>CM049379.1:28287394-28844418 GCA_026937815.1 Etheostoma perlongum
GCAGCATCTCTTAAACCCGGTTGTCAAGTGATGTCAAATGATATAGCAATATAGGGCAGATAGAAAACTCATGACCTGGACCCATTACCTTAACTAAAACAGCAGTTTGGACAATATAATCCAGTTGAATAATTAGAAAAAAAGGGAATAAAAACTGAACAAGATCTACATAACATTTATTTATTTAACTAGATACACTGAAAGAAAATCTCTTTATACCATTTAAACTTCTTCCTGAAAATTGAAAAAAGCATTAGGAGAAGGGAGGGTGGGGGAATAAACAAGTACCTCTTTAATCTCCATGATATATGAAATGATATGGATCACAAAATAAAACTGTCTTAAATGAAAATACAAGTTCAGGCACTGATAAGGTATCACTCTCCCATCATGTTGTCTTAAGTCTTGAGAATGAAAAGGCCACACTATTGATTTGTATAGGTCTTTTTCTTCATCTCTTTTTGTAGAAATTAAACACACGACGTGCTCTACCTCCCATTTGTGATTACATGTTGGTAAAAACCATTCACAACATATGACATGGGAATAACATCACAATAACACTGTTTGTTCTCCATATTAGGCTATCCATTACCTTACACCCAAATACGGACGTCTGCCTCCAAATAAATGTGCAGGCTATAAGAAGTGAGCTGCACACTGAGAGCCACTTTTTTGAGGACAAACATTAGAAAAAAGGTGAAATGGAAATTAGTATACTGTACTGACAAAACCCAGGAACACAACTTTGAAAATGAAGGTGATCCACATTTGTACGGTAGCTACATTCAAATACCAGTTGCATAATTACTGTTAGAGACAAAAATATTCCGACATTTTTCCTCAGTGCCTCACTGCTAAAGTAAGAAGACTTCAACAAGACTGTGGCACAAAATCCCCCAAATGGAAAGAAAAAAAAATCATCTGGGTAGCTGATGATACACCTTACAACTAAAACTGGAATCAAGGATACACCAAACGCTTTTTCATTTATCATCTGTTGACCCTTTTCCTCTGCCATCACTGTGTCAAATGTCAAATATCCCCCCTTATTCAGCTCATCTACAATGCACTCTAAACTTCAAACTAATATTGCCATTTATGTAAAAAATCTACAATGTATAGACTAACAAAAAAATATATATTTTTTTATATATATTTAATTTTGAAAAATGAAACAGAGTAATGTATGAGGTGAATTTACACATCACACTTCTCTCAGTAAGAAGTGTGAGAACAAACTTACTCAGGAGGAAGGTGAGGGGCTGTAATTCAGTGGGAATGCTCATTTAGGAAAAGAAAGCCTCCGTTACACTAAGGCTTGTCTGCTTCAACAACTGTGAACTGATGAGATCCCTTCATCAAAAGGAACCCAGATTTTTTTTGTCTTTTACAGAATATCAATTAAGGAGGAAAAACATAAGCTGTTAATTCTGCTGGCATTGTCAGAAAACCATTTTAGGTAAGTAAGAGCACTGAGTGGTGCTGATCACTTAGAAAGCGTCTCAAATGGCTTTTATACAATACTTTCAGGGACTGAAATGCACAACAGGTCGACACTTAACTTTTAAGCCTAAACCTATACAATTGTGCTTTGTCTTGTCTTAAGTATGCTTTCATACATAAAGCAGTACAAACACCTGGACCTATGACAAGGGATTACTGGAACACTAGAATTTGTGGTCAACAAATGGGAAAAACTGTTTTGAAGTTGACAGACTACCACTTGGATAATTCATAACTTTCAAGGAAGGAGTCTATTATTCCAAGTCTCCAGATGCCTCGTGGGATGAGACCAGGCATCAGTCAGAGACTTCCTCCAGGTCAGAGGTTCCGTCTTTTAAAAGCTGCTTTTGAACTGTCCAAGCTTTGACGTTTCCATCGCCTTCCCTTCAACACTTGCTGATAAGGTTAAGGAAAAGTCAATGAATTTAGACAATTCAATTTCAACTATGGGCTTGGTTACATAACATATGTAAGACTGTACCATCACGCTGGGAATGACATACATTAAAAATAATTGCTCATACACATAAGCAATCCCACACAATAAATGTTCCTCACATGTAAAGCAATTTGCTTAAATGTCAAATAGAAAACATGTAACAAATAGGCACAAATCCTTGATTCAATTTGTGTTTGTTTAGCCTCTCGGCAGTCACCTCTCGGCAGTGTGTGAAGTCCCAATTTGTGGCAGGACAAAATGTACTCCGGTGTTCCATCATCTTGTGGAAACCAAGAATAATTTTTTTACATGTAAAAACTAAAAAAAAAAAAAAGTTCTTCACATTTGAGCTTGTAGTCATGGTTGGGAGTGCGACAAACAGGCTGTGTCAGTTTTGGCAGTATGCATGTGTGTACGAGTGTGTGAATGTGCATCTTGAAACTTGAACGGACAATACACAGACATGTCCACATATACACACACACTGAGAATAATGGGTGGAAGAAATCTGTTAAGGCCACATCCTCTGACAGCCAGGGAAACACCACCAGATCTGTAAAAAGCAAGGACCACAAACATTATGTTGTAGTATTCCTTTACAATAAAGACATCAACAAAATATTGAAGAGAATACTGAGCAATTTATATAATTTTAGAATTAAGTATTCACAATGTATTCAACAATAACACCAGTACAAAACAATGTACTGATGAGCACCCATATTGAAACTAAATAAAAAACACTCAACACAAGACGGTGCAGTAAGTACAGAATATGTTTGACGTGTTTCAGGAGAAAAACCTAAACAGCAAACAGACTAAAGAAGACATACACCAGCAGGTGTTTTGAACTTTGGTTCGAGTGAAGTGGTCAACGTTTTGAAGTCAGTCGTCTCACACAGTTGTGTAGACGTCACAGTCTTAATCCACATATTAACCCACGTTCCCTCCCACTTTTGGTGTTGCTGCGTATTTACTAACCAGCTATCGGGTCGCCTGTGAAAGCACACCTGTAGTGTTCTCTGTCCTGTTGTCTCCGTGCTGCTGGCCCTACGTATCCATACATCCATGCCCGTAACGTTACCGGGGTTAGCTTCTGTTTCGGGGAAAGGGGGTTTGGCATTCTTTACCTTAAGGTAAACTAGGTTAGCCTCCTTGTGTTCATTTCTCAAATGTAGGCTACTTTCAAATTGGTGGGAGGTTTCCCAGTAATAAACTCAACATATGTTACCACCTTACACTACAAAGCACTTGCCATGACACAGTCATAATCAAATAGGACTCGGTACCGCCATGATGCCAGGCGAGGGGCACGGACTGTTTGTTGTGTTCAATTTTACATGGAATGTCGGAATTTCTGGGTTCTCAGTTGGAAACTATACACGTTTACTGGAAATGTCACGGTCGGAAAGATATAACGTTGTTGCTTTTTGAAACACATTGACAAAGACGAAAACTAAGGACATTTAATCGATAATTTTAACCAAACATAGATGTTTTGTTGTTGTTTAATTTTATTTTTTTTAATCAAATTCATTTAAAAATAAAATCGTGAACAGGGTGAATTTGCATCATTAAATTAGATAGTGATTGCTCCAAGACCAAAGACCAATTATTGACCCTTTTTTGGCTACTCTTGTTGTAGTTGTAAAAAAAAAAAAAGAAAAAGACAATTGCTGCTCTAGTAGTTTTACTTTCCCAAGAATTCTGGGAAAGTACTCAACCACACTTTCCGCAAATACCTATAACATACTAAGTGATACATCCTAAATAATCAGTTTAGTAGCCAATCCTTGAGGCCTACCTGGTGTTACATGTGGCCAACTGGGTTGTGGCCATCTCCTCCCATACTAGGATGGCCTCCTGAGAGCTGCATGGGTGCTTCACCCACCACCCCAGACACCTTCTCCTCCTCACGGCGTTTTAAACATGCAGCCTTAGGGTTAAGGTTACGCTCTGACAGAGAAAAGGGAAAACAGACACAGGCCTTCTCAGTATAAAACAATTACTGTATTTAATAGGAAGTAAACACAACTGTGATTCCCATTCATGATGTGCTGCTTGCAGACTGACCTCTGACTTGCTGTTCTAAATTGAGGATGACATTGACGGCTTGGTGCAGGATGAGAAGTTTGGTCTGAGGTTTGTCGTGGCTGAGGTGCAGCTGGCACATCCTCCCAAGCTCTTTAAATGCCTCGTTGATGTCCCGTACTCTGAGACGCTCGCGGGCATTGTTAGCCACTCGCCGTTCCTTCTCACGCTCCATCTTCACCTCAGGGGGAAGGTCCTCGTCATCTTCGTCATCTAGACTAGTTACAAAAAGAGATGAAATGATAAAGCCACAGGCAGAAAGAAAGTTGAAGACATACCATCAAATACCTTAGTGTGACCTTATGACTAGCATTCATCTACTTTAATTTTAGCATCAATAGCAGGGACTGTACACCCACAGTTAAGCTTTGTACTGAATAGATGCACGAGAAATAATAGACGTGGGAGAAGTTAAATGCATACTATATAAAAAGGAATCCTTGAAAAACATTATCCAAGAAGCAGTATCTCCCACTTCAGATGACCAATTAATCAAGATATCTATCCACAAAGTTGGATACATTCATAGTATACTACGCTGTATGTGTTGTTTTAAAAACAAATTATTTACTTTGAGAAGGGAAGGCATAATGAGCTGTAGCTTTGTGCTTTGGTCTTCAAAAAAAATAGTTGTGTTGTTTGGTTTTCTATTGTACGGTTTTGTTAGGGGTCAATGTTTTTCTATTATTTTGCACACTACATTTCCATTATAAATCTCATACAAAAGTCAGTGATGGATAATATATTTGTGTAAAATTCTTTTAGTTATATCTCATTTTATAACTATGATTCTACCAATCAAACGTCGGATTTTCGACACCAGCTTCATAATGTTCAAGAGTCCACAAAGCACAAGAAATTGACCCTCTATTGGAGAAACTTACTCATCTTTCTGGTCTGAAAGGCTAGAGAGCATCTGGAGTGTCAACGCCTCCTTTCTGAAAGCGTGACATGAAGGGAAGGGGATTTCAACATTGTTAAATACCTAACAGTCTGGGCAATCAGTGGGGCACACAGCACAGCCTTTGTGGGATACATTTTTTTTATTTCATGCCATGAAATTCAGTGAATGCAGTTTTTTTGTTTTTGTTTTTTTTAAATGCAGTTTATAAAGTTTTTGATTAAAACACAAATCTAGAGCACAAAGACTAGAAAACAGTACGGACCACCTTACCTTCGACTGCGTGCTGCCTTGGTCTCCTTTTTTTCGTCTTCAGATTTGTCTGCCACAGATGAGTTTTCATCATCCTCTTTGTCTTCTCTTTTGATGTCTGAGCTGCTGGAGGAGTGCGTGGAGCGGGCCAAACCACCAGGGAGACCTAGGGACAAACAAATAGATGTTGGGATGTTCCAAAGTACTGAAACATCTCCAAAGACGTGATGTAACACAACAGACAAACATGGAATGCTAATAAAGTTAAAGCAACACTAGAGGACTTTATGTACCTTAAAATAATGTTTCCAAAATCATTTCAGTGGTTCATCAACTCGTAACAGGGTGAACAGCACTTCTGCATTCACGTAGCGGCCCTCTACCGTCTATAACCGCACTATGCAAGTTTGCCAGATCGGGTAGCGGATCTGTAGTTCCATTGAGACATAACGAGACAATTCCGCTTACAACCTGTAGGAGGACCGAAGCGGGAAAAGTTCCCTAGTGTTGCTTTAAGCAGAGCTTATGGAAGAATTCTCAAATGCATGTCACTGTGTATGTACACAAGCTTTGCCACAAAACCAAATGTTTTGATTTCAAAACCCAGATAATCATGATTTGACTAAACACAAGACATGTTATTGTGCAGTTTCACTGAACAACAACAACAACAACAACAACAGACATGCTCTACTGTAAGTAACAAGATATCTATTTGGGCTTACTGGTAAAGCCTTCGGGCTGGCCGACTGGCGGTGTGGGTCCAGATGCGTGATGACCGTGCAGAAGAGTGCTGCTGGGAGGAAGGCCTGTGGGCTCCTCGTGTTTCCCTCCCTGCTGGTGAAGGTGGAGAAGCATGATGTTGACAGACATATCACAACTACACCCTTGGGAAAACAGACTGCAAGGGTTTCCCAAAAAGAAATACATTGGTCCAACTTCAAGACATAAGAGAGAAAAAAAGCTTAACATGTCCACAACTGTGTGATAGCAAATACTTAATCATTGATGTAGCTCATTAAAAATTCTATAGGTTTTTTGCAAACATCTTTTTGTGTAACCAATGTTAATTAAAAGGAGAGAATCACAATGGCACCTTTCATTGTCATTACTAAGCAACTACATACACAGAAACTGAATTTGCGTGTTGCATTTAACCCATCCTATATACAAGAGCAGTGGGCAGCCACAGTGTGTGGGGACCAACTCCATTTATCTCACTATAACAAGATGTATAAAAAAAAAAAAAAAAAAAAACACCATTTAAAAAAGGTCCCATGGTATGACATTTTCACTTCATGTTTTTTTTTTTTTAACATTAATATGAGTTTACCCAGTCTGGCTATGGTCCCCCAGTGGCTAGAAATAGCAATGGGTGTAAACCAAGTCCTTGGTATCCTGCTTTGCCTTTTGAGAAACTGAAAGCTCAGATGGGCCGATCTGGAATCTTGCCCCTTATGAGGTCATAAGGGGTTACCTCCTCTATCTCTGCTTTGCCCACCCAGAGAATTTGGCCCACCCATGAGAAAGAGAGAGACAGCATGACTTTGAACCCCTCCCCTACCTCAAAAGCTACAGACTCAGAAATAATATACTAAGGAAGGCTCATTGTGGGACTGGCTCTAGTGGCTGTAATTCTGCACAAAGGCTGAATTTTGGGAAAGAGACTTCACATATGGTATTAGGGGACCACTAAGGTCTATATAAAAGCATCCAAAGAGCATCATGTCATGGGACCTTTAATACCAATTGCTTGCAAGTTTACTTTTAGCCAGCAGATGGCACAAATGCTAATATGTTTGACATTTTTTGTTTTGTAAAATGAAGGTACCCTATCAATCAATACTTCAAAGTGTCTTGCACTTTACGGTTCTTGTAAGCCATGCTACAAAAAACATATAGTATGTTTATTTCAACCTCGATACTGACAGCTTCTTCAGCAATGGCTGAAGAAATGAGCATTACTTCCAACACATTTCAATCTCCATTATGTCAGTAAGAAAAATGTCTTGCAGAAAGGTTTCAGGAGTGTTGATTGATATTATGTATGTGATCAAATTAACCACAAACACAAATTAAGACCTTTGTTGGCTTCAGGTTTGTCGTTTACCATCAGAAGGCCAAGTCTCTTTTGAACACACAAATGAAACCCAATTAGAGCCGAGTAGGTGACTCACCATGGCAGGATGTCTGTTGCTGAGGGCAAGGCTTGCATTGGGAAAAGCTGGAGAGAGGCCTCCGAGGCCCCCGTTGTGTACTGCAGAGAGCAGGCTGTGCATGTCGGGGGCACCCTCTAAGCCCTGGCCCACAGCATGGCTACGCAGTACATGGATGGCCTCCTCCAAACGGTCCTCCATTTTACTCTGCTTTATAAACACAATAAGCGTGAACTTAGATATATATAACCGATAACCGATATATATATATAATGATAACCGAATACAAGTCCAAGAAACCGTTTACATTATAAATCCACAGTATGTTTTTGAGAAATAATTAATTGCACTTTACTGTGTACTTAACTGAAATAAGAATATATTATGGCAATAATATGGCTCTTCAAATTAACTTTGATGTGGCAGATACATTTTTTAACTTACCAGTGTGTGTGGTTGCCCTTCATAGTTGGGTGTGGTCGGTCTTTGCCACTGAGACTGAGCTCCTGTAGAGAGAAATATTGGCAAAGTGTATAGTGGTAATTCTTAACTTTACAGCAGATGGAGCTGCAGACACATTTCTGTGCTGAAGAATATTGCATGCAGAGGATCATTTTTGCTCCAACAATTTCAACTGATTTAATTCTGTGTGCCAAAAACAAGGTTGCAATCAAACTGAACAAGTTAAATAAATTGGACAGATGTAGGTATTCTGTGGCTGAAATTGAAATATTATCCAAATTTGTGGTTGCATGAGTGAGAATAAAGCACAGGATAAAACCACCTGAACTGAGTTTACCAACCTTCTGATTGGCAAAATTTACTCAGCTGTTAGGTTGACAAGAATCTTGCATCAAAGCAAGATAGTACCTAAATGATGCGGGTAAAATAAAGACAAGGTCTTTCAAAAGACTAAATTACTGTGTTTATGAAAATGCTGATTTTTTTATATTGGCTTAGACTAGTTTTAGATGACACATTACGGGTTGATTGGAGATTAAATGCCTTTAAGTGCCTCGGCATAACACATTAAAACTTTAAAATGTTGACTTTTCATATACAAGTTAGAACAATTTGAAGCTCATACGATCTATATGTAATAATCCCACTGTACCTGCAATAGCCTGAGGAGATCCAGGAGTAGATGGAGCTGAGGAGAAGTTATTACTGTTGTGGTCCGACGGGTAAATCTGAAAGAATTGATCAAAGCAACCCAACATTACGACACACCTTAAGAATACATTACATTGCTTTACATTGCATTTTAGTCAAACAGTGAACTATGGCTGAACAATGTGTCACCACAATAGATTTTTCTACATCATACAATATTGAATCGAAATCGGACTTGAGAATTGTTTTTACACTTTAAAACCGAGTATGTATCCAGATATACAAAACACAATGCATCACATCACATTTCAGAATACAACTATTATTAGGTCCTTGAATTTAACAATTTTTCATTGCCATTCATCGGTTTTGAATGAACAACCAAAACAATGCTAAACCACTGATAAAATATTTTGTCTGCATCACCATTCTTAGTTAAATTTGTAATCATTTATTCTCTCTCCACACAAATCTACAGAGATTTTCACTTCAGAGGAAATAAAACAAAATTACTGTAATTGTTTCATTGGCCGCACAAATTAAAAAAAATAAATAAATAAATAAAAAAAGAAGAACAAAAAAAAAAACTCACTGAGGCAAGAGCCTTTCCAATTTCATCTCCAGAACTGCCAGCTGTGGTGCCTCGGTTGGCTGCAGAGACAATATAAATAATGTGAGTCAGATGATCCGGTAATTTGTTTTTGAGAAAAAAAAAATAAAAAAATGACCATGGGACAGACGCTACCAAGATACTAGTGTGATGAGTAAATAATAAAATAAGTAAACTTTTTTTTAAATGAACTTATTAAATCTTACCCATGATGCCTTCTCCGTTGATGGTGGGTGTGTGATTGTAGGTGGTGGGGGCCGAGTGGAAGCCGTTGACATCGCTGCCATGCAGGGGATAGTTCTGTGGGGACAGAGGCAGGGGTTGACGCTTCTGGAAAGGGGATACAAGTAGCTTCATAAGGCACAGACCCCTCACAGAAAAATAAACAAATGTGACAAATGCTTCATAAAGCAAGATTAAGGTTTATTTATTCAACCTTATGTAGTACCTAAAATGTTAAAAGGTAATTTAGTTCATGCATCTCATATGATATGTGGTTTGATTAAAGAAAAAAAACTTTACATTTTGGAAGAACAGGCTTAAGTATTTGTTCTCAAAGAAATGTTATCCATTTTAGTTCACCACATAATTTCCTTACAAGCAACACTAGAAAATGTGAGCCATAATTAAAACAAAGCAATAAATGATTGAAAATTGAGGACTTTTCTACATACCATCCTGTCCTGTGGGTTAATTGCAGAGAAGGAGCCTGGCTGTCCAATGTGAGGAGTGTTACCCAGCATGGCAGAGTAGCCAGAAGACGACCAGGGGTCTTCTGAGAAAAGCAGAGATCCATTTGCAAACATGAAAACACCTTCACAAATAGAATCACAGAACAAATGACGTTCAGTGATATCATGGGAAAGGTTACCTTGCATATAGAAAGAGCCAGGGTAGACAGCTCCAGGTTTAGCACCAGGATATCCTCCATTGTCTCTTGCATACTCATCACCAGATGTGGAAGCATATACCTAAACAAACATGCAGACAGTAAGCAGTTAGACTGGGACCTGTAAAATAAATAAATAAATACACACATTAAATAAGATAAAATAAGATAGTTCTCCTTTGTAGTCCTGAGCCTCATGAGAGACAAAGTACTAAGGTATCGATCCACCCTGTACTTGCTTTTGAAAAGCGCTTAATTACACTAGCTTCAAGTGGCCACATGATGGCAAGAGGGAGTCTGCCGGCAGTGGAGGCAAGCCAGCTTCTGTGGAGGAGAACACAGCGGCCATGCCATGCTGGGCACAGCGACGGCTTGAATCCCAGTGCACAGTGAGCACTTCCTCTAGCTCCCAGGACCCTAGTGACATCACCCTGCCTAGCCTGCAGCACCTCCTTTTTACACCACCCACCCACACACACACACACACTTTATACATTTCTATATGTAGAAGTTTCTTCAAAAACGTATACTGGGCCTTAAGCGACACACATCTCAGCTCTCCAAAGCCACAGACTGAAGACGGACATGAGATGCCCTCGGTTTCCCAACACCAGTCACCACTCAGTCCTTCTTTCCTCTCCTCAGTAGAACATGGGAGATAGAGGAAAAGAACGGAGGCTATGCTGCAAAGAATGCTAATCCAGAGAAGGGATTTTTTCTGTAATTTGATTTAACAGGGAGAAGTGGAAAGGGAATGGAGAGATGCACTTCTAATTACAGAGCCATCTGCCTGTTCCTGGACCACATCCAACTCCACAGGCAGCTGGGCTGAGGAGAGGGAGCGAAGAGAGGGAGAGAGATGGGGGCTGGGATCCAGTCAGTGAGAGAGCGAAAGAGAGGGAGAGACAGAGATCGCAGTGGGTAGGAGGTGGTAAGGGGGCAAGGGGGAGGATTGAGGGGAAAAAATGAAGGCCCTGATGATTTATGAAATGGGTAGAGAGATAAGGGGTGTTGAAGGGGGACAGGAGAAGGTAATCTAAATGACTTAAACAAAGCTTGATATGGCCAGGGGAGTGTGAAGGAAACAGGGGATTTAAAATGATCACGGTTAATTCAGGGGAAAACATGACGGAGATGGCTTCATTTAACAATAGGCTTTGAGTTGTTCTTTCACAGGGAACAATGTTGAGTGAATCCTGCTGCTCTAGATGGAAACAGAGAACTACACAATGCCTGGTGGTGGATAATTGTATTCTCAGAAAGAAAAGGGATTTCTAGTGTAAAATCCTTAACTAATAGGGGTTTAATGTAATTCAGGTTATGACCGTGTAAAGGTCTCTACATTAGAAGAACATTGGTTGTGGCAAGGGATGGAGAGTAGATGAAGATTAACATCAAAGTAACCTCAAACTGCTTTATTCAACCACAAGGGTTTTGTATTACGTCTACTGGACAACTAGGGGGCAGAAGAGAAGTTCCTCCATGTTGTTTGATTGCTGCAGATATGAGGGTGTGAAGGTTCATGGGCTTAGGGCAAGGATCTTGTGTGCAGGTAGCGGTGGGTTACAGAAGTCAGGGAGCTTGAGAGGAAAGAGAAATATCCTTGCACAGTGAAGCTGTTATTTGTCCATTTTCCAATTTACAGCAACATGAATTAAGTAAAAAGAAAAGTATGTTGATGGGATGGTAAAGAGAAACAGGAAGGGAGGGAGTGTGGGCAGGACGAAAGACCACAGGATCATCATCGGCAGTCATTAATCTGGGCTCAGACACGGGGCTAAGAGGCCTCGCAAGCACCGCGCCTCACAACTGGGTCACTCACAGGGGGAGGCCCACCCAGGCCATCATGTGGTGAAGCGTAGGCGGCGGGCTTGGGGGAGTGGGGGAGGGGGGTTCACACACACAGACATCTCATCAGTCGCACTAAAACCACACGGCCATCGTTCACACTGCAGGGAATGACTGAGGTTCAGACGGTGAAAAAGAGGGGGCCTTGGCCAGACAGTGTTCACACTCAATCTTTGTGATGTAGTCACCACTGCGAAGTGTGTCTACACGCAGGTTTCAGCAGCCACTTCAACACAACACCACCCACAGGTGGGGGATAGCACTGATTCCATATGAAATTAAAATAAAACAGATTCCCATGATTCCTTCCTTGATTCAATTAACAGATCCAGAAATGAGCTAAGCAGCAAGTTCACTAGGTCCAACTCTGATCCATCTCCATACAGACTATTAGATGATCTGATATGAACCCACCTTATCAATGCAGCCGGCTACAGTAGTTGCATCTGTTGCAACTTAATCTTAAACTAAGAGAGTAAACGTAACACTGTTAAAGCTTCACTTCATTGTCTGCCAGATTATGCATCCATGGCTGTGTGATTTGGACTTAGTCAGCCATATAAATCCTTTAAATTTACTTCATCCATGAGTTTAAAAAAAAAAAAGTATAGGCATGAGTCAATTTTCTTTTAACTTTTGTTAGTAGATGTTGCACATATGATAAGATATGAAATCGTAAGGCAAATTCAGGTCTAATGTGCAGGTATTGCATTTAAAAAAAAACAACTGGTAAGTAGTAACTTGTCTTAATCCTTCTCTCCTCTGCATGTGTTGAAACACAGAAGTGAGGAAATGCAAAGGTTCCATTTACAATTTTTCTATTAGGTCACTCTTGTCATCTGAGAACTACAGTAGCATGAGGACCTGGTGACAGAAAATGTTTGTGCAATGCCAGTATTTCATATTGATGATCCATAGCAGCTCAAGCAGCAAGACTGGGCTCTAATAGCAACAGTAACACGAGCTACTACCCAGTAGGGTTCTTCTGACTTAAAAATATCATGTTTGCTATTTTACTAAGTTTTCCAATTGAGCAAATGGCCTCTGAATCATCTATGATCTACAGCAGCTGAAGCTGTATGGACAGACTGGCTCGTAATCAGCATAGAAGACTTAGTGGAAATAATCTATAAATGGGAATAATGTGGGCAACTGCTGCCTGATTCAAGTCACTTTAAACTAACAGTGATATTCATTTATGATACATTCAAACATGTCACAGTGACTTGTGTTTCTAGCTATGTGTTGTTGCCATCATCCACACATCAGCTGCTGGGAATTCTAGGCCCACTGACAAAATGTGACACTTGGCACAGTAAGTCAAAGCACGGTGTGGTACTTTGTAGCACTTGGATCTAGGATTGGAGTTCAATAGCACTTGTTGAATCCAGTATCAAATCTGCTTCACAAGTTGAAATCAGACTTAAATTTATTTAGGTTTAACTTTTCTATTTTAAGAAAAAATATCTATAAACCAAATATTTAGGAACAAAATCTCCCAAGAAGGGAAACTTTGCCCAAACAGCCAAACAACTTCTCAAATACTGTCTACATTGTCCTTAACAAATCCATATGTCTTATTACAAATTTTGAACTGGATAAAAAAAATTGAACCAGCCACCAAAACCCAATCTACTTAAACCCCTCGTCCACTGGCTGCACGAAACGTATGAATTACCCAAATCCAGGACTTCGGTGTTCTTACAAAACATATAATTCAAACCAGGCCACTGAAGAAGGTGAGTTACCAGACTTGACAAAGTACCTCAAAATTCTATAAAAATTGCTCGTCTACATGACAACCCAGACCCTGAACACCGCTTGAAACCACTTGAGTGTAGCGTAGAGACAACTACAGCGATGATGTTATTGGGGCCTAAGTTGCCTGACTGTCAGCTCACAGAGTCTGACTGAACAGAGGGTCTTTACCCCCGTCTGTCACAGAACTGCTCAAGCAGAGTGGGGAGAGTAGTGTGTATGTGTGTTTGTCTGTGTGTCTATGTGGAGCAAGTGTGTGTGTAGAGAGAGATGGTGAATGAGAGAGTGAGAGAGAGAAAGGACTGTTAGCTGGGAAGGCGAGCAGAAATAAGCTCTCACCGAGGACGGCAGGCCAGGGGGTTTCCGAATCTTCTTTGGCTGGGTTTCTACATATGGGCAGGCAGAGAGAAAAGTGGAAAGAGATATAAAAACACAAACAAACAAGGACTTAGCAAAGACATTTGCCAATGGTATGTCAGTTCAGGTGTAGTCTCTTCATCTGCTCAGAATAGAAAATACTGAAGCATGTGTGTGCTAGTGGGTCTGTCAGTGTGAATGAATGTTGCGGTGCCTTCATCTGTATAAAGCTTTGTTTTTTTATAGTCAATTTTGAAATCTTTTTAATACAAAGATTATCAAACAAAAATTGCTCATATCTATGGTCCAACACAATATAAAAAGCTAAGTGTGAACATTAGAGCTGAAACAATTAGTTGATTATTCAGTTAGTCAATTGTTAAACTATTTTGATAATCGATGAATGATTTCACAAATTGAATTTGGAAATTGCGATGCAATATTTTCACCATTTTCTGATATATTATAGACTAAAAAATTAATCAAGAAAGTAGTCGGCAGATTAATCTAAAATTAAAATGAGTAGTTGTAGTTCCAGTTAACTGAATCAAACACGAAAGGTGGAAGATGATGAAAATGAAGAAAAAAAGAAATTACTGGCCCCACATGGTAGATGTCTTGTCCAGTTATCTTACCTATGCCTCCATCAGGCGGCCTTCTCCTGGGGTTGTTTGGGTATGACGGGTAAAATTGGGAGCCAGATTTCAGGCCAGAGGGGGACATGGCATCTGGGCTGGGCATCGCTATGTCGCTAGGAAGAAATCCAGGCTAGGAGAACAGAGAAAGACAGGGAAACAAGGTTTTACTAATAATACTTACAGGGGCGTGGGAAAGCACAGCAACAGCTTCTCTTCAAGGAAATGAAGACTGTTCATTCAAAGTGTTTAACATGAAAAGAGAAGTGAGAAAACAGGGCTTCCTTTACAAGACATTAAATGAAATAAGCCCTCATGCACATATAACATTGCGGGAAGATGCAAGGAATAAGCTTAATGTTAACATACCTGGCTTCCAAAGGGAGGGTATGGTGGCCTCTCATTTTTACCTGTATGATAAAAGTGAAGATTCTTTAACCATTAATGTGAGTTAAATCATGAACTGTGTACATAGATTAAGAGGCAATGGTGTGTGCTAAAACAAATGAAAAGTAGGTTTTCTAAAAGTACAAAAAGTCCAGGGATGCCCTCCCCTTCTTCAGTACGCTCAGCTGCACAAAGTGCGCCTGCCAGACAAAACCCTAGGGAAGGTTTCTGCTTCAGTGCCCTAACATCCCCAACACTCAACGAATGAACACAGGCACACACATGCATGTGGACACACATTTTGTCACCCAGAAAACAAAGAATGCACAACAGTCAAATCGGCCATTATCAACATGATTATTTTAAAACTGGACTAGGCAAGATGTCCTCCATCTCTGAGAAGTAAATATATACACTCATTCCACTAAAGTGCTAAAAAAACCACAATATTGTGTTATATAAAATGGTATACAGGGTTTTGCAAGTGATACTAGGATATGATATCCCTATGAGCTCCATGATACTCTGTCAGTTTAATTTTAGAAGAAGAAAGTAAAGTATACAATATAAATACAAAATACAGAAAAGTACAAATAAGGGATAGGTATCTGGTCAAATGTTGTGGAAAGCTAGTAACAAAAGCTAGTGAAAAAGCTATCACCCACTAAGGAAACAGGTTAAAGTAGACCCCACCCCCCCACCCAGGAACAATAGATAGAGATAGTAAAGGAAATACTACTACTTAAAAAACAATTGACTTGAATTGTTTGTTTGAATACTAGGGGTGGGACGCCTCCCGATACGATATCATCAAAATAGGATATTATTCCGATTTTAAACATATTGCAATATTCTGCGATATATTGCAATTTATTACCTTTTTTTCAACTTCTAATTTTTCCCAATTTCAAATGATGATCCCAAAAGGAAACTTTGTCAACATCTGTTTTATCTAAAAAGATACATCTGTTAATATCACTGCAATTGTATTGCTGCAAAATGGGATTGTCAAGCAGACAAACTGACCAACTCATATATAATAAAAGATCGATACTTGGAGCCTGTGTTTATCAATACAGTATTGCCACTGAAAATATAAAATATGTGTTGTATTGATTTCTTCCCCCATCCCTATTAAATACATGTTTATCTGCGGGTTTAAAATGTATATAAACTTGAAATCATCAATAAAAACTGAAGTGGAAAAAAAAAAGAAAGCCAAAAAGAGAACATACCTGCAACCCCTGAACTGATGAATGGAGAGGACAAGCCTTCATGCTCACTGTAGTGGGACCCTTCGCCATAGCCCTGTAGGAACAATGGTACACACAAAACAATATGAGTAACCTTAAATAAAGCAAAGATAAATGTAAATTTAAAAAAAACATGCAGGCTCTAACATTGGACAAACAACACCCACAGACAGACTTAAATGATACACACCTATATGGCTTAGTGGTTACCCTCCCTCTGCTTTTCTGTCTAACTAACAGGATCCATGCCAAACAAATCTGCATCAGCTCAAGGGATTCAAACCGACTTTCTTAATTATCAACTTGTGGTAATCAAAGCCTGCTGCATCTATTTCACCCCCTGTTCCTTGTATTTACACAAAGTTGTGCCAAGACAGTTACAGCGGATGTGATGCTGCAATTACCAGTGGGCTTCCACAGAGGTTCTGGGCTACCAGAGAGCTTGCCAATGCAGGATCCCGAGCCAAGGTTATTAGGTAGAGAATAAAACTACCACTTCAAATCAAACATGGCACACGGCATGAAAAAGTACTAAGCTGTTGTGATGGTGGGGGGAAAGGTGGTGTGTGTGTGTGTGTTCATCTATGACAAAACGATTAACTTAATGTGTGTGAGTGTGTGACAATATCATGACATCTGGTGTTCAAGCTTAGATCGCCAAAACTTAAAATCATGTGTGACTGAAGAGTGTGAGTGTGTGTTTAAATCTTACCCGTCCTTGGCTGAAAGAGGGGCTGTTCTGTTCTGCTGATGCCCAAGACCCAGAGCCGCTGCGCTCATCTATTGCTGTAAGAAGACATATTGTTAAGACTGACAGGTAGGAGACCAGCAAGTTTGTGTGAAGCAATGATGAAAGAATCAAAAAAGCAGGTTTTACGAATGCTGTGAATAATGCTAGCAATCCCCAAATGACAGTATACAATTATTATCCTATGTGTCACTGCAGATATGTAGAAATGCCATGATGTTAGAGTCATATCAAGGGAACCTGTCACAACGTCCCACTCTAAACATTCAACATCCTTAAGTGGCCACAATGGGCTTGCACAAACCAGGAGAGAGCATCACTATCGATCACACTGCCGCATTCAAGATGCAATGCAATGTTACACCATTTCTGAGAGAAATGAAAAGCACTGGAAATGCCCCTCAGGGTATCCATTAGTGTTATTACGGTCACTGAATAACAGAAAGTTAACCATTCACATCACCAATATAATCCAAGAGTATAACATGTAATCTAAACCATATTTAAATTTCACTCAAATTGACGGATACACCTAAAATAACACAAAACATAATGAACCACAATGTTTTGGGTAAAGAAAGAACCAATGTGTGGCACAAAGGAAAAACACAGCCAAAAGACTGGTGGAGCAGAAAACTCCAAAATACCCCCATCATCCCCTTCTCCCTGTCTTATGCACTAATGCTATCCAGGCTCTCTGGAGACACACGCCTTAATTGCATGCTGATTTGCATAATTGTGCATATTAATGTGGTTTCCTTATGAATATTCATATTTCCTCTGATTTTTGCCTAATTAAAAAAATGTGTGTGAGAAAGCAAAAGAGAGAGTGAGCGAGAGAAAGGAGAAAGCAAGGGGACAAGAGGGAGAGAGGTAGGAACAAAAGAGAAGGCAGAGGGAGAGGGGTCTGGGCGAGATCAGCAGCCCGGCTGACGAGTGAGAATGAGTGATGAGACTAACAGAGCGGTGCAAGCACCTACACACGCTGCGACAGCCGTGATCTATAGAGCTGATGCCAGTGGCATGGAGAATCAGGCAAGCAGGGAGGAGAGGGGACCTCAAAAGATCAGCCTCGCTCACTGTCAGATCGGCCCTGCTGAAAGGCCACAGCACTAATAAGCACCGCACCCGCGTCCAATGGCACAGGACACTGGTGGTGACGGGCTTGCTGCTAAATAAAGACTTTGTATGGAGACACTTTAGCAAAACTTTGGTGCCAGGAGAAGCAATCCCACACTGAGATAGAAATCTACTTTAATGAAGATGCATCAACAATGAGCGTGTCTACTTACAGTCTAGCAACAAATAAATTCATCTTAACACCTTTCTTTGTCCCACTTCGAGATTCATCCAAAATGCTGGTAGACCACAAAGTATTTTCACACATGCTTCACACAGGTAACCCACAAAATAAAAATCACTGTCAACAATAACCTGCACTAAGTAGCCCTACCAAGCCAACAAGGAGGAGAGGTGAGAGAGTAACTTCATAAACTTCTGAGCTATTTTCAATACACCACTCATTCGCCTATGAAGCCTCCATTTGGCCAGCGGGGGAGTAGAGGATAGCGCGAAAGCACGGCTGTGCAGGAGAAGTCTGACAACATTGTTTCACACTTACTGGAGTAATTAACTCTGAAGCAATTAAAACAAGGTGGAGAGCTGCTGAGGTGACAGTACGCTCAGCCAGCCTAGGGGAGCCCCACTATGCTAGAAGAGAGACCTTTCTAATATTTGTTGCCTCTTGTATGATATCAAACACAAATTGATTGTCACTACAGACAAAAGTAAAAATAAGAGTTCCCACCAAGCTTCACATGTGGTTTTAAAAAAAAAGCTTCACATTTGAAATGATATGTATATCCTTGGTATGTTGCTCTTGTACAAGCAAGTAAGCAGGTTAGAAGAATAAAGTCAAGATGTGTTTTGTACCCTCAAAGTAGGTCAGTGATGTACTCCTACATTTATTACTTTGGCCAGTAAAAATATTTTTAGTACTTTGTTTTAAACCAACCCTTCGCCTGTGACCTAATAAAAATTGCTGTGAGCACAGTAAGAGTCTGCATTCTTAATTAAATCTGAAAAAGGACAAATATAGATCTGCTCAAAAGCTCATACTACAGTTCTATGCTACTTTAGATGCCTTTCACAGGGCTTCAATTGATTATCATGACAAGACAATAGTCAATGTGATGCTTACGTAGCAGTACAAACATCCCTCCTTATGTACGCTTACACTTTTCTGTGTTTACATCATACTGGTAGAAGCAAAAAAGCTTTCAATGCTTTGACAAACGTTCTTTCATCATTAGAGATTAGAGATTGAAAATACCTTGATTTATCTACTAATTTGACATGCACATAAGAAATGTAAAAGACATGGGTTGGCATGAAAACAACAACAGGTTCTCTGGACGTATATCACATCCATCCAGACTTTTGGCATGTCTAGTGTGAATGTACTTCCAGTGAAAGTAATATGGCAAGACAAATACTGACTCACAACCAGAACCCAGAAAAATATTTATTTTCTGCCACAAAGCTTTCTCACGGCTGCAGGCTTTGAAAACATCTAATTTAGTTGAAGAAGAAGAGAAGAACACCCTCTTTCTGAGGGCTTAGATTTTTCAACTGAAACCCACCAATACATGACACAATACTGCAGGTATACAACTGAGAGGGCAAAAGTCAAACATGCAGCGTTTACGCTAGCTACTAAGAGACACCACAATTCACAATGTCGGTTGTTGTGATCTAAGGGAAGCGAGCCTGTCGCGTCCCGTGTATTTGTGTGTGTGAAGGGGGTTGGAGACGTTGCCAGCAGCTGCAGAGGTGACAGAGGGGACGCCTGCCTGAAGGCTTGGCCAGCTCCCACCACACACCGTCACACACTGCCTCCTATACTTCAAGCATCCCACACTTCTTGCCAATCCTCTCCTTTCTTCTCCCCTCTGCTCAACACACCCTTCTACACACACACACACACACACACACACAACTAAGGAAGGGAGAAGGAGGCCTAATGCAATTAGCACCCCTCTGAGCAGTTTTGTGTTGATGAATAGAGGTGGTCTGGTGAGCCACTAGGCTGCTCGCTGCTGTTCCCGCGCTACTGGTCGTCTGAATATACAAGCCTCCTTCGTCACATCATAGATGGACATTGTTCTTTAATGGTCATCATTTCTATAATAAATGAGTTTCCTGGCCCATAGCCATATCCTATTTTGGGTTAATAGGCCATCTTTTGGCATTTCAAAAGATGGTCCTGTAGATAAGCACAGCCATTTTATATATTTATATATAAAAACACATATGCACCCATTTCACGCCTAGTCTATCTATGAGAAACTCCTGGACTGGAATTAGCAAATGTTAGCATTTTGACATTTGATGGTACCTATAAGCAACCTGTTGTAGAATTAACTCTATTTATTCCAGCACCATTTGCAGTTTTGTATTGCTCTATTGTATTACTGTTTACAATCCTCATAGAGCTCTTTGTTTTAATCATGTGTGTATATGTATGTGTACACACACACACACACACACACACACACACACACACACACACACACACACACACAGACATCTGTACATAATGGTCAAATGTTTGTTTACCTTGTTCAGCTTTGTCATCATTGTTTTTAACCATACGTTTCTTTCTGTGCATGTACTTGGAGAGCAACAAAAACGAAGTCAAATTACTTGTATGTGTTCACTCCTACTTGGTCATTAAAGCAGATTCTGATTCTACCTGCAGATTTTCCAAAGTTAAATGGGACAGCTTGAAGTATCACATTAAAATAGGTGTGAATGACCGAGGGCCACACTTTAGGACATGAGGAGGGGGGAAGGAATTAACTCCTCACTGCTTAGTAATTGCCTGCTGTAATAGAAACAAACAGAATCCTGCCTTCGACAGGCTGATCCCTCTATTCAACAAGCTCTCTCTTCCACTCTGGCCACTCACTGCATGCTGGGCCAGTTTAAGAGGCTGTGAGCAAGAGGTGAGGGACATTGTCTCAGACTCAAGCCATTTCCTGCAGATCAGTGGGGGTAAGAGGCCTGTGCCTTGTTGGGGGAGGAGTGTTTTACACTTCAGCGTGGGGGAGTCGTTTCAAGTCCATAAGCCCCCTTTTTTGCCTTTGTTCCTCAGTGACCAAGTTCTCACTCTGGGGAACACTGAGAAGTGTGACTCAATTTCACACACCAGGTTGGAAGGGTGACAAAGGAACGAAAGTAACACAAATTACTAATAACATTCAGGAAGAGAAAATAGCTCACTTAAAGGCTTCAGGTGCTTGAGGGGCTTAACTGCAGCTACTTTTCACTTTAACCCTTGTGTTGTCTTCCCATCATTCATGAAAAAAAAAAAAAAGAAGTTCTGGTCACTTTTTTCAACATTTTTTTCACTATTTCTGACATTTTTTTTCACTTTTTCAATGTTGTGGTTGCTTTTTTGGATGTTTTTATTGTTGACATTTTCAGCGCTTATTTCAACGGTATATTTTTTTGTGCCTTTTTTTGTTAATTTGATCCAAGGACAACATGAGGGTTAAAATAGTGAAACAAAGACTATCTTAAGACTGTGGAAAAGATTATCAGACAGATGTTAAATAAAAAGGTGTGCAGATATTAATAAATCTGCAAAGTTTGAATACTTTAAAGTAGAGTAAATGGATATTTGTTTTTCTATGAAGATAAGAATCAAGGGTAAGCCACACCAGGCATAGCGCACGTACTGTAGCATGTCGCTAAATGTGAATTTCTTCTGAAATTATTTACACTAGTTTGAAAGTTTATTGAAGGATAGCTCCTTGAGATTAACTCTCGTTTTCAAGGGGCACAGTTGAATTAACAAATACAAGCAAAACCAATTTTAAATTTTTTTTTCTTTTGTAAAAAATAGTTCCAATGAAATCTGCTATCAGCAAAGTCTATGGATTTCCCCAGTCGTTTAGACTTTTTCAAATGCAATTTTGTAAGCTTTGAGCAACACAAATAAAAAGCACCTCTGAGGTAGTGGTCTCAAAACTGGTTTAAATAAAACAGAAAGTGTCTGCATGCTAGATTCCAAAAAGGATACGTGAGAAAGTAATTTTGTTACTTTGGGTGAGATCATAGATATAACATTAAAATAGTATGTTGATGCCTTGCCGAAAACAAACATGCAGCCACAGTAATGCCAGTTAAAGTCACTTGGGGATACAAGTAGATGTAAAAAATAATACAGTTTACAGTGTATGCAGTGTTACTGCTTTAAAAGCTTACCTGAGCCCCCAAACTGACTGCTGGCAAGTGTCATTGTTCTGTTCTTCCCATTGGGTACTGGAGGCGCGAACATCTACAAGACAAAAGAGGAAAGATAAAGTATCTACCAAAACAAAGGATGGCACACTTCACACATCCCATTTCCACTAATAAATGACATCACATACACAGGTCGTTCAGTTCTTGTGTTTTTCTCCTTGATTCCACTAATGATAAGATGACTTCTAGCATAACAGGAGAACATGCTGATAAAAACAACCAAGTTATAAACCTGCTTGATGTCTTTATTTGCAAAATACCGCATTTCAAAATGAACTAATTTCTAAATTGTATGTTAAAAAATAAAGAAGCAAAATTCCCCCTAAAAAAACAGATATACAGCATTTTTATATGAAACCGTTTACACACATTTTCATGTAAAGTTGATTCTGCAATACCAACTTTAACTTTCTAAACACTGATGAGGCCGTGGGTTTTGTCACCGAGCCACTGTGGGTTTTACCATGAGGCTATGGTGTGGCCTAAATATCAGCTATGTGGCATCTTTCAGTGACGTGGCCAAACTCTACTGTACAAACCAAACCTTTTTGTAAGTAGGACAACAAAACACAATCTGCCACTACCACATATGATCTCTTCCTTTTCTTTTCGTTTTAACAGGGTAGGTCTACACGGTCCAACAACCGATTTGGACACCATCTTTGTTTTCCGTTTGGTCACAGATATCTCAAACATGTTTAGTGTTTCTCTATTCAATGTCCAATCTAGCATGCACTTCCTTGACTAGCCAGCAAATATACAAAGAGGATGAAATTTGTACAATTTTGACAGTTTCTCACCCAATTATCAATATCGTCCTTAAACGGAACATCTGCTGATACAAATTGGCAGCTGATCAGAGTTTTTCTAACACAAACCCAACTGTCTAATGAGAACCTCCCACAAACCCCCTTCACAACAAGGAGTGTTTTTCTTTCATGGGGTAAGGTTTCCTTTAAATACCAATAGTCTGGCGGAGAATAGGACATTAACAATGCAGCTGACTGAATCACATCATTATAATGAAGCGCCACCAACAGAATTCATGCACACCAAGGCTTTAAAAAAAAAAAAAACTGTTCCCCAGTCTTACACTTCATAAAATGTCACAGACTCTTGCAATGACACACAGAAACACTTCACTATTAATCAACTGTACTTTGTTAAAAGAAATCTCAACTCTACTTTGTCATACAAAATCTCAAGGGACATCAAGTCTGCTGACAAATATTCATTAGGAGACGGAGTTTGGAATTACCTGTTGTGCCCTGTAAGAGCTGGGCAATATATCAATATCGTGGTATGAGACTAGATATCGACTTAAATTTTGGATTTCATCATATTGTAATATGGTATAAGTGGTGTCTTTTCCTAGTTTTAAAGGCTGCATTACAGTAAAGTTGTCATTTTCCTAACTTACCAGCCTATTCTAGCTGTTCTATTATTTGCCTTTACCCACTTAGTCATTATATCCACATTACTGATGATTATTTATCAAAAATCTCATTGTGTAAATATTTTGCAAAAGCACCAAGAGTCAACACTACAATAGCGTTGTGGTATCGATATTGAGGTATTTGTATACAAATATGATATTTGATGTTCTTCGTATCGCCCAGCCCTATGCCCTGTATATAATAGTGATCAATAGTTGGCAATTTAGCCTTACCAGTTATTAGATTTGTTTAGGAGAAAAAAGTAACACAGCTCCATTGGGCCTGTGAGATGTTTATTTCAGTGTAAAGCTCAACAAAGGCTTCACAACACAGACAAATAAAAGCTGAACAAAATACCTCTATCCACTTTGTAGATAATGTCTGGAGGATACCTCCGAAAGCATTTCTGTAAAAATGTCTTCCTAAAGACTAAAAATAAATAAAAGAAATGCAGAAGCTGTCTGCTCAACCCAATTCATATAGAACAATATTTCCCCCTAGATTCTGTTAACAAGACAAACAGGGGTGAGATTATTTCCGCAGTTTCCTTTAGTTGTTGACTGACTCACTATTTACATTTTACAGTGGATACCAGCTCATTGTAGTATTGATCCACTTCCTTGTTGCAGTATCTCTGCATCACCTAAACAATTGAAAGATACTATATTTAAAACCTGAATTAATTTTCACCAGTCACCCTGAGGTACAGCAGTATTTTACTTGCCATGCTTTGATGTGATCAGCACTACCTTTGCATGCCAAGAATGAAGCATGGAAATATCTTGGGCTGACACAACCTATTGTTAAAAAAAAAAGATTTTGAGAAAATAAGCATCCCACTGATTTTTCTTGCTTGCCCCTTTCCCCACTTCTCTCATTCAGACCTCAAGCTCTCCTCTGCTCATACCCAGACCTATATCACACTCTGTTTAGCTCTTTCTCCCAATGCCACCCACCTACCACCCAGAACCACCCAGACTGCTCTCCCACTCTCTTACCGCACTGAAATCCAGGAGGTCGTTGAGTTCCTTGTCAGTTCCCACTGCAGCCATTCTTTGCTGCTGTTCGTTCATACCCTTCAGTCTCTAATAAACCCTATGAGAGAAATTTGCAGATACAGGATTTTAATGGCACTAGCAAGCACAAAGAATTTACATTTAGCTCTTTAAAAAACAGAGGGTGATGGTAATGAATGATTCAAACTGCTCTATCTTTGCTGTATATCACAACTCTATATATTATTGATATTGGTTAGACTCCCATAAGATACCAATACAGAGCTAAGTCCGTCAGCATTTTTCTAAAATTAAAAACTGATAAACTTTAGTAGGCTATTGCCAGCGCATCAAATTTGTGTTTGTGATTCAAACTTCCAATATAATACTAAAATATACATCCAGGTGAGAGGCAAAGATCTTGTGCATCTGAGAAGTTAAAGTATAGATATCAATGATCTTCTACTATGAGCTGGCCAAAACACAGCTCAAATTACCATTTCACTCACTACGGACCGACGGGAGAACAGACAACATTAGCCTCCTTAACACTGTACACTTTGGCTGGGTCTACTTAAAAAAATGCTGGTTTCAGTTAGACACTGCCTTCCTATCCAAGCAGTAGAAGAGTCACTGCCATAGCCCTTAGTCAAATCACTACCAAGTAATGACTTAAAAATTGTCTTATTTTCCGCAACCCTGGCAAATAACAAGGCCATATGTCGATCATTGCTACATAAAAGAGAATGTAATACATTTACAATTACAGACATAATTGGGACTATTGTTAGCCCAAGGAAATAGGGGTGAAAGGCAGAGCTAATGACTGTATGCAAACACGTCATTACCAAATTACCATATGTCAACTCAGAAAGAACCTTGTCAAATGACACAGTGAGCATGAATAGTGGATTTACCCTGTGTTTTGCATTCCATTGCAAGCCCGAGGCCGCTTTCTGATGCTGAGCGGCGGTTCTGCAAGCTTCACAGGGAACTAGTGGTAGGGGGAGCGAGTGGAAGAATAGAGGCACTTGAACACCAACAGGTGGTGTGCTTTTACAACCTTTTTGCAATACAGCACTAGCATAAATTGATGCAATCAAAAAAAAAGATGAATGTTTTAGAGGAAATGCAAGTTTTAACATATATAGTTGTTACATATAAATAATTTTCTGCATGTATGAAAGTATCACAAGTGACATCAGGGGAGACAAATGGTGGAGTCCAAGTCTAGTAAACTCAGGCAAGCAGAACTAATTTAACCTTGAAAACAAGGAAACACACACACACACACACACACACACACACACACACACACACACACACACACACACACACACACACACACACACACACACACACACACACACACACACCTAAGAGTATAGGCTAGGAACATGGCTTTCATTGTTTTTCCAAACTTTTGATAATATGGCTAATCAAGAACAAAATAGGTCACACACACACAATAAATGTATATGGGTATGTAAATAGTATTTAACCACTGAGCTAAATTAAATAAGCACACCGAGGGGCTTAATGTAACAAAATGGCATCTTCGGCTACTGCTGGATCAATATTTGAAGCAAGCAGATTAGGGGTCTTTGTCACCCCACACAAGGCAGGAAAAGCAGGTCATTCTGCACAAAATAGCCCGCACTTCCAGTGGAACAAACCGCTGATCTTTACTGACCAAAAACTTAACGTTTCATATAAATTCAGGACACGACATGAATGCATGTGCCAGTTGTTATTTTTACCATGGCTTTCAAACTTAATAATAATAATAATAATAATATAATAATAATAATAGGCCAAATCAAGTTCCTTCTGCCTGTTTAACAAACATGTAATACATGTTGTTGACAGTTAAACGATTTAGAAATTTGAAATAACATTTCCGTCCGCACAGGTTGTACATGCTGTTAGTCCTATCAAATGGGGAAATAGAAGCAAAGTTAGCAACTGTAACGTGTGTTTATGCCAATGCTATTACTTCGGGAACAACGAGGGCCGCAGTACTGAACAGAAAAGCATATTCAACTGTTGATTCAAATGCTGTCCCAAAGAAACGGATGTGAATGTTTTGTGCCAGAAACACATAATAAACGATAGACACCTCGGGTCAAATAGTTTATAACAATGACATCCAGGGCACCACAGGATGTAGGCTGTGCATTATTTGATAATCTCTGCTAGGCCACATCCAGGGCCAAGCTACTGCTGACAACTAACCCATTCACCATTTATCCTGAAGCATGTTGACATCACCATGAAGACTAACCAACCCATAATCTTCAGTTGTGGCTTCCTAAAGAAAACAAATTATGTATAAAACAAGTGCAACGGTCGTGACCCTGGAGACCAAGAGCTCCAAACTTCATGCAACAAATAGTGAGCTCTTTCTTTCACATATTAGGGTTCAAGTCATGCACTATGAGGGAGTTCAGTGGAGCAGACGGTGGGGGTGGGAGCAAGAGGAATTTCCTGCCAAATGTGCAATAAAATAAAGTCTAGCTGGTGGCCAGACACTTCCATAAAGGAATGTTTAAAGGGCTACCAAAAGGGGTTTTATGGAAAGTTTGCTCGCGCGCGTGTGGAAAATACATGTAGGCCCACTACACAAAGTTTAGCTAAAATGCTCAGCAACATTACACAACGTTTCCCATTTAATATTTCCACATTCTGGCTACAGCTAGTGGTGGAAGACACACGATGAAAAACAAAATGAGGCGTGTTAGGCAGGACTAACACTTAACGTTAGTGGGGTCTTTTGCAGAACAAAGGAGTAATTTCCTCCTCTCCGTGGTCGATGCGGAGACCATCACACACTTGGCTCGCCACCTCAAACCAGACAAAAACTTACATCCCCCGCTTTAACCACACATTCCCAAAAAACTTTTCGCAAATTGCAGGCGTCAAAATAGGTGTCACTTAAACCCATACAATTCATGCAGCTTCCCCCGAAACATTAAGCGAAAGAAGGTGTTTTACCTCTCCTCTGCAAGTGTCTGATATCCAACAGTAAAAAGAAAAGCTGAGAATCGCGAGGGGAAAAACATAAAACTTCAAGAGAATTTCGACCTCAGTGCATGTAACGCATTGGAGCACCGTAGATGTCTTCCTTTTGTCCCGGTAAGCCTGCTTTTCACACTGCGCACACGTGTTTGCTTCAATGTTACAAGTCTGAGTGCAAACAAATCTATTATGGTAACTAATCTCGCGTCTTCCTTTTTTGTTGTTACAACTGAGATGATTTCATTCTTCTCGTAGACATCTTCACCACCTCCGTCCACATTGTCAGACGCAACAACGTATCCCTCCGCACAAAAGTGAGGGCCTCAATGCATGCGGTGTCCGATTTCAAACGCCTTTGAGAGACGGGTTATTTTCGCAGTGTAAAAAATACAGCTTTCACGTCTTCCGACGGCCAAAACGACGGAAATGTCCAATGCCGAAGCTTGGTTATGTGTACTGTATCTGTAATCCTTAAAAATGCAAGAGCTCTACGAGCACTAGGTCGTCCAGCGGAAGGCTATCGTAAGAAAGTTACCTGCGATTACACAGCAGCAGCTTGACGAGATGGCACGATAAATGCGAAAGAGCTCAGCAAATGGGGAAGCGTATGCGCTTGATTGACAGCAACGGCAGCCATCGAAGTGCTTTAAATCCAAGTTGAACCCGCCTTTTTCTTGACGCTCACTTTCCCTGTGTGCTCAGGGAAGCTGGCTGAGGGGGGGCTCAAACATGCCCGCTGACATCATTTTTATTACTTTGGTTGGTGTGTCTTCTTTCAAAACAGAAAAACAACGCACGGCTTAAAAAAATTGGTTTTCATTACAACAGCAACTGTAAACTAAATAAATATTTCAATTGTTACTGTAGTTTTTTATCTTAGCATTTAAATTATGCTTTATGTAAAACTATTACTTTTTTCTATATAAATTCAACTTTATGACATAAGCTGAATGCTATTAAAATATTGTTATTATGATTTCTTGATGCATGGGTTGGTATGAAGAGAAACTATTACTACTACTACTATTTTTTAGACACAGCACTTACATACAAATTTGATGAAGAAACTAACGTATTTGCAAACATTGTCTGGTTCCAAAATATTTCATCCAGCTGATTATACTTAAAAATGATCAACTGCTGTCATCATGAAAGTTCTGCAACCAACAATTATTTTTATTATTGATTAATCTGCTGTTTATTTTCTGAACTAATTGTCTTGTATACATTATAATTTATCAGATACCAAGGGTATGTATTTGAATTGATTGTTTTATCCGACCAGCACATGAACCTGCAACATATTAGTTTACGGTCAGATATAAGAAAATATATAACAAACGCATCAAATCCTCATAATTAAGAAGCTTGAATTGGCAAATGCTTGGCATTTTTGCTTGAAAACTGACTGAAACAAGTAATAGATTATCTAAACAGCTGATTTATCAATCGACTTGTTCGTTTTATGCTATACTTTCTATGTTGCCATTTTTTTTGTGAATGGACTGATAAACATAAAACCAACACACCCCTAAGAACTGCCTGCTCCAGAGCAGAGAGAAGAGGGAGAGCACAGAGTAGGCTATAGGATCACAGAGAAGGGAGGGGGGGGGAATAGTTCAGAGAAAACAGTTCAAACACGGAGGGCACACCGGATGATCAGAGCAAATGTGTCTGTAGTGTTAAAATGCTGCTTTTACAAGATAATAAGACCAATAGATAGATATTTGAAATGAACTGAAGTTCAGTCACCATGATGAAAAAGAACTTACAATAGAATAACTTTATATGACCCTGATATGTATGGTGTGTTTCATGCCTTTATTCAATATGCGCACAACATCCATCATACAACACACACACACACACACACACACACACACACACACTCACAGGTTTTAGACAGCTGTTGTTTCTAACCTGAGGGCAAACCTTGTCAACAAAGGGAAGTTAAGATTGTCCGGCTTTGTTTCTGGTCTATAACCTCCAAAATGCTCACGTTATACATACATGTTAATTTAGAAAGACAAAAACCACAGAAACCAGATACAGAAAGATTTCTGAGCACACAGCTATCACTGACGACCACTACAAAGGCCGCAGTGACTCAAGTATCTTTTGAGTCACTATGTTGGAAGGATTCCCATCGCAAATGCAAATTCTACATATCTGCCTATAGTGTTATAATACACCCTAATGCATCAAACTGTCTGTTTGCACAGAGCTCACCAATGGGAAGGTGGATTTGTTGTCAATAGGACATATAGGTAAATAATCCATTGGGTCTCCCCTGGGTAAAGGAAAAGCCGCGGCACAGAACATTAATTAGTCTCATGGACCGTCTTAGGAATGTAATGGGGTTACTGCTTAGAAGAAACGCACATATGGGCCATAAATACCTTTACAAACATACCATGCACACGTTCAGATTTGGTCACGCACTCGCACGCATTCACAAAAAAAAATAATTCAAAAGCCAGCCGTACCATCAAAAAATAATCGCAGCTATCAAAGAAAGAGCATCTTGAGATATTTATCTAACACCTATTTGGAATCCTTTCATTGAGGGATGTATTAATCAAAAGATTAGATTTGAACAGATGGAAACATCTGTTTGGGGAAATGAATTGCTAGTGGAGGCAGAGAAAATCTCTCATATTCTCGCTTTTTTCCAGTAGACGTTAGGCCTTGAGTAAGAATAGTGCTGTTGTCAGTATTAGCAATGAGGCTTGTAAGCCCTCCAAGTAGTTTGTAGTAACAGCTGGGTCTGACATGGAGAGCATGTACAAGGGCAGCCAGGCTGAAGAGAGGGAGGGGGTGGTTGAAAAAGAATTTAAAAAAAATAAAACATATATAGTGAGGATCTTCACCTTAATGAACACTGAGTGCATCTAACTGTGACACAAAGTTACAACATCAATTCATTGTATGACAGGAAGCTTAATTCAGAAGAAATGTGTTTTAAAGCATTATCCTCTCTTGAACTATATTGTCATCATGCATAAATATTTATTTTATTTTTTTAACGAGTGAATTAAGGTGGTACCACTTTCTCATTGGAGTCAAGGGCGGTAGGTGGTTTAATATGTCATTCCTGATTTTGAGTGATGCAATTTTACATTCAGCTGTAGAATATGTGAACATTATAATGTTCACTAATGTCCACTATTTGTGTTTGTTTCTCAATTAACACAGAAACACAAGAACAGAGTGACCTCTAAAAGCTTAATTTGTATGCTGAAATGATGTTTCATTATCCATGGCAGCTATGGGTAATCTACCGCATGGTAACCTAAAAGTTTTCAACATAATTATACGGGAAGGACCAAACAAAAACACAAACATGTCATCTATAATCTCAAAATACATTCACAGTACAATGGACAGTTAAAGGCAGAATGGGGAGGGAGGCTATCACACATGCCCTCGATGATTCCTTCCAGCCATTCCCAGCTTCATATGTGTAATTAACAACAGATGCACATGGGAAATTTGCATATGTTTGGCACATTGGTGCTAATCGGTCATATATGTGTGCATATTAATGAAATATCTGTGTACACATATTTTGCATTATCTACATTCACACAAGATACACACAAATACTAATAATGCTTAATAATGTGTACTAGTTATTTATTCCTTTTGGGATTTTTTTAATCAATAATGCTTTGTAGAGAACAAATAAAGAGGGCAATCCTGCATCATTGTATAGGTGCCCTTAATATGCCAAATTTGATTCTATCAAAAAGCAATGTTTTGTTATATCTGGCTTTGTTGCAGGCTACCTGCCTGGAAATTCTCACGTTTTATACACCGTTAGCCCTCATTGCCATCCTGCTCTGATCATAGAAAGCCAGTCATGCAAGCCAAACCACATTGCCAGGTTATATCACACACAATGATAAGACTGTAAACATACAGTATAGGCAGCACGCATAAGGCACACAGAGCTCGGTGGTGAGGCAAGCTGCTCACCTCGTTCCACACTGAGCCCCTCACAGCCTGTAATAGAGGCTTAGGTTTGGGTGGGGGAAGGGCAGAGGTGCACAGGTTTCTGATCAGACAAGAAAACTAGGCCAAGATCAACAATCCCTCTCCCTGAACAGCCTCAGCCCCTCCTAAATGCTACAACTTTGTTACAGGGCTGTGACAATCACTTGCGAGATTGTCATTAATGGCGAAGCAATGGAGTCATTTTGAGCCACAACACGTGTATTTAGATGCATAACAGCTTTTCATAGCCAGGCTATGATTCATGCTTCCTTGCCCCTTTGGAAGCTGTCCTCCAATAAGAGTTAGAGGCTGGGGGTAGGAGCGGATAGATTGATAGTGTTGGCTGAGTGCCCATGCTCTGAGTCTATCTGTGCTGAAGGGGAGGAGACAGGGGGAATCTATCTGTTGTGCTCTCTCTGCTCATGATAAACCGACTCCCGTCAAGCCTCTTCCCCCCTATTACAGCTCGCCTGGCAGAAAACACCCAAACTTGCACTGACGTCCAACATGTTAAACAACAATAAAATGTGTGGAGTGAGTGATTTAAAAAGGGCAACAGTTCAAAAGGTTATACTATCCGCTTTCAGCGTTAGCTGGAGAACATAAACGAAGCAGAGCAGTTGATTTGGAACAAATGAAGAGACAGCATATCTTCTTGAATTCAAACAAGTATTCAAAACTGCCAAAATCAAAGGAACACAATGAACCCAGATTTCACTTCATCACTAATGGGACCATCACTAGCAGGAAATGCAATGTCTCTCTCTCCCTTATCCTAAAGCTGTAATTCCCACAGAGCTCCAGAGTGAGAAAGAAAATGAGTTTGAGGGATTGTCCATGACATTAATCCTCCCAAACACTACAATTCCAGACAGGATTCATTACAGACAGACAAACACAAACTCAACTATCTATTTACCAAAGGAAAAACTAAATCAACAATCCTTTTGACTTCTGCCTGCTCTCATTTGACAATGGCTTTTCCCGGATGCCTTCTTCCTCTGTTCTCTTTGGTGATTTTATGGGACCCCTCCCTGCCATCTTGGATTCCCATTACTGTGCAGTTGTATGGGTGCCCCTGTTCTACCACCCACACTCCAGGTACAGTGAACAGAACACCAGCTTCCTGTTTACAAAGCCGGGCAATTGACTAGACTGTACAGCTGAGGAAAGAGCAGATAGGAGAGGGGTTGTTTTGATAGATGAAAAATGGGAAGGTGAGAGAGATATAGTGGAACAGAGAGACAGAGTGTGGCACAATCAGACAGAGAAAAGTGCAAAGTAAAGATGAGCTTTCCTACCTGAGCCAAAAAGAAATCTCTACCCTAATCTGAAAATAACACAGTAGTCATATATTGAGGGGGAGGTGTGTGAAAAGTCACATGATAACAATCAGATCAGAAGCTGAATTGACTCTAAATCAATTGAAGTAGGCATGTCAGGGCTGCCCAGGACAGGAGGGGGAAGAGAGGGAGTGAAAGGGAGATAGATGGGAGCCCGTGTGGGGGAGGGAAGCAGAGATTGTTGGTGTCGTGGGAGCACTGCAACAACAATAACAGCAGTGTGTGTGCGTGTGTGTGTGTGACAGGGTGAATGAGTTAGAGTGGAAGTGGGGATGTGTTATGGCTCACAAAAGTGATGAAATGACATCTCCTTTACTTCGGCACACAGCTGCTATTGCAGCAAAGAACACACTGTTGAGATAATCTGACCTTCTATTTTCTTTGGTAGCCACTGGTCAGAAGTGTCTGCTCGCCTGTCATGTTCACCTCTTATTAGCTATATCTAGACAACGACTACACTGTTTCCATTACAAACAGATTCCTAGCCATTGATACGCATGCCATTAATGAAATCTGAATTGGAAAACATGACTTCTTATTTTCATGGGTATTTATTGAAATAATACAACAAATACATCTCCTAACTTGATTTAAATGTGTTTTAAAGGCTGTTTGTTATAAATCTATATTCCCAAAAATAATCTTGGCCTGTATACATATCAAGTAATTGTGTCAAATAACTAAGCTAATGATTTACATTACAGCTTCCATGTTAAAACAAATCCAATATGAAAACTTATGAATATGACAAATTTCAGGTTGAGGCTTCTCTTTTTCGTTGTTTTTTCTTTTTCTTTCATTTCTTTTCTCCTCCCCTCCCCCCTTTCTTTGCAGATTAGAATTCATTAGCAATCAAAGAGCCTCCAGAGAGCTCCAGCTCTTAATTACCTACTCATTTGCATTTTTGCATATTAATGACTGCAGGGTTTTGGTAGGGTTTTTGCCGCAGTGGTTTAAAGGCACCTCAGTCCTCTGTTCTCCGGGGAGGAGGAGAGATGGCCAGAGGCAAGGCTCCAAGCCTGTCCAATCCCCTCTCTATCCTTCCTGATGGGACCTGGACAGAGCATGAAGAGAGGGGGCGTTGGCCAGGGGCATATGGGACTGGTGGGGTGCAGTGGTGGGGGGACAACAGGGGTGCACAGGGTAAAGGTCAATGTCCCTTATCAACATAAGAAAGAACACATGTCTTCAGCGCTGCCTAATTATTGTCATACTGAGCAATTTAAACACCTGATCCAAACAAAATATACCCTGAGAGAAACTGGAAATCTATACTGCAGAGATTGCTCACGTGGGTTTTATTGAGGACGGCAGCTAGTTTGGATGAAACTCATGTCCCACAGTGTGCAGAGGTAGAGGCATTTTATATCCCTGGAGAAAGGTGTGTACCGGTGAAAATGAGGCTTGTGTGTGTGTGTGTGTCTCACTGTTTTCCTTTACATTACAGCCTATCTCCAATTGTTCATTATGAGGGCAGTAGGAGGCTCATTTACTGTGAGCCATAATGACGATTGTATGCATGCACATGTGCGCAAGCAAGTAAGATTATAAAACCACACCTTTGCGCATAAGCATATAGACAAACATGTAAACAGAAACAGTTGCAGGCACACGCATACACACATGCATGCACGTTCACAAGCACATAATTGGGGGAATAGAGACGCCAGACAACAGCTCCCAGGCATCTCCCAGTGCTGCTGTTCCTCTTATCCAATATGTTTTGACTGCAACAATGCTGTCTGAACATGGAAAATAACACCACATCCCACTGTGCTTTTAGATACCTTACAAACATAACAATTAATGACTTGGAGCCCCAAGACATCTGGCAAACAGGTTCAACATGACTGAATGAAACATCACCTGCTTTAAGATATTACTCAGTGTCTAGTTGTGTTACAATAGATGTTAAAAAGTGGTTTTATAAAAATGCAAACTATGCAGTTTTTCACACAAATACGAGTATCCAGTTTTATGAGGAAACATTTAAATGCAGTGATACTACATACAACATGCAAGACATACATGTCTCATAGTGCATCTCTGAAAACATGCTTACGGAATGGGCTTAAGTCGACTTAAGTGCTATTAGTGGAGCATAATAAATTGTGTGTGTGTGTGTGTAGCCAGAGCCTGAGGACTGCAGCAATGTGTGGGCTGTCGGGGTGGGGTTAATGAGCTGTTCTATGACCTCTGTCACCCCACAGGATTGCCTCAGGGAGACAGACCGAGACAAACAGGAAGACAGAGTGACAACAAGCCCATGGTTGCAGTCTGCCACTGGACTTCTTGGATAAACACTATTGGTGGCCTAACCTCGATGACTATATCCTCACACAAGACCTTAGTCTTGATTAGTAATAATCCTTTAGAACCAAACGTAACCTTAAATACAGTACTATTCTTTATGCACGTCAGGCCAAAACACACTGTCTGCACTGGGATGATTTATTTGTTATGTACAAGGGTGTACGTGTGCAGGAATAAATGTGGATACTAACTTGATCTATGCTGTCATGGTCAGTAAAGAGAGTGCGTGATTGAGCAAAAGAAGGAATGCAAGAAGAGAGAGCAGGACACAGCAGTGATATGTGGCTGAACTGACCCATGCAGATGATGAGCAGTGATAATACTGCCACCTTCTGGTGTGTGTAGAGTACTGAAATCACTGACACTATGTACAGTACATGAGAGCAATACAACAGAAATCAATATAATGTAATCCCATACAGCAGTCCTGCTATTATAGAATGAACTACATGCCTTTGTGAAGCTAACCATGTTAAGATATGACAGACCAATGTTAAACTGTAAAGTGTTAACTGTTATTTTGACCATCCTTCTAACTCTACATAATAAAGTTACTAAATTATTGGACGGGGTTAACGTAACATAGTAAAATACTGTATACTTACCATATATTCCTTATTGCAGGTAACAAACCAAATACTGGTTTTAATTATTCTAACATACTAATGTACCGTATTATGTTTGATAATTTAAAATAAGACACAAAATCATTCAGCCAAAGCTTTGCAACCATTGTTTTTAATAGAAAGATTTTATATTCTTTAAACCAGACAACCAGATGCCAGACATTTTTTCGATATATTAAAAAAAAAGAACAGAACAAAAAAAATGACACAAAATGGAATTATATGGTTTAGACTGTGTGGATTTAGTGGTCTCATATACATTACAATTTCTTTTCATCGCCAAAAAGTGCAAATTCTCCAAAAAAAAAAAAAATCACCTAAAGCCACCCCCCCTGCAGCTTCCAACAGATATGGACTAACAGACTGCTAAGCTAAGAAATAAAAAAACTTTGTGAAGAGAAAGGGTTATTTAAAAAAGTAAACCCACACTGAATCACATGGGGAAGGAAACGGCTGCTGCCCTCTGCGGGTTAAAACGCTCAATGGCGTTGCATTTTCTGGCCACGCTCCATTCAATTAGTGATGCCACAGCAGGTGCTCTGCCTTTGAGATACACTTGTTGTGAAACAGATCTGGGTGTGGTCAGATGTGCAACAAGGAAGGAGTGGAGCGACAGTTTTCTGCCTACGGGTTTTGTGTGCATTTACAATTAATATCTAGGTTTGAGAACTGGGACATTTTCAGCCATTTTAAATGTACATCAGAAAAAAAAACTCTGGAAAGGATTATCATAATAATCACAGTTACAAATCAATCTATTATAAATAGTAGCTCATTTCTCTCTCTCCCAAGTCAAAACATTTACTGAACTATGGATTTATTAAAACATTTTTCATGAGCAATATTCTTTCCACTTCACTGCGATAATGTTGATTTGACAAAGATGTTAAGGCCAAAAAAAAAAATATTCTGTACTGATTTGCAAAAGTGCATGATGGTTGTTTGGCCATTTCATCCGTTTTTCATAATCATTTACGCTCTTTATGGATACCAGATCCAGCATTTAACTACAGACAGGGCATTATTCAGACAAAAAGATTCTGCAGTAGATACAACACCGCATGTTTAACATTCAGCACAGCCAGCCTTCTCAGAAAGCTTTGCAACTGTATACAGGTTTCTTTTTCAATAAAAGGAGTCTCCCAAAATGAGATCAAATGACCTTTCTCCCAACAAGATCTAAGACAGTAAGCAGAGAGCAGGTAGGGGGAGGTCTGTCCAGTGACCCCCTCCCACCCCCCATACCTTTGTGTGACTATGCAATAAGCTGCATATAACAGGTATTGGTGGTGGAACAGAGAAGTGTTTGTTTATGTCCAGATACAGTGGCAGCTCAAACCACCTTCAATCCAGATACCAAATATTCAAGTGTTTTCATTTTTGTTTTCATCAAATTGTTTTTTGTTTTAAATAATTATCTCCATTGACAAAACATCAACAAGAACAACAAATTAATAACAATAGTGATAACCATAAAATAAGAGCACACAAAATTCAGGATGGCCTTTCGCAAAGTGCTTTTGTTACAATCGCAGAAGCTGAAAAAAGGCAGTTGTATAGCGGTACACCACGGGGCCTTTTAACTGTCTGTCTACATGTCTGTGTGTCACACTGTGGAGGGATAGTGAGGCTAGACAGACTGACTGAATCTGCCAACTGCAAAATGTTGACTATTTCCTCCTGACGTCTGCAACACACATCCTTTACACCTGCCAAAACCTCCAAAGTGGGAGTCACAGTATGAAGTTATGGAATGTATCTTAAATTAGTTTAGGTGACGGAAAACTGAAACAGTCCAATCCAATCCCCTCTCCCTCCTTTCGATTCCCAGACTAAAGGTGTGTGATCTTTGATCAAAGGCCAGTCGCCAGCAAAGATGTAGACTGAGTCCGGAGAGAGGGAGAGCATTGGGAGAAGAGAGTAGGAGAACATACCACCCCCCCACTCCCAATCTCCAGTGGCTTGCTTCCCTCTAACAAACAATTCACTAGATCAATATTAAATGGAGGAATCGGCTGGTCACAGCCACTTTTTTTAACAAGGAAGCTGTTCCTGCTTTTATCTTTCTGGGAACTATTATGTTAAATTTTGGTATGAACCAGAAAGGCAAATACAGAGAAGTAACTTGGAGGGTGATTAGACAAACCATAAACTTAGCAGACACTGAAATCCAATGCATAGCAGTGTATTTTCCACCTGAGTAGTACTTACATAGAGACAAAAGAGATCAGCAACATTCTCGTTGTTACCGTTCCCCAATGTGAAATCTGTGGTGAACTCCTTTGTATTAAAATTATTATATTGTGGCCATGCAATTCCTACCAGCTAAAGAGGACCAACACTGGAACCATTGCTCAGCAAATAGTCCATCACCTGGGCTTTCTAACCTCATCCCTGAAAAAACAACATCCTGCTTTCCCCTACCACCCGTATTTAATCCTCCTCCCTGTATGTAAACCTTTGTATTCCCAGAGACTGAGAGAGACTCCAAGTGCAAACGGTCCCCACTTGGCTGAGAGCAGCCAACAGACAGCAGCCTGCCTCTCTGAAGAACCCAGGGCTGTCTGTGTAAGTGCCAGAGCCTCGCTGCGCATAGTGCCGTACTGCATATGCTGCGCTCAGCTTGCTGTGCATCAAGAGCCTGATGGAAAGCACAAAAAAATAAAATAATCAGGTGTGCAGCAAAATGACGAAGCAAAGCAAATAGTCCCGTCTGCCGCCACGAATCTCTATATTAACAGTCATCTTGTCCTGCTTCGCTTGATTATTTACAGTTATAATTGTTATCATAGTTGTTGGTTGTCTTTGTTTTATGGCCTTCTCAGATAGATTCACAAAAACTCTTTGATAACAGCATAGGCAAAAAAACAACAACATAGCAAGGTCAATTTGGATAAACACGCAATAAAGTTCTGAGACTGTTGAGTGTAGCCTGGGTCAGAGTAACCTTGGTCTGTGGCTGAGGCTGGGGACACACCAGTTGTGGATCCACAGAGGATCACAGAGACAAAGCTCTGAAGTAGTGGCTAGTACAGAGACATTATTATAAACTATATTAAAAAAATAAATATTCATTCAAGTAAAGCTTAAACAACTAAATGATCAATTTTAGTACCAAGTCAATCAGCTTTTACAATTTGGTTTTTAAATATGGGAAGAAATGTGCTTATGGTAAAAAAAAGAAGACAAAGTTGTGAGTTTTGTTAGTTTCTGCCCATGTAAGGCACACTGTGGCCCTTGATGTTAGCATTGTCAACCTGGTGGGAGAGAGCCTCAGCCCCAAACTGCACAATACAACTGTCTGGAAACATAAAAAAAATAAAATAAAAACAAGCTTAGTGCTGCTCAGACAAGGCCACAAAGTCCCAGTCTGCTTCAATTACAGAACATTTCAATTCAATCTTTTCGGAAAGTAAACTGAAAACATCCAGTTCAGCAATTATCAAAATAACAGTGTTCAAAAACCAAATATATTTCATCATCATTATTCATCAGTTGACTGAACATGAGACAAATGTTGATACAATCCCATCTGTAAAATTGAAAAACAACTGGATTTAATATATCTGGCACCTGCACACAGTACATCTCAGCCATCAGACCAGGACAAACTCAAATGTTTCAAATGATTTCAATGAGGCTTTGAAATTTCTAAGTGCCTCAATGTTATATATTTGGAATATTATTTAATATGAAGAGCTGTAATCACACCATTTCTAGTGTCCATCAAAAGTTCTCTTTTCAAGAGCCTTCAGATTTAACAATAAAAACATTTTTAATCCAACTTGGTAGCTTAAAATGTCCAATGACTTGAATGCAAGCCATTTCTTCTCCTTTGGTATTTGTTGTTGTTGGACGTCTGTATATTTCTTATTTCTACGGAGGGGTTGGATGGACCCTTTACGAGACCATTGATTAACCACACTGCTCTGTGCTCATGGAAACTCACAGGCCTTTCTGAGGTCACCGGCCCTTCTCCCATAAGCAGGACAAGGACATTAGTGCAAACTTTTGCTCTCTCAGCTAAAGCACCATTTCCAGTGCTATCAGGCTTTATATCCATAACCCCACCCAAGCACCCATTTACCCCACCCTGCTGACACAGCAACCCAAAACTATCACTCACACACTCACACACACACACACCAAATAAAATAAAATAAAAGTTATTTCAGGAAAACAAGTGTAGACAGAAAAAAAAAAACTATACATCCTTACACCTCTGATTCTATTGTCCACAAGGATACAAAGAGCAAGAGAAAGCAAACTCAAGTAAATATTTGTATGATATCTGTAAGATTTCACACATATTTCTGCATATCTATTCAAGAGGGCATCTGTGTGTGGCTAAGTCAAGGAGGCCCGGTCGGGATAAATTATAGACATACTTTCAATATCTCTAGTCTACAGTAGACTAAGATTGAGGGCAAAAGCTTTGGTTAATCAACAAAACAAGACGTATGGGGACATATTAAGGTCCAAAGAAACAGTGTTTAAGATGACAAACACATCACATCAACACAAAATTGATGTAAGCGGTCTATACATGAAGATCACACGCCCAGCTTGCATTGGTTCTGCCTGTGGAAGTCAAACTGTGGAAGTCAAACTGCAAATTAATAAAGCCCATCTTCATCATAACAGAGAAGCAAAAATAGAAACTAAAACTATCAAGACCTAGCCAACCCCTGACAATCACCAACCAGGGTAAACAAAAAGTTATGCAAATCTGCACCAAGAGAGCCGTGAAGTAAACAAGCAACTGTCCAATGAGTTGTTTTACAATATGGTATTTTTGCTTCTGCGGTACCTTGGACCTATTTTCACTGTGTCTCCTCGGAGAACACGTGTAGTTATGAGAGTAACTGGTGAACACATGGGGCAGACACTCCAGCCTGTAACACATGCTTGTGAAAAGAAAATGCATGTACACACACCCAGTGCCCTTTCTTCTTTGTCTGCCTCCTTCTTTTAGCCGCTTCCTTTACATTAAGACATACAGACAACTCAGATTTCAGCAACAGCTAACTTCAAGTGCGACCAGCTACATGGATTGATTTAGTCTTTGAAAGTCACAAAACTCAACATTTGTATTGGAAACCCACCCGGGATCTCTTTTAGAGATCTGAAGAGAGACTTTTTTTGGCAGCTTGGTCATCAAAACCTGAACCAAACCAGTGGAGGAGCTCAACTTCACCACCATGGACAGAAGAAAGGACTGAACTCATTTGCAACTGGTTTGTTTGAAAGTACCCGTTTTCTTGACAAAAGTGCATTCATAACCTGCCTATTTCCAATTAAGGTGCAAAGGACTGATAGATGAACTATAGCACTACGGCAGAAATGACAGGGTGGCGGTGACACACATGTTCTCTTGACTCAAAAGCTCAATGTGCTATTTGAAAAAATAACATTGGATTTTGGAGTACAGTAACAAAAATTTGATATTTTAAGACTAACAAATCCAGATGTATGGAGTCATTTGCAATATTCAAACAGATATATAAGCTCTGGTATTTTCTCATTCTACCTAGGCCAGGATACCTGGGCCCAGTGAGCAATGTATGTATGTATGTATGTATGTATGTGTATGTGTATGTGTATGTGTATGTGTATGTGTATGTGTGCGTGTGTGTGTGTGAGAGAGAGACAGAAAGTGCATTGGGGCTGGCAGCTCAGGGTGCATGTTTGAACAGGCTGTGGCTGACTCACACACTGATGATGTGGCCAGAGCGACCCTGGCTGCCACGCACACACATGTACACAAACACACGTACATATAAACACGCTCACAAACAACTGCCAGCACCAGGCGTCCTTACCACAGTAACACCAGGCTCTAATATAATAATATCTACTCTAGGCTAGTTCAGGGGCATTAGAGGAATACGGAGGGAGAGAGAGGGAGAGAAAAGGCCTGATTTGATCCCCTCCTGCCTGGAAACGTGGCTGAGCTGGGGGAGATTATTTTTTTGGAATGCAACAGACATTGTGAGATCCCCCTCCCCTTCCCTTGTTCCCCTCCCCCATCAACCAGCTGCAGCTGCGCTCCTATTTGGCCTCTCAACTTGGACAGGTATTTATTGCTCTCTTCATCATACAGGTTGCCTCATGGTTGTGTGGTCCCTAGGGCAAAAAAGATTGGAATAAGCATGATACATAAACCTCCTCTCACTCCCTCCCCAACACCAGCCCACTTCCTTTAAATATATACCTCTCTCTCTCGTTCTGTTGGATATCTTTAGTAAAGCTGTGCAAACATAGAAAAAAAAGGTGCTCATCTGTCTCTTCTTCGTACTCTTTGTCACTCTCTTACTCGGGCTCCCTGCCATTCCTTTAACCTGTGGTTGGTTAAATACTACCCTCGCTGTCACACAAGGACAGATTCCCGAAAAACTGCACAAAGTTAAGCACATTCATTCATTCAACCTTCTCATCCTTTGGGCAGGAACTAAGTCAAGTGTTAAGTTTAGGGCAAATGGGTGACTCAATGGTTTTTTTTCCCCCATCAAACATTCATACAGGTTTTTTCGTCCACCCACAAGCTTCACTCTGTGAGAAATTTGACATCAAGCCTAAGAGGATTGGTAAGTACACCTCAGCATTAAGAGGGGACTAATGTCAATATCACCACCTGCTGTATATACATGTATACAATTATAAAGTGTCAAGTACCCAAAGCAGTCAACAAAAAGGAACAACAAAAAGTTAAGACAAAATCTAAAGGAAATGCTGAATTTGCAGGGTTCTGAGAGATAAGAAGCCAAGGAGTCAAGCCAACTGATACACTGGCAATGGTAGTGCTTTAAAAACACAAACCTTCCACCCCTCATATTCCCTAATCCTGCAATTGAAGAGCCTCCATTAAAGTGGATTTGACTCAACATGAATTTGTTTTTCAATAAGACAAACCATAGATTCTTAAAATGCATTTTTATAGAGTAAGTAACACTTCAATCAACCCCCTGTCTGATTCTTTCTGGAACATTTAGAGAGAGAAAACTGTTGCATCAAAATTGTGGTGTTTTTCTTGCATATGCCATATTGTGGCAATGTTGTTTCTATGGTAACTGTACATTTCAGAACTGCAAAAGAATAGAAAAAGAGTTGTTTTCTCTGGGAGGATTTGTTCTCGCTTCACCCGTACAGCAGCCAGAAGGTGCTTGATGGACACCTTGCTTAGAGCTTTGAAGGCTGTGAGGACAAAACCAATAAAAATCTAAATCAACTGCATAGTTGCTCCAAGTGTTTTTTGTACCCATCATACATTTGCCTAAGCACATATGCCAATGTATAAAACCCCTATTATTATAAAGAAAGAAATGGCCCAGAAAGTGGACGTCACGGGTGCATGATTTGAAGCGTTCTTTGCTCTTTAACAGATAAACCGACTCAAGTGCTTGCAAGTCTACTCCATTTTCTAAAGTCAAAAGGAGAAAGAAATATAAAGATTAGATTTTTTGTGACACCCTGATTTGGTTTATAGAGGAATAGTTAGTTGTTGTTGTTGTTTTTTTTAAGTTTGCCTTTGCGTGTTTTTTTCCATCTCTGTTCACTGGCCTGTCTCACAGGCGGTGCAGACTGACTATGGTGTCCAGCAGTGTCCTTGTCGCCCCCTGCAGTCTCAGGGCCCTGCCTCCCCTGCCAACTCCTGCAGTTGAGGACTGTGTGCATGGGCTCCAGCAGCGCCCTCAACCTCTGGTGCTGAGGATGCCTCCGATCGCCGCCGCCCCCTGATGGTACGAGGACCAGGGCCTGTGTCGGAGCTTGGGCTCAGCAGACCCAGGGGGGCATCAAGGAGCCCTGGCTCTCGCACCCGAGGCTTTCGGCCTCGACGAGAGGGGATGCCGTTGCAGCCGTCCTTCTTGAGGTGGCGGTGCAGGTGATCCGAGCGCACAAAAGTCTTAAAGCAGCTTGAGCACTGATAGGGGCGCAGGCCGGTGTGTACGCGCATGTGGTTCTTCAGGTCGTAGTTGTGAGCAAAGGCGGCTCCACATTGCGTACACAGGTAAGGCTTCTCTCCTGTATGCTTCCGCATATGAACCTTGAGCTTGTCCTGCCTGGAAGAAAAAAGAAGTAAACAAGACCACATCAGAATACACAGACAAATATTTCAAAAGCCCTAGAGGACCAGCTACCTGAATACACTCAGTACACACAGCCAGCTTCAGGTTTTCTTCTTAGCCTCAGTTACTAATAATGGTATGTAATATCATGTACAAATACAGTATATAATTAACTCAAAATATATTATTAGTTGTGTGATTAGCTTAATATGATTCAAGTGGCTTTATTTCCTATTAAACAGCCATCCTTTGGATCTCTTCCAGTGGGATTATTATGCAAGGGCAGCCAGGCCAACTGAGGCCATAAACTTTACATCTTTATTTGTGTAATTGCACACAAAGAGCGCAACTGTGACGTGTTTCAGTCATAGACCGTATGGTTTCAGTTGGTGTTTTTTTTACAATTTCTGTTAAATTTTCTTTGAGGAGAAACCATAACAATTGACAGCTTCCAGAAATGCATGCGCTTTGTGACTAGAAAATAAGGAATGTAATATCCTCTGCAGCTGAACAATTCCAAAATAATTTTTAAAACTGACATTTATATTTGAGCAGTACTGAAACATGGATGAGTCTGTAAACAGGCATTCATTTTGCCATTTAGTTTTATCCCCACAAGCAATTGATTGAATTTTGTAAAAGAGCAGTTGTCACACAAGACCAAAACTATGGCTAGATTTCTCTAAACCTGAAGTCATCTCATAACACCCTGGAACATTTTTTTTTTTTTTACATTTTGCAACGGTTTACCGTCACCGCCTACTAAACTTTTATCAGGATGCCTTGGCCTTCATCTGACTCTTGTCCCTACCTCCCCCCTTTAGCCCTTACTATGTCCCTAGCTCCCAAGCTCTTTAATCGCTTAACCCTTCTGAACTCAGGGCAGAGGGCTCCTAAACAAACAGGCGTAGTTAAGACAACTCAATTTGAACACACACACGCACGCACGCACGCACACCATGTAAGTGGATTAACTGTCATACAAGCAAACAAATAAACCCACAGCCCCACTTACAGGTCTCTGAAAACTGTACCCCAAATGTAAAAATTAACAAAAGCAACATGTAAGAGAAAAGCACACATGCACGCACACATATGCACACAGGCCGAAGCCTTGAAAAAAAGTGGGACACCGATGGGTGAATTATTTAAAGGACAGGAGTGATTTATTACCGTGCGAGGCACACTCTTAACCCTGATCAAACAGGATTAAGATTACAATACCCCCTTCCCACTGCCGGTCAAATTTAGCTAGAAGGCAAATTCAGATTGGTCTTCCCTACCTGCCATGCCAGCAGGGGTTCTGGGTATTTCTAGCCCTCTATTTCCAGCACAAGGCCACTGATTAATTAATTAAAAGGAATGATTTCAAGGAAAATGCAAGACTCCTAAATACAGGGAAAGCATGTGCACTCAAGTCCCCTACTGTAGACTAGCCACATTTATCGGCATGGCACATGGCAGATTTCATTAGAGAGGTAAAGGAGTGACAGAGAGAGAGAGAGAGAGAGAGAGAGAGAGAGAGAGAGAGAGAGAGAGAGGGGGGTAACTACTCTGCCGTGGGCAATAATCAACATAACCAGAGATCAAAAGTTCAAATTACTGTATTGGAGCACATAGAGCACCATCCAGGGCCTGTAATCCCCCTCTGTATCAGAACACAGCACTTTATAGCAGCCCTCCACTAGATAACACTACCATGGCACAGCCTTTTATAGGATCCCTATGTTAAAATTCTAGGACTTTGCTATGAAGGCTGTTGCAATAAAACAGACATTTATAACCATTTGACCCCCTCTCTCATGGCTGGAATATTCCACATGCCATTTTGATTAACATTTGGTTACAATGTGACATTGAAAAAACGTGTTTGGGGATACTCAGTACATGATTAAGGTAACCACTTAGATTCACAAACTGCGCTGCCTACCTAATGCAAAGCTAAGTTGGTTAGTGTTAATACCCCTGGCTTCATGGTATTTCCCACTGGTGGACGATTTGTCTACAGTGCCAAGTCCAAGACTATTAGTACATGTGACATGGGGTAGTCACTTTATTAATTGGGCTTACCTGGTAAAGCGCACTTTGCAGATGGCGCATTCATAAGGTTTCTCTCCCGTGTGCGTTCGGATGTGGCGGGGTAGCTTGCCTGCTCCTTGAATGACCTTGGAACATATGGGGCATTTCTGGAAGGCCTTGGAGCGCATCTTCCTCTCGCCTCCACCTCCTCCGGCCCCGCTGCCTCTCTCTCCCTCCCCCCTCTCTCTTCCTCCTTCTCCTACTCTGTCTTGGCCTGTTCTGCCCCGTGATAACCAGAGCGGCGGCACTCCCTGTGTCATGGCAGCAGAGGCTGGATCCTCATGCTGCGTGCTGTTAAAATAATTCAAGTAAAATTCCATGTCAGGGTCATCCCCATCGCCCTGTTCCTCCCCGGTTGTTTCACGCTCCTTCTGCCTCTCGATGGAGTCCATCATTTGCTGCAGTAGGGCACTGGCAGAACCCCTTTCCCTCACCTCTCTACTTCCATCCTCCACCTCTGTCTCCTGCCCCAGCCTAGACTCAGGGGGGATGTAGAAGTGCCCATTTTGGGATGGAGGGTAGTAAGATGACCCGAGACTTGCTCCGTTCCCCTGCATCGCCTCCCCGTCCTCATCTTCCTCTTCATCATCATCTTCCTCCTCTGGCTCCAGTGTAGGGGCCTGAGCCAAGGCGAGGGCCAGGGGGGAGTAGTACTCACCAGGGCCAGCAGGAGCCCCGTTGCTGGGGCCCCCCCCATTCCCGTGGTTAAAGTGCAGGTGTGTGGGCAGTTCCCTGAGCTCTGGCGTGCTGCAGCTGCTGCTCCAGTGCGCCCCTCTCTGGAAGTACTCCAGGTATTCCTTGGCCCGCACTCGGTTCCCCTGCTCCCTGCCTCCTCTGCCCTTCCCCTCCTCATCATCATCGTCATCTCTTCGCTCACTGCCCGTCTAGTGAAACGTGACGGGGAACAAAGAGTTAGTGCAGGAAAAATTTAAGCTCAGTGAAACTTTGCACAAAAAGAAAGGGGAAGAGAAAGAGAAACAGGAGTACAGTAGTAATAACAAAAAGAAGCCTGACGAAAAAGACCTACATCTGTAAGGCCTATCAGCAAAGACGGATCACTATCTGAGTATCCTGGATGTACACCCAGGGGTTCATTATACCCATGAGCACATATATGTGCATATCACAGCTACACTTGATCATGTTGAAGTGTAGCTGCGATATGCTGTGTCTGTAGTTGGTGAAATAGCATTCTGTCCTTCCACTCACGCTATTGGCTCAGAATGAGTAAGTGCTGAACCCAAAGGCTGTGGGTGTGTGTGGTGAGAGGGACTGATAAAGGCCATGATGTAAGCTTGACTATGCTGACTATTTAATGAAGGGGGTGGTATGATGACCACCAGACACCTTATTCCCCAAGTGGCTGAAGCAGGAGAACTAAGTTTTTAATGAGTTATTCCAGTTCAAAAACACACCTACTCCCCATGATGTGCATGGTCCGTGCTTTGCTATAAATTCATTAATAACACGTACAATGGGCTGCTTATGGTGTCACGAACTCATTAAGGCAGAGCAGGTCAAATCTCAACACAAAGCTTAAATTTGGCTTTAACACGTCATTTGTAGTTCTATAATGGTCTTGTACCGGCAGGGAGAGCACTTTGGTGTCCAGCAGGTGTGTACAGACGTCCTGGACAGGTGGGATTTCCAGGAGGCGCGCAGCAGCAAGGATATCAGCCACACTTCTGTGACTGACTGTCAATGTAGCTGTGTAGGCAAAGTCTAGCAATGCTCCCAGAGCCTCTGCTGCCACAAAGTCGATGTTGTAGATATTCTGTTGGTCAGCGGCGGCCCCTGAAGTGAAGAGCTTGTGGAAGTAGGAGCTGCATGACGCCAGGACGGATCGGTGAGCTGGGAACTCCCGGTCCTGCGTAACCAGGAGCACATCACACAGCAGGCCGCTGAGCCGCTGCTTATTCAGGCTGCCCAGGATGTCTGCGCTGTGCTCAGGGAAAGGGATCCCCACTGGGCCCTCTTCTGCCTCCCCTGCCCCTCCTCTCCCTCCTCCACCACCGCTGCTTGCTGTCCCCCTGAGCCGCCTGCCACCCCTCCCACCGGCTCCTGACGACATCTTCCACCAGCCTGCCGCCGAGCCGCCTAGCACAGCCCCCACCCGTGTATCCGTCCTGCCGTCTGTCCGTCTGCCTGTCTGAGGGGAGAAGAGTTGGATAAAGGGATGGGATGGAGGGGAGAGACAAACAGGAAATAGATCAGCTCATGACATTCTTTATGTAGAAAGAGAGAGGTATATTGATTAATTGATTTACCAAAGTCAGAAATTTACATTGGGATGCTTGAGAACACAATCCAGTACACACAAAAGGTTAATGGAGGACACAGTTGAACAGTGAGTGTAAGGTTTACCTCAATTGTGATGATTATAAAAGACAAAGAACACTGAACCCACATGAGTCCAAACTTAAGATTATATAGTCAAGTCCGGAAGGCAGAACAGCATATGGAAATACAGTCTCTCAGCTAGAGTACATAGCCCACTTATCCATCCTGGTCTTAAGAGCCTGCAGGTCTCATATCCTTATTAAATCATATTCTATAGATCTAAATGAGTGGCCTAATTAGTCCTAATTAGAGCCCGACCGATATATCAACAGGCCGATATTAGGCATTTCCCGATCTATCGGTATCGGAAATTTTAATGGCCGATTTTTTTTGGGCCGATTTTAATTTTTTTAAATATTCATTCATCAGAATCATTTATAATGACAAAAAAAATTATCCTGATAAATTAATATTTTAAAAATAAAATCGGACTGTCAACCATGTTATGAGCATTGGCGTTGCATAGTTTGTCCACCAGAGAGCGCTCTACAATGTCCCGGTTGGCAACACTGATTTTTTTGTTTGTCAATGTTTTTGTTCAAAGGACTTTAAGTTTCATATCTTAAGTTTGTATTTTTATACATTTTATTTATCAGAACTTCAATATATTTGATGTTCCTCTGTTCTGTTGACAATAAAACAAATTATTATCATATTATTATAGTGAGAACTCATAAATAACTAATCTTAGGGAAATCTGTTTATGTTTTGTAACGCATTTCTGGTATTTAATATACTGCAGATTTTGCAGGTTTTCCTACTTACAAAGTATGTAGAAGTCTGTAATTTTTATCATAGGTACACTTCAACTGTGAGAGATGGAATCTAAAACAAAAATCCAGAAAATCACATTGTATCATTTTTAAATAATTTGCATTTTATTGCATGACATAAGTACTTGATCACCTATCAACTAGTAAGAAATGTTAGTTTTTTTAAGAAGCCCTCCTGTTCTCCACTCATTACCTGTATAAAAGACACCTGTCCACACACTCAAACAGACTCAAACCTCTCCACAATGGCCAAGACCAGTGAACTGTGTAAGGACATCAAGGATAAAATTGTAGACCTGCACAAGGCAGGGATGGGCTACAGGACAATAGGCAAGCAGCTGGGTGAGAAGGCACCAACTGTTGGGGCAATTAATAGAAAATGGAAGAAGTTAAAGATGACGGTCAATCTCCCTCAGTCTGGTGCTCCATGCAAGATCTTACCTTGTGGTTCATCAATGATCATAAGGAAGGTGAGGGATCAGCCCAGAACTACACGGCACAACCTGGTCAATGACCTGAAGAGAGCTGGGGCCACAGTCTCAAAGAAAACCATTAGTAACACACTACGCCTTCATGGATTAAAATCCTGCAGCGCACGCAAGGTGCCCCTAGTCAAGCCAGCACATGTCCAGGCCTGTCTGAAGTTTGCCAATGACCATCTGGATGATCCAGAGGAGGTTTGGGGTCAAGGTCATGGTTTAGCTTTTTGGTCTAAACTCCTCTTGCCATTTTTGGAGGAATAAAAAGGATGAGTACAACCCCAAGAACACCAACCATGGAAACATCATTCTTTGTGGATTCTTTTCTGTAAAGAGGACAGGACGACTGCACCGTAGTGAGGGGAGGATGGATGGAGCCGTACATCGCGAGATCTTGGCCAACAACCTCCTTCCCTCAGTAATAGCATTGAAGACGGGTTGTGGCTGGGTGTTCCAGCATGACAACGACTCGAAACACACAGCCAGGGCAATTAAGGAGGGGCTCTGTAAGAAGCATCGCAAGGTTCTGGAATGGTCTAGCCAGTCCCCAGACCTGAACCCAATAGAAAATCTTTGAAGGGAGCTGAAAGTCCATATTGCCCAGCGACAGCCCTGAAACCTGAAGGATCTGGAGAAGGTCTGTATGGAGGAGTGGGCCAAATTTCTTGCTGCAGTGTGTGCAAATCTGGTCAAGAACTACAGGAAACGTATGATCTCTGTAATTGCAAACAAAGGTTTCTGTACCAAATATTAAGTTCTGCTTTTCTGATATATCAAATACTCATGTCATGCAAAAAAATGGAAATTTAAAAATCATACAATGTGATTTTTCAGGATTTGTTTTAGATTCCGTCTCTCACAGTTGAAGTGTGCCTATGATAAAAAATATTTACAGATCTGCTTTGTAAGTAGGAAAACCTGCAAAATCGGCAGCGTATCAAATACTTGTTCTTCTAACTGTATCGGCCAATATATCGGATTTTTAAATAACCAAATATTCGTATCGGTATCAGCCTTCAAAATCCTTTCGGTCGGGCTCTAGTCCTAATTTAAGAACCATGAGGTTACCAAGTTAGTAGTATGCATTGTCATGCAGTTTTATCTCTCACAAGAGATTAGTGCACAGGCCATTGCAGAGAGGCGTTTCTTAACATCTACACAGTTGGGTCATACTAATAAATCAACTGTGCAAAACTGCTTTTATACTGTACATTTAAACTAATACTAACAAATCAGACCATTTTTCAGCATTATTTTTGTTACTTTTAAATATTGTTAGTATACACACTTATTTCCATTTTTTCTATATAATGTACGATGCACACATTTTTATATACTTATTTCTATTTTTCTAATTTCTCTATGTTTATATATACACACATACATTTCTATTCTAGAATAAGACCAACTGATCAATAAAGTTTCTGATTAATATCAGATTCCGTGCCAATTAAGTATTGTTATAAGCTGTAAAACAGATTTGGTAATCAGCATTTTGATGGATGAGCTTTCTAAGCGAGATGTCACAGCTCAGGAAAAAAATAAAAGACTGCAAAATGATTTAATGTCAAAAATCTGTCTTAAAAATCATGGAAACCTCTGGCAAACGGGAACTGCAGCAACAATGAGACTCTGCCATAACAATTTAATTCTGCTGCGTAACTGTATGCAGTATAAAGGTGGTTGATGAGTAATAATATTTGGTCTGCAACCTAAAATGACTCAATTTTTCAATTGGTGATGTATTGATATTATTTTCTCTATCCTATACTGTATGCTCATTCCCTTCATTTAAGTAAACAGTGTACTGACTTTGTCAGTCTCTAAATAAAATCTAAAAACATTCACTCTACACATCATTTTTATTTATTAAATATCTTGGCAATGCAAAAGTTTCTCTACTGATTTTTTCACCATGATGTGTTTCTTGTACCCTAATAGGAGGAAAATCATTTGAGCTCTGACCTGAAACTGAACTTCACAGTGAAGGCTGTACAATTGCCACATAGGTTGAACACTGTAAATAATCTTTTGTGAGGAGTAGCTCACATAATATAGGAGCAAAAACAGTCAATTCAAACATTGCACTCCTTTTTCAGTGGACTCCAAAGCCTTGAGAAGGTGTCCCAACTAACTGGAGAGAAGCTACACAGTAACAATGCAACTGATTTTAAAGCAAATCTACTGGCAAAACAGGTGTATTTACTACATCAGCACAAGCGTGACAATTGTCAATCCATGAGTTTCTGTTGAATAAATAGTGGCTCGCAACAATTTTGAATGCATTTGGCCTGTTTAAACATCCTAGGTAGTTGAATGACTAAGGCTACATTCACACTACTACGTTTTCGTATCGTAATAAAACACATATCCTTTGCTACGTTTATGCCTTGCATCCACACTACAGCAGCATTTCAGAGCCCCTAAAATGGAGATATTCGGAATGCTGCTGACCTCTGGGGGCTGCGTTCTAGTCTAAACCAGCAGAAATAGAAACCTTTGGAAACAATGCCGCAGACACCCACGTTCACTCCCTGACTGGGTCTTATCAGTCCCAACGTGTCCTTCCCTGATTTGACGTGCCCCCTATCAAGACAACAAACATCAGCCTTGACTTGAATGACTGAATTCAACATGGATAACAAACTACAGCGATTTCTGGCCTTGTTGTGGATGCTAGGAGCTGTTGTACAGTTAAATTCTGCATTTTATAACTCTACTACTGCCTTGTATGCAAGAGGCACGCCGTTATTCAATTTGTGACAATTCCCGCATGCACATGCCCAGTGTACGTGAATGGTCTGCAATATGCGCTCTCAGGTGTGTTAGTATGGACAGAGATCTGAAATGGTGATGTAACGCTTGTGAGGATGAGATGGTTATCGTTTTAAAATGAAAACATGTGTGGCCAGGTTAGCTCAGTTGGTAGAGCAGGCGCACATATAGAGGTTTACTCCTCGACAGCGGCCCGCGGGTTCAACTCCAACCTGCGGCCCATTTGCTGCATGTCATTCCCCCTTCTCTCTCTCTCTCTCTCCACTTTCATGTCTTCATCTATCCTATGGAAAATAAAGGCCTAAAATGCCCGAAAAGATCATCTTTAAAAAAAAAAGAAAACTTGAAGATGAACTTGTGTGCGCAGGTGGCCGTTTACTTGTATACACGCCTACATTTACGCGTGTGCGTGCGTGTGTGTGCATGCATGCGTGTGTCCTCGTGCAAGAAACCAAGAGGTCGCAGAGGACAGATAGGCAGAGGGCAGTGGGGATCAGAGAGCATGCTGGGAGCTGGACTGTGCAGCTTGTTCACTCTGTCAGTAGAGAGCTAGGGAGGTGGAGGAAAAGGGGCGGGGGGGAGGGAGGGGGGCTGCCAGAGCAGACCCTGTGGAAAAACTCCACAGGAGGAGGAAGAGGACACGCAACAAGCTGCGAGGGAACAGTATTAAAAAGGGAGGTTGTCAATCCGGTCTGAGCTGGTTACCCCACCCTGTACTGTGTGCCAAGTTACAGGAAAGACTGTCCCCTCGCTCACGTGTGGAGGGAGATTAAAATGATCGAGTGAAGCCTGCGCAGTGGGAGGGGGGTTTCAGCAGAACAAACCATCCTCATTTCTCTAAACACACACACACACACACACACACACACACACACAGTAACATCATGGGGACATCAATAATGCACAAAACACACAAAAGCACATAAACACACATATAGGACATACAGCTCCTCCAACCCCCCCCCCCCTCCATCTGCCAGGGAGACCCAACATTTGAAATTCTTTAAATAAGCCCTCCTTGTACGGTTGAACACTACACGCCACTACCAAACCTGCCTAACCTGGCGGCCTCTCCTCTTTCCTACCAGTTATGTTCTCCCCTGTAAAAGCAACGCCTACCTGTCCCCACACCTTGTGATCTGACGTTTCAGCTCTGCCCACAGGTGAGAGTAAAAGAATAACAAAAAAATAAAAGACTTCTCTAGGGAGGCAAGCAGGGTAGGGCAGACATTTCTTCAAATGTCCTTTAAATGGGTCAATGTTTGCTTTCATTACGAAAAAGATGAGTCATATTAAAGAGTACTACTTTGTTTGATTAATGGTAAAGTGTTTTACAGCTCCACTGTTTCTTGCTCCGTACTGTACAGCTCCTTTAACTCAATTAAGTTTTGATAGGCAATAGACCACAAAGCCTATGCAAACACTGCCACTGCGTTTCACAAAGCTCAGATGAAAGCTGACTGTCAGACATGGCATGAGCAAATTTTATTATCCAAGCCCTCATCTGAATATGTTGACGGGAGAGAGGCATGAGCAAAGAGAGATGGCACAGAAGGGAGAGAGGAAGAGAGAGCAGAGTAAGATGGAAGAAAGAGCAAGCCAAAAGGGCAACCGCATGCCTACCGATCACGCCCTTCACAGGTGGAAATAGATCTGTGTGAGCCCATCCAGACCCGAGGCAACCTGCTTTTCTCTAACACAGATACACAGCACCTGCACTAGTCCAGGCTTTGCTGCAAGCTTGCTTGGCGCGTTATCCCGTACATATAGCTGACCTCAGGTCACGGCTTTGTGGGGTAAAGACGCTGAGCTGAGAGGAGATAAAACACACACAAATGCAATTCAGTGCCAGCAAAGCATGGAGGGACTGCTCTGCATGCAGGAGCCACCTGTCCCAGAATAACCCCGCAAGAAAGAGGAAACAGTGCAACAAACCTGATCCCGACGCCTCCTCATAGCTTGAAACATTCCTTATAACTAATTCATGCTTGTGGGTGACAAGGCCGACAACGTAACACACAGCAGCGCGGCAGTTATCCGTGTCCCGGGTGTTCAACTTCCAGGGAAGGGCCTTCTCTCAATGCCCAGTCCGAGGAGAGCACATAAGCCTGCTTTGCAAGTCAAACAACTATTTCAACACAGGACTAACCCGTCCCATCCACCCTCATCACCTCCATCTCATCTGTAACGTCCCTCTAGCCCTTCCTATTTACTGACACACAGCAAGGACATATCAGAATTACACCTCAGGGACGAAACAACCCACAACGGTCCCCTGTAAAGCAGTTTCAGTTTTGCTGTTACTTCAGATGACTATGCTCTGCGTTCTAACTATCCATGCCAAGGCAGTCACACCCAACTTGCTTGTCATTCACTGACAAACACACTGACATCAGGCTGTGGTTGCAGTTAGTAAAAGTGTTGTTACCATGCCTGATATGAATCATCTAAGGACTGCAGTAATTACACTTTCAAAGTATCTCTGTCTTTGGCTGACACATACCAGTCATTCCTAAATACAAAGGAACGAGCTGTTAACCCCGTGCAACCTCAGATGTTTCTTAGATAGACAAAAAACTTTAAAAAAATGTTTTAAGGTTTTATTGTACACTCATATAGTAAAGACAATTATTATCAGAAACTCAAGTTTATATTTCCGTTCATATATTTCCATTCCAATTTTTGAGAACCTTTTGGTTTGTATGGAGCTAGAACAGTGACAGTAACCTGTGGTATTGGAAATTAAATTTGGCATTGAAACAAGAAATATTGGCGCTGAAAAATGTTGCACTGATGTATAAAACACAAACATCAAAAAGTTATAATCTCACAATCCTATTATATTATTGCACTTTGACATTTGTTGTCAATGTAAATCTAAATTTTTTCTTGATGCCTGTCTTTTCGGTGACAGTTTTCTTTTCATGCTGTCAAGATTTTTTACAATGTCAATGGTTTTCAGTTTCAAATTTCTGTCACTGTTTTGGCGTAGGGTAGAGGAGCCTGAGGGGAGAGACAAAGAGGGCGTGACCGCAACTCCACAAGAATCCTCATAGATGTGTTAAATCTGCATATCTGCTAATGTCTTCCTCAACTTTATCTGGAACCTCCAAATCTCAAGTAAGTCTGTTTATCTCTGCCATTTTTTTCACATAGAAGCAGGCTGGCTTGGTGTTAACTTTTAATGTAGGCCTAAGCTGTGCTGTTAGCAGAGGTTAGCACTGTTCTCTTAATTCAGCACAGGTCAGCTAACTTCCCGCCAGAGATGTCAATTTATCTTCTATAATTTAGTATTTATAATAGCAGTAATTCCTGTCCTTTAGGACTCCTATGGCCAGTGTTATTGCTGGTGCACAAGGCTTGACTCGCTCATTAGCTCCGTCTTGGATGTCATGTAAGAGAACAAGCTCTGCTCTCTTTACCTGCCGCTAACACTGGCAGGGAACCAGGCCGAACGCGTACATTGACATCTCCTAAAACTGGGAAAACACAGTTAAGGTGGTTTGTCAGTAAACGCATGTTAGTGAGTGTGTGATTTGCCTAGAAACCTGTCAGTCAGCAGCTATACTTGTGATTGGAGGAGAGTTATGGGGGAGGGGTGTTAAGGTTCTGTGCCAGTGTTAGCGGCAGGTAGAAGGCAGATATGACTGCGGCCTGGGAGCGTCCCATGTCATGCCGTCCCGTCTCATGCCGAGGTATGTCCAACGGTAAGTTCATAGGGTAAAAAATACAAAATCGCGAATTATTTTCCAGATGGAGTCACGGGTAAGTTCATGACCACGTTTGTTGCAATCAACTGAAAAATGTTAAAAACTGTTAAAGTAACAATTTTAGCCATACATATAGTTTGCCGATTTCTGGATGTTATTGTTGTGTCCCTGATGTCAATGTACATTTGATGAAACCTGCATCAGCGATGCAACCATTTCTGCCAACTAACTGCAGGATTTCCTGAGGAGGGATAAGGATCTGCACACACAACAAGAATACAAAAATAAGCATGTTACACTCTTTCCAAGACTCTATATTCTATGTTGTTTTCACACTTCACTGGGACATTGCTGCAAATACAATTGCTTATCAGCCTGGCGAGAGGGCATGAGACAGGAGGCTCCAGGTTGCAGCCATCATTTTTTAGTTCGCCTATAATCTGCATTTATTTTATAGACGGACATATATTTTTAAGTATTTTATTCATCAGCATGATAGTCTGCATTTATCTTATTTATTTTTAAATTATTTTTTTAGTATTTTATTCATTTGTATAATTGCCATTGTTCAGTAAAAAAAAAAACACCAAATATTTCAAGTATTTTATTCATTAGCATGATAGTTGACGCAAGCTTTAACTTTTAACTAAAGGTAAGAGAGATCTTTTTAAGTATTTTATTCCAAATTCAAGCTTTTATTTAGAAAAGTAAAAGCTCGGGGACAAAGCGGCACCGCAGAAGGACTTTTTTTAGTTTTTATAGAGACATATTTTTAAGTATTTTAATCATCAGTATGATTTGTCAAAGTTGAATACCAGTGACATTGTAAAAATCTTGACAGCGTAAAAATAACTGAAAAGACAGACATTAAGAAAAAATAGAGTAGAGTAGATTGACATTGAAAAACCCATCATAATGCAAACAAATGTCAAAGTGAAATAATATAATAGGATTGTGAGATTATTACCTTTTGATGTTTACATTATCACATTTTTCAGTGCCAATATTTCTTGTTTCAGTGCCAAATTTATTTTCAATACCACAGGTTACTGTCACTGTTCTAACTCCATAGATTTGACTCTAGGAAATTTTAAAGCAAATACTAGGGGTGTCACGATTTTTATTCATGAACCAAAATTGATCGAAATGAAAGGGTGGCTCGACCATTCCCCAGTATTTTTTCTTTCTCCACCTCCGCCTACTTGTGCTCGCCTGAAGAAAAAAAGAACAAAATAGCTTACCAGCTGGTAGCATGCAGCTAAAGACATAGGGCAACGTTAGCTTACTGGGAGCCTGCAGCTGCTCTTTCCAAGCACCACAGTCAGTGCCAGAGTCGGAGATTCAAGTTCAAGTTCAAGACCTTTATTTGTCCCCGAGGGGCGATTCATTTTGCTGCAGTAGCAAAGACATTGACATACATGACAAAGACAACAATATCAATTAAAAATACAGACCAAATGGGGAAATAAATACCACAACATTCAAAATTTAAGTTCCAGTGTGCAGAAGATTACCTATTCCTTCCAGAGTTGAGCAGAGAGATAGCAGAGGGGACGAAGGAGAATTTATACCTATTAGTTTTGGCTGGCTGATAACGGAGAACAGAACGGGAAAATTCTCCTGCTTCCCTGGATTCTACACAGCGATGTCTGTGCTCCACACACAGCAGGGCTGGGAGTAGGCCTGCACGGTAAATCGTTATAAAATCGTGATCTCGATTGTTCACGATTTCATTTTGAAATTACTTTTTTTAAGAGTTGGATTCTCGTTTAATTTTATGAGCCGGCTGCATCACAAAACGCTACTACTCTCTTCTGTGAGTTTTAAACATAGACTGTATAAAATAGGTTTTAAAGCGCTCCCAAGCGCTGCAATGCTCTCCCTACTCTTCATTGAAGCCTCTATGTCTACAGGCTTGTGGAGATGCACAATGTGCTGTAGGTGCCAAAAACATCTGTTTGGTACTGCCAATTTGTTTTTGTTTTTGTCATGGTCAAAAAGAATTGTGATATCAATTCTAAGCTAAAAAAAAATTGTGATTCATATTGTTCCCTGAATCGCACAGGTCTAGCTGAGAGGTATATGTGTTACAACATGCAGCACATGTAGGCTACCTAACTTTGAACAATGCTGAGAGGACTATCAACAGCCGATGACGCTACACTCGTTACTGTAAGTAAAATAAAAACACAAACACGTAGGAAGCAATATTTCTATCTGCTCTGTCTGCATGCAGTCCACTCTCATCCACTGCGCTGTTTTACAAACACAGCACGTGACTCTGCAAATAGTCAATATTTTACAAACAAGCTAAAATGAAAAGCTGTCAATTTGTGTTCTCACTGTTTCTAAGTTTGCCACAAATATTGAAATTTTGACTCATTCTGTTAAACTTGTAGCTTGTAATCTTGTAGCTGCTGGCTAAACACACCATCCTTTCCAATGGAGCAGTAAATCCATGGATGTATTATCAAACCACAATAAATCCACATGGCTATTTAATATGCACGCAAATGACGTCATCATCATTTACATTCTTTATTCTTAAAGCCTAATTGTTGGATTCTTTTGCAACAGCAATAGCATTTTCCACCAATCAGAACACTGCATCACTCATCAGTCTGAGATCATAAGTGACTATCCAGTTATCATTATGGATTTTCCATGCTTTTTTAGGAGTATGTTCACACTAATACATGTAAATAAATATAGCATTAATTTAGTAATAAAGTGAAAATATCAAATATCAAAAATAGGCGTATTAGGTATAAGTAAGGTTTATTTTCTTCACTTAAAACTCTGTCCCCCAGAGTGTGTGCTTGGAAACATTCTGGCTTATGGAAAAATGTAGTTGATGACCCGTCTTAAAACAAAATGTTAATAGGGCAAAGATGGGCCACATTTTAGTACTGAAATACACTGCAGTTGTTCATTTTATAACACCTTGTGAAGTGTTTTTAGCTTATTGCTTTTACAGAGATAATTCTAGAGAACAATTCTATCAGGTTACTCACAACTCTACTCAGATGTAGACTTAATGCATGTTTGTATTAAGATTAGAGTGCAACAGAAATACAGGAGCAAAGTCAGGACTGAAAACAAGTGGAATCTGGACATTTAACATCAAGTTGAAGAATTTGGTAGGCCCTTTGCTCCTGTCAAAGCCTCCCTAATCTTTTTATCATTTCACTTTTCACCCCTGTCCTCATTCATTGACTATCTTGACTGGCCTTTATGGCAACAAACCTGCCTAGCCCGCTCTGCTGCACGGGAAAATCTTCACTCAGGTCAAGGTGGTTCAAGGTCGGACCAAGATAATGCAAAATAATCAGAATGGGGAGGGGGTGGCCGTTTCTTGGAAGAGTGGTTGAGCAAGTGTAAGTGCAGTAACTCCCTGCTGCCAGTAGTGGAAGGAAACCTGATTGGTCATATTGGGAGCAAAGCAGGAAGAGGGCTAGTGACTGATAAAACTTAAGTTGCATGGGCTGGTCTCGGCCTGGTAGCTTTTACTAAAAATTCACCAGGAAGTGCAGCCAAACACAGACACAAAGCCAGTGAAAAGGTAGTGGGCGAGGCAGGGCGTTAAACTCACAAGCTCAATCATAACTCCTGAGTGTATGTTGGCCAAGGAATCCGGCTCAGCTGTCAATGATAAACTCAGAGATCTCATTCTGTTACCTGGTGTAACCTGCTTCAATGAGAGGGAAGGTAACCACCCACAAGTTGGGCAAAGTTTAATGTGAGGAAGCTAGCGGGGGGTTTTATTAAGTTATAAAGATCTATGTGTGTGCTGCCACATAGCAAAGGAGCCGGAAAAGTGAAAGCTGTAACACCAGCTAAGTACTTGGGGTCGGGACGCTCTCACACTGTTCTAAATCTGTATTTTGTTTTCTTGCTTGTTTGTATCAAGCAGACCAACTGTATCGCCACAGCCTAACAAATAAAAAACAAACATTGTAATTCAATCCAGTACAACAACTGTGAATTATTACTTTTATAAAACTTACATTTTAAAATAGGCTTTGACACAATAACTAAAAGATGGTATTTGAGGTCAATTCTAAGTCTGTACTTCGTAGTGTTGGAAGTGTAATGTATTATTTCCTCCTCCATATGTAAATGACACAGACAAAATAAATGCAGTTTAATGCCACTCCACTAAAAATGTACAGCTTTAAAAATTACCATCAAAGACAAGATACAAAGAACAAAAGTAGTATTCTTAGCAAAGAGTGATCATTTTAAATAAGATAGCATTTCATGAAAGGCTTTTGTTTAGCATTGTGCAGATGTTTATTTCTGTGGTCACGCTATACAGAAAAACACAACATTGTAATGACATTTACCAATTCATTCATTTGATTATGCTTGTTAATTAAAGTATTCTATCAATACTAACTAAAACTATAAACTACAATTTCATGCCAGTTAAAAATGTTATATTAAGTAACATAGTAGTAAATATAACATGTGTTGGGACAGGAGCCTTTCACAAGCTGCAGTGTAATAAAACCACATCCACGGTTTGAGTTCCTTTTAGCTTGAGTAACATGCTCTGACGCTGCCATGCTGCCAACCAGGAAGTGTCACAAAATCTAACACATGGCTTCAGAAACAGCACTACAACCCAACACAGCGTTGTCCTGCAGAACTCAAGTGGTCAGTCCACAGGCCCAACTTGCCCTGGATGCGCCACTTTGTGCATGCGCAGCCCAACAGGGAAAGAGGACTTCCTGTAAGTCTATGACAGGCGTGTAACAGAACCCGCTCTGTTATCAGATGACCAGCTCTCTGCTTGCTTGCTCTCTCTGTCCCTACTATCAGACCCTCTCTCTCTGCCTCTCATCTGTCGCTCTCATCTCATCATTGCTCCATCTCTGTCTCAGACTCTGCATTGCACAGTACCCACCACCACATCACCCACTTCCCCTTTCCACTGCTGATGAGGCAAAGCATCGCGGACCCACCCACCCTCGTGTGTCTTGCCGTCCTTCAATGCAAACCACCAATCTTCTCTCCCATTTCATCCCAAACCAATTCACTAATGGCGCTTACCCACTGCTAGTACCAGCTCTGCTCGATTGCGGTGTCCCGTCCTCCATTTTCCATTGCAGTTTTAGTACCACCTCATGCGTGAGGCGAGCATGGCTGGTCGTCATAGCGAAGCCGCAAGAAACTGCCGAGACCTAACGCAACACACACACAGAATGTCGAAGGTGTGTTGTTTTTGATTCCCGCCATGTGACTGTTGCCACTTCTTTATTTCAAAAGAAGCTGGAAGCAGCAAAAAAATAAATAAAACAAAAAAAAAAAAACCTCTGGCTAACCTATTTAAATTTTAGCTGTTTTTTTCAGGACACCCCCCATATGTCACTAGCAATGATGACGCAGTGATTACTGACGATTGTCTCCTGACCAATCAGTAGTCTGCAGGTTTTCACGTCACCTTTTGGTATTGCCTCAGCTCGCTTGGAACCTCGACGGAGGGGATACTTAAAAAAATTTTTTTTAAAAAGGTACCCGTTAGCTAGTACCATGTACTTTTTTTTATAATGGAAAAAGGAGTCAAGGCAAGTCAAGCAGGTACCATGTATTGGAAAAACGCCATAAATCAACATGCAGACAGTGTCAGACTGGTCACATATCCCCTTCCTGATCAGTTGGCCTTTTTGCTTAATTAAAAGGAGGTTCTGATACGTCCATTCTGCCTTCAACTTATTCAGTATTATCTTTTTTAACAGTATACTGAAAATGTAAAAACCCTCGATTAACTTTACCAAAAGACATCATCCAACTCCAAAAGTGTGAAGATTTAAGTCCAGCTTTGCTCCAACCCAGAAAGACATCCCAGCCTCATCCTCTCCCACTCTAATTTGATCAGGTTGTGTTGGCCTCTCCATAATAAATGTCCCAGAAGAGAACAGAAGAAGCCCCTTTACTCCCCCTAGACTTCAGCACAACAACAGAAAAACAACAGAGAGGGGTCTGTCTATCTGCCTAGCCAGGCTGGAAGCTGTGGTATACTAAGCAGCTGACCAGGGGAACCAAACATTAGGGGGAAGTGAAGCTGCATTCACCAAGGAAGAGGCAGATAAAAGTATTCAAAATGTGTTAACTGATACAAACAAACATATAGAGATAAAACAGCAGCACAGAAATAATTCGGTACAAAGTACAAAACAACTCAAGTTTTGATTCCACCATATGGGCCACAGTATATCATTTGACCACATAAACAAAACTTTGAAAAACATAAATTTAATTTCACTCTGACATAAAGCCTAAAACTGCCACGGCGACATCACGCAACCTGTCTTCTCAGTCTAAGTGAACCTGCTAGTTTCAGGCCATAGTGGTGTATACACAAACATACAGGAATATCAAACTGTATGCAGCCTCACCGCCAAATTGATGGGTGGTGTCTTGGACCTGCCCACAGCCACTGAAGTCCCCTGCAATTCCCCTGGAGTCTATTGTTGGTAACACAGACGCACACGCATACATGCATGCATGCACACAAGCTCCCACACACACAAACACATATGGTGTCCTAGTTTAACCTCTTGATGGAATTCCATAGTGGTACCTAAGAAGTAGCTACAGTAACTAATATTTTCTATGACATTGAACTGAATAAAAAAAATGTTATCAACCTTTCCTGCTGCCGCATTCCAAACACTTTCCCAGCATTTGGGCGTCTTCATGTACCGTGCTCTTCTTGTACCCTCTCTGTGCCCACACGTTTAAAAAAACGGGTTCAACAAGTATGCAAAGCCAAAAAATATGCATCTGGTTATCGAGCAAGGCAGTCAGGGTTACTGTGAAGTCTATAAACCATGAGCCACAAGCAAGCAGGACATGACAGGCTAGATTAGAATCTGCTTTTAACAAGATGTTGGTAAGAAAGGGGGGGTGAGTGAACTGGGAGTAAAAGATGTCATGAGATTGACCATGGTGTGAGTAGCTGAGAAATTGAAATCAATCAGCAAGTACACAAGTTTTTCAGCACAGTTGCCAAAGTTACCAGAGGTGAAGTTTTATTTTAATATTACATGGATTTAGCTGAAGCAGCTTACCCAACCAGTAAAGTACAGTTGTTACAACATGTGTTACATACTATCCCCTTCAGCAAGAACAGATGTCTGAGGTTTCTCAAGTAAACTATCACACCTGTACTCAGTCAGTTATGAAAAGGGTCACTGTGCAACAGCCTGGCAAACATTTGATGCAGTAGTTGTAGTGAAATTGCTTTAACACCCCTAAAGAAGCAGCAGTACAGGATGCGCAACTCTACTAATAATAGCAGCAATGGCATTTAATCACAGCAGTAGACCAAAACATCAAAATAATGATTTGCCTTAATAAGATGGAAACAATACAGATGCACAATGCGTGTCCATAGTTTAAAAGTTAGCCTGATGTGGATGGAAACTTTAGGACAAACTATTTCTATGAGCTGTGTTCTGTGCAGCACCTTGCACTCAGTACTGACCTATTTGCAAGTCCCTCCTTTATCTGCAAGTGGGTCAAGAACTCTGAACTCTATCAAGCCCCATCTTTCTCACTCTCCTTCACACTATAGTATTTATTTCCTCTGCTCGCCTCTCTTCTCCTCCCAGTCACAGTCTAAAGACACAGTGTGTGTGTGTGTGTGTGTGTGTGTGTGTGTGTGTATATGTGTGTGTGTGTGTGTGTGTGTGTGTGTGTGTGTGTGTGTGTGTGTGTGTGTGTGTGTGTGTGTGTGTGTGTGTGTGTGTATATGTATGTATGTCTTTGGAGTGCTTACCAAATGCAGAAAATGTTTCCAGGGCCCTATCTGTCTCCCTTGCCTGCCGGCCAGCTCTGCTGCCTCCGTCTCTGGGCAGGGCTATAGAGCTTTACCAGACAGGAAACTTGCTAGTGGCCCTAGTCATACAGGCAAGCCCTTGCCTGATCCCACACTAACAGACAGACAGACAGAAACACACACGCACACACACACGCACACACACACACACACACACACACACACACACACCCAACCCAACCTTTCTGTTTTCAGCCCACAACTCGGCTCTGCATCCCATGCTCTCATTGGTGTGACAACTTCTCACTCACCACACCTCCTTGTCAGGATAGGCTGGCGGCTGTTCCCTTTCCTGGATTGCCAAGGGCAAGGCACTCTGGGATAAGGAGTTCTGAATACCCATTTGACCTGCTTTACAGCCCCTGCTGTGGACTACGAGTACCAGCTCTCTCTGCCCTCACCACCCCCACCATCTCCAAGTCTGCTCTAACGTAAGCACTTAGGGCTGAATTATACACTACAGTATGTTGCTAGCAGGCTGCCAGGTATTAAAGTACAGACCAGCCATCAAACAGGGCTGAGCTTCGTATGAAAAAAAGGAAAGAAAATTCAGCCACAACTGTCAAGAGCAGTAACCAAACATCAGAGGTGGATTCTTTCATTGGCTCACACTCTAGTGACATTTCCGACACACGTAAAACTCCTGACCTAAATTATGACTTATTCCTATTTCAAACAGTGTGATGCCATCACAACATGCCCTGCGCACACAGCACACAACTTGCCCCGAAGGGAGCATTTCAATCGCCACTGTCCCAAAAAGTTGCTGCCATTGCTTATACCTTGTGCAATTATTTTCTGTTCAGTACCCCCCACCCTCTCTCAATAGCCCCCCTCCCCCCACCTCCTCCTCCTTCTTCTTTAAGTGCTTCCACCTGCCTGAAAAGTTAATGCCTTGAACACATCCTATAAACTTTATCTCAAGATTCCCCAGAGGTAAGAGCAGGACAGAGGAAGTACTTTAGGAGGATAAAAAAAAAAAAAAGAGGAACCTTGACTAGGGACTACTGCTGCGACCCACCTCTCCTCTCCAGCCGGCCCCCCCCCACCCTGCTCTCCTTTCTGTCCCCCTCCCTCATTCCTCCCTCTCCTCCTCTGCCCTGCTCCCCTCTGGACTTCAGGCCCAGGGCAGACAGCGGGGGGGATGGCAGGGTGCCTTTAGCTCACCTGCGATGGCCGTGGTGAAGCTTGTTGTGGGTTAGCTCAGCCCTCTCCTCTCCTCCTCTCCCTCTCACTGTTGTGCAGCTTAAAGCCCCGTATGCGCTAACCAAGCAGCAGCAGATCAACTCAATTCCCTTCCTGGTTTCTGGAGGGCAAAGAGGTCCCTCCCTTTCTCTCTCTCTCTCTCTCACTCACTCACTCACTCTCACTCCCTCCCTCTCTCTTAAAGAAACAGCATTCCCCCTCCGTCTCTTATCCCTCCTCCCTCTGTGAACCAAATTAAAGTGGAAATTTATTTGCGCTCAAAAGTAGACAGTTGTCAAAGCCATAAACTCAATCCGAGATGACACAAATCATTAACCCATGCCTTCCCACTCTGTGGTTTCACAATGAATGTCAGCCAATGTCTCATCTATGGACACTTGGTTTAAGAATAAATGAGTTGTAACTCTTGCCAATTCTCACCGGCCTCACCTCTCATTGCTCCTTACTCTGTTCAATGTGAGTCGAATCACACCCACCCATCCTATTGCCTGAGGTCATGGTGTCCCACCCCAAAAGCAAGCCATGGCACATTCCAACACATACTGTAGGGGCTGCCAGCAACCCCCTTGATACATTTTGTCTTGGCCTGGTCTCTGTACATAATACCTGCCAAGCTCCAACAGGTGAGGCATCAGAGAAGACATTACTAAGTCAAAAAATGCTTTATCCATTGTGGAATATGGCAAGTTCCCTTGTGTGTAAATTTACAGCTATTGCACTTGATGTTGCGCCACTTCCAACCGCCCACCCGCACGCCCCCTCAGCGAGTGCAAGCCAGCCATTGTGCCATAGAGTGGGATGGAGCACAAGATGTATTCAATAATTCTGTTGCACCATAAACCATACAAATACACATCTGAAAGCACTTTAAAGTCATATGCTCCATGTACATAGCCTACTATAGAAAACGTTCTTTTTGTAATTGCTGGCTATAAACCTTTGGGGAATCGGGTTTTACACAGTAGAGAAGGGCTTGACACTGCACAGATAACCATGCAGGGGAGTCAAGGGACTATTTGGCAGGGAGAGTAGTGACACACCCTCGGCATAGAGGGCACTGTTAAGCACGTCTCTGCTTAAGCACAGGGGAGTCAACGCTTTTAAACTTCAAAAACACACATGAATTGCAGTATTTGGATGTTTGGTGCCATGCCTTGCTATATAATTTGCTAAGTTGCTTTGTTAAGTGAAGAGGATGCAGGTGGATAAGCTGCTGTCTAAGTGAAATGAAAACAGCAGGATATGCACTTTTACATAGATACATAATATTTACACAAGTTGCCTTCTATTCCGTTTTGGCCTAATTACCAACTGTCAAAATTAGTTGAGCCCTTGGCAGTCTGAGATGAAGTCAGACATTTTTATGGCAATTTTGTCTTTCAGTTCAATAAAAACTCCAAGTCCAGACACCCCACATCATATCTGTGTTTGTCATTACTGTCTGAATGATGTTTTAAAGCTAGCAGAAAAAGGACGCAGTTAACAATAATCCCCCGGATCCACTGCCGTTTGATTAACAAAGTTAGAAAAGTTGGTAGCTACATGTGAAAAATAATAAGCTAACGTTAGCTAACTGTAACTTACCCATATAGCCGTTTAATGCTGAACTGAAATGGCGCTAATGTACTAATTGAAAGTTAAAAATAGTCGTTATCCATTTCTCAAATTGCGTGTAGTAAGTTTACTAGCTAAATGTTAGCTAACGTTAACTGGCGCAATTAGCATGGCGTATTGATGCTATACCTGCACGTTGCACCTATAGACAGTTAAAGAAGGTTGTACCTGGAACTATGTTGATGATGTGTTTAATCATAACTCGGTCTAAATGATGCCCAGCCTGAGGTAGGCCCTACTTGTATTCCAAGGAGTACTTTTCTGCAGTTCCTTTAAGATTGTGGAGACTACCTGAACGTTACAGTCGTGTGTTAAAACTAGTTAGACCAAACCAACTCATATTTTAACAAATTTTGTAAAATATGAGTTGTCAATTGTATGAAACAAATACCAGTATGTACTTTTATATAATAATGAGTGTTATACATTTGGAGTATACTTTGGAATTGATGAAGGGGTATGTGAGTTCATCTGACAGGGCTGTGGGGGGGTAGGCTACCTCAAACCAAAAAGGTTAGGAACTACAGTATTAGAGGGTCGTTAGGAAAATCTAAGTCGTCTAGGTTGTGAGTCTATGCTGAATATTAAAATGTTCAGAAAAAAACAATAAAAACACTTTACCAGGGCCAAGTCCTCCATCCCAAAACATGATTTTTTTTATAAATTTGATCTTCGTACTGGAGAAAAAAGTTGTTGTGGGAAAATATTTTATTGCAGTTGCCAATAAGAAGTAACCCAATATAAATGATTTAAAAGGCTGGTAAAAACAATGACATGACCTCAGTATTGCCAATGCTAGCTAAGGCCCTGTCAATAACTATATCAATTCATAATCACGAAGTAAAACATTTTGAAATTATCCCTAGTGAGGTCTACTCTATAATAGGATCTGTAATTGTGTCACTGTAATACATCTATACGTTTCTCCATTTGTTGTCTGTATGGTTATTGTTTTGTTGAAAAGGGATACATTTAAAATATTTCGTTGTATTTAGTACAATGACAAAAGCATTTCTATCTATCTTATTAGTGTGGTAAAATTTCTGGTCAGGCAGTTAGACATATACTATGCATACATCGCTGTCATGAATTAAATAACTTACAATACATTCACAAATAAGTTTTATTTTAATCTTTTTATACATTAAAACCATATCCAACACATTTTTATATTATAATAAAATGACTCTTCTCCCTTGTCATTTACATCAATCAAAAATTTGTATATTAAGACTCCAAAATAGTACTCCTGTAATTTTTGTATATAGCTTTGTACACATACAAGTGACAATGCATCCATTTTGCTCTGACCGAATGCACTTTTTCTGGGAATAAAGGGCAGCCATAAGCAGAGAATACAACAGCTCTTGCAAGACGGTAGGCTAGCAAGTAACACCACCACCACCACCACCACCACCACGTGAGCAACACTGACCTGGGTTAAAATGTTCAGTCAAACCCTCTGTAGAACTTGAAACGTCTGAAGTGCCACTCGATGTTGGGATGTATTTTCACCATAATTAATTAGGTTAAATGACATGTTAGGGTTGTCAAATGAATTATAACCCTTTTCCAAAATCACGCCTCTAGACTGGTTGTGTCCAAAGAGAAAGCTTGGAGCGCCACACATAGCAGTACAGCAAAAACATAACCAAATACACTTCAGGGGAAAGTACAGACCAACAACAAAGAGGGGAAAAAAAGTCAAACATGATTGAAATTTCATATTGACATTGCAGAGATTCAGACTTTTGATAAAAATAGATAATCATCCCAATCATGATCTTGGGAAATAAAATACGCATACAGTATTCGAAAGATAAACCATGCTATATCATCCCATGAATACATTTCGATCATTGTTTTCTCAATGTCAATTCATGACATTCTAGCATATATCAGGCATCCACAGCATATGACTCCTCCCATGTGACAGCCAAAGTGTTGGATGCACATTGAAATGTATGTTTAGGAAGCAATTTCAACACAGAGTGTAGACCGCTGAAATTAAAAAGTTCAAAGTACATCAATATACTGTTTATGAATGTGCATACAAAAAAAAAACTGATCAGGCATTGAAAACGTTTAATCACGAGTACCCTCTTTGGTTTGTGACATTGTTCACAAAGGGATCTTTAGAGTAAATGCTAATTTACCAAAAAGCAAAAATGACTCCACACGCACGCGGTCTCTGGTCATTTTAACATGAATACATTTAACAAAAGGATTTTAAATCAAAATAAGGGTATTTACCTTCGATAAAACCCAATTTAGAATTTGCAAGTAGATGATATGTTCGGATTTCTTTTTATGGAAATCTCTACAGAAGGTAATTTGTTAAAATACAAGTCCCACAAGCCATGAACTGTTGCCTTTATATAAAAAAAAAAAAGTGAATACCTTATATTCAACAATACAAAAGAAGTTTGTCAATCAATGCAAATTCAGTAGACACACTGACAGCCATTCAATGCTTTACAATGTTGCAGTGTGGAAACGTGAGCTGTGGCTACTCTTAACACTAGCACAGTGAAGCTGGGGTACAATGACTCAGTACAATTACTCAACGGGCCCTGTTGCTGGTTAAGAAATAAATGTGGGGGGAGACAGTTTTCCTCAAGAGCAAGATAGAAAAAAAAGTGCCAAGTGTGTGTGAGGGCTTGTGTACATGTATCTGTGCAGTATATTGATGTGTATGCAAGCAAGACCGAAGGTGTGTCAGGGCAGTGGGGGCCCGTTCACTCAGTGCCGCGGGTGGGAGTACTGGGCTGGTTGAGGCCCATGGTTTTGCACAACCAGCCAGCAAAGTCCACTTCCTCCACTTCTGATCTTTTGATGAACGTGTGACTCTGAAAGAAAACCAAAAGGAAAATCATTGTTTGTTTGTTTGTTACTGCTACCATTATTAACACAATAAATAAATAAACCGGCAATCAAACTATCACACAGATACATGAAAATTAAGTTCAGGTGCCCACCATCAACATCTTCAGATCTGCCCTTTCAGCTGGGTTTTTGATCAAACTGCAGACACAAATGACCAAAAAGGTTACGGACAAGTAAGACTATAAAACTGATACTGTAAATTAAGTATTAAGTTGGATTTTATTTTTTTCCAAACAATCTTACTAAACTAGTTTCTGCAACCACCTTCTACATAACACTATTTGTAGAAATCTGTTCTACTTCTCATGATTCACTTTTGTGTAAAAACCAATAAGAGCAATGTGTTTGCAGCTTACTCTAAAGGATGTTGTTGCAGACACTCACCATTTTGTCACAAAGTCCTGAAAATCGTTGGTGAATACCCCAAGTGGCAGTTTAGGGGGTGGCTAAGGAGGAACCAAGAATCAAAAGGTCAAAAAACTATTAACTATTAATGCAAACATACATCGTGTGTAGAGAAATGTGTGTTTATGCAAATAGGCGCTTTCTCAAACCTCATTCACAATGTAGTCCAAAAGTTCAAAGATGGCCATCGCTGGTCTACTGTCCATCCCATGACCTGTGGAGAAATTGCAAATCACTAGATTTTTTTTCTCCCTCCGTAACAAATTGATTTAAATTGTATCCTAAGCAAAGTTTATTTTATATTTGAAAGCCTTTTTCCTGAAAACATAAATGTAAAAATGCTGTTAATGCCAAGTACGTGTTTGAAAATGTTTTTTGTGATTCTTACCGCTCACGGGTCTGCCCGGTGGTCTGGGCCTTTGCATGTTGGTGTGAGGCTCTCCCTCAGCCCCGTCCATAATGGCACGTCCAAAGATGGCTTCCAGCTCTTTGGCTTCTGGTGGGGGGATGGGGTGGCGGCCAATTGCCAACTCCACCAGGGACAGACCCATGCTCCACACGTCAGACTGAACGGAGTAGTGAGTGCCCTGCAGTCTCTCCGGCTGTTGAGAAACACACAATCTACGTCAGAGGGAGCGGGTAGAGCCAAGATGCCAGGCAGGAGAGAGGGTTGGGTAGAGGGGTGGGTGGGGAAGGTACAGGAAGTGGTGGAGAGGGTAATGGGAGGGGGGCGTTATGGCAAGGAGAGCTGGGGTGTGGTGAGGGTAAGAGGACAGAGGATGGGAGGGTTTGGCAGGAAGTGAAGAGTAGCTTTGGACTGCTTTAGTTAGAAGGGGCAAAGACAGGTGTGTGTAGGAAATAATGATGAAATGACAAGTGTCTCTACACAACTGGTGCCTTGTGGGTAAGGGACGGGACAGCCAAGCAGCTTCGCCACTGCACCCAGCAGGTGTCCAAGAGTGAGGGGAAAGAAGAACGAGAAGGAGCGAGCACAGTTGCTTCGCTCTTTGCCAAAGAGCCGTTTCCTGGGCACAGCCCTCGTGCTTGGCAGGGGAGTAAGGGAGGGGCCAGAGGTAGGGAAGGCAGAGGGCGGGGCCAGTGAACAAGAGCAATGTGAGAAAAGAGGAGAAGGAAAGTGGGGATAGGGCCAGAGGAAAAGGGGTGGGGGCGCAGGCGTGCAGAGCTGACTCACCGACATGTAGGAGCGCGTTCCAACAAATGAGTTGGCCATGGAATCTATGAGCTGGCCGCTCACACCAAAGTCACACAGCTTGATCTCCCCGCGAGAGTTGACCAGGATGTTGGAGGGCTTCACATCTATGTGGCAGAGGGGATATGGACAGACAAACAAATGTACATTACGTTTTCAGTGAGACACTTCGTCATACTGTATCTCATCTGTCGCCCATACTCAAAACACCTTACTATTGATCATTTTTTTGCTCGCTAACTGGTTGTGTTTTGGGTCATTGTCTTGTTGAAAGACCCATTTCAAAGGCATTTCTTCTTCAGCATAATGCAACATGACCAACATGAGTATTTTGATGTATTGAAACTCATCCATGATTCCTGGTATGCAATAAATAGGCCCAACACCAAAGTATGAGAAACATCCCCATAACATGATTTTTGCACCACCGTGCTTTACTGTCTTCACAGTGTACTGTGGCTTGAATTCAGCGCATGAGGGTCGTCAGACAAACTGGCTGCGGCCCCTAGACCCCAAAAAAACTGTCTTGCTCTCATCAGTCCACAGAATGTTGCATCATTTCTCCTTTGGCCAGTCAATGTGTCCTTTGGCAACTTTCAACCTATTCAGTACATGTCTTTTTTCAGCAGTGGGACTTTAGGGGTTCTAGCTGATAGCTTTGCTTCACATAGCCTTCTTCTGATTGTAACAGTACTCACAGGTAACTTTAACTCTTCTTTGATGTTCCTGGAGCTGATCAGTGGTTGAGCCTTTGCCATTTTGGCTATTCTTCGATCCCTTCGAATGGTAGTTGTTTTTTCCCACGTCGTTCAGGCTTTGGGTGCCATTTCAAGGCATTTGAAATCATTTTGGCTGAGCAGTCTATCATTTTCAGCACTTCTTTGTATCTTTTTCCCTCTCCAATCAACTTTTTAATGAAAGTCCACTGTTCTTCAGAACAATGTCTGGAACAACCCATTTTGCTGAGTATTTCAGTGTGAACTGCACTATAACCCACATGCACAACATGTGCTTCCTTCCTTCAATATGGGCCATAATTGACACCTGTTTCTTCCCAGAATCAATCACAACACTGCTATTATTTTGAACATGCCCCTTTCAAATACAGATTCAATTACACAGAATGTCATGACTGTTGGGTCTGTTGGTTTTCTATGACTCTACAATACTTACTTGTACATTTTTTGCCATGTAAAAATATCAGTTCTACCAAAAAATATGATTTATGAGGTTAGTGATGTTGGACTACCATTATGTTTTAACACAACTGTATCTATGTTTTTTATGCAAGTCACTAAAATGCAGGCGTTAAAATACCTCTTTGGATAGTCAAATGTTTGAATCAAATTTCTAATAAACTATTTCTTGCAACATAGAATGACTTTAAGAAACACAGATTTAGGGATACAGCCTGCCATGAGGCCCGCAGTTGACATGCAGAGCACCCCCCCAGCTTTATCTGAGGTGCTGTGTTAATCAAGCAATGGAGAAAATGGCTACAACTCAAGCTGAGCCGGTTATAAACAAGCCGAGTCCACCACAATTCCCGATCATCGATGAAACATCCTGCTAAAATAATTAGGGTAAGACTGAGCCCTGCAATCGGTCCTCTGTGGTGTGACCCCCTCCCCTCGACTAAGGACATGTAAGGAGTGACTGAGAAAGAGGTGGCATGAAAGAGCGGGAGAACGATGGAGGGAGCCGCCGAGGGAGGGGTCAACAGGGCGCGGCTGCTGTATAATCACATCTGAGAGGCTGTAATTACCGCCTGAGCTCGCAGACAACTGGCCTAGAGTACCACCGACCCTGTAGCACTGAGAGACTTCACTGCACTATGCAGGTCTAAACGCTGCCTTCACCAGTGTTAATCGTAACACACCCATGGTTGCTCACTGGTGTGCTTAAGGCTTTGCTATGGTGGGACTTGTGATTTTGTTTGAATGCAAAGAAAATGGTCTTGACTGAGCCTTTTTTTTTTCATCATGCTACAAATTTCTATGATGAGGAACTCGTGATGTTCTCAGACAATAGCTTATCTTGTGGTGAGCGTGCTAAAGCTCTTAAGATGTTGATGCAGTGCATATGGAGGAAAAAGCATGAAGACAATTAATAAAAAGTGCATGGAGATGGGTTAAGGCATAAAAGTGGCATAAGAAGACAATTTGGAAAAAGCAATCATACCTGAATGCTTTTTGTGATTGTGTTTGAGCATGTTTCAGAGCAGCAATAATAATGTCAGTGGAAAATTGAGGATAATCCTGCATTTTATTTTTACTAATGTGATGTTGAGACTGTAACATTTGCAGGGTCTCAATCTTAGCTGGTTGCCTTACAACCATCAGCAAACTTTAGCCACTACTAATACTAAAAGTATTCGACTCATATTAACCACATCAAAAGTCCATAACAAAAAAAAAGAATTCTAAACGAGGATGACATTTTATGGCTGTAGTCAAGAGTGTGTGTGTGTATATACAGTGCCTTGCGAAAGTATTTGGCCCCCTTGAACTTTTCAACCTTTTGACACATTTCAGGCTTCAATCATAAAGATATAACATTTTTATTTTTTGTGAAGAATCACCAACAAGTGGGACACAATTGTGAAATGGAACGAAATCTATTGGATATTTTAAACTTTTTTAGCAAATAAAAAACTGAAAAGTGGTGCGTGCAAAATTATTCAGCCCCTTTACTTTCAGTGCAGCAAACTCACTCCAGAAGTTCAGCGAGGATCTCTGAATGATCCAATGTTGTCCTAAATGATTGATGGTGATAAATAGAATCCACCTGTGTGTGATCAAGTCTCTGTATAAATGCACCTGCTCTGTGATAGTCTCAGGGTTCTGTTGAAAGCGCAGAGAGCATCATGAAGACCAAGGAACACACCAGGCAGGTCCGTAATACTGTTGTGGAGAAGTTTAAAGCCGGATTTGGATACAAAAAGATTTCCCAAGCTTTAAACATCCCAAGGAGCACTGTGCAAGCGATCATTTTGAAATGGAAGGAGTATCAGACCACTGCAAATCTACCAAGACCTGGCCGTCCCTCTAAACTTTCAGCTCAGACAAGGAGAAGACTGATCAGAGATGCAGCCAAGAGGCCCATGATCACTCTGGATGAACTGCAGAGAACTACAGCTGAGATGGGAGAGTCTGTCCATAGGACAACAATCAGTCGTACACTGCACAAATCTGGCCTTTATGGAAGAGTGGCAAGAAGAAAGCCATTTCTTAAAGATATCCATAAAAAGTCTCGTCTAAAGTTTGCCACAAGCCACGTGGGAGACACACCAAACATGTGGAAGAAGGTGCTCTGGTCAGATGAAACCAAAATCAAACTTTTTGGCCACAATGCAAAACAATATGTTTGGTGTAAAAGCAACACAGCTCATCACCCTCAACACACCATCCCCACTGTCAAACATGGTGGTGGCAGCATCATGGTTTGGGCCTGCTTTTCTTCAGCAGGGACAGGGAAGATGGTTAAAATTGAGGGGAAGATGGATGCAGCCAAATACAGGACCATTCTGGATGAAAACCTGTTGGAGTCTGCAAAAGACCTGAAACTGGGACGGAGATTTATCTTCCAACAAGACAATGATCCCAAACATACAGCAAAATCCACAAAGGAATGGTTCACAAATAAACGTATCCAGGTGTTAGAATGGCCAAGTCAAAGTCCAGACCTGAATCAATCGAAAATCTGTGGAAAGAGCTGAAAACTGCTGTTCACAAACTCTCCATCCAACCTCACTGAGCTCCAGCTGTTTTGCAAGGAAGAATGGGCAAGAATGTCAGTCTCTCGATGTGCAAAACTGATAAGAGACATACCCCAAGCAACTTGCAGCTGTAATCGCAGCAAAAGGTGGCTCTACAAAGTATTAACGCAAGGGGGCCCAATAATTTTTATTAGTTAAAAAAGTTTAAAATATCCAATAGATTTCGTTCCACTTTACAATTGTGTCCCACTTGTTGGTGATTCTTCACAAAAAAAAAAAAATGTTTATATCTTTATGTTTGAAGCCTAAAATGTGTCTAAAGGTTGAAAAGTTCAAGGAGGCCGAATACTTTCGCAAGGCACTGTATATACACACACACACTCTCATCCTAATGGTTTCCTAGCCCATTAGACTAAACAATGGTGAGACTGTAGTGGTGTAGTGGAAGACTGTACTAATTCTAAGTCACTATGCAATAAATATAATTAGGAATCTATCAAAATTTCGAGTTGAAAATAGCACCCTGCTTTTAGCGTTTCTCGTTCTGAAAGCAACTGTCAGGAGTTAAAGCTAGAGTGCAGAACTTTTCCATATAAATGAACGGCTGTTAAATTCACGGCCTTGCCAAACAAGTTCACACCACACTGATTAAGCCTATCGCTGGCAGGGAACGCTCTCTGTATTTCTCAATATGTCTGAGATGTGGTGTCAGATATCTGTGGTGACATTCCCATACTGGCACACTGGAAGGATGCCGATACAGCTTATTTGTACTCAGAACAAGTAGTTTATTTAACCCACAACAATGTTGTTACATGAGCAGTGCTCGAAGTGTAGTCAACCAACCTTGCTCACTCATTCACTTACAGATCTTCACAGCGTAGCTGCTTATTTGGGTTTTCTGATTGGTTACACGGTATGTCAGTCTACCTGTATTACCTAATACCTTGACAGGCAGGAATTGACACCCCTGCGATACGTTATTATTAATCCCACTTCTTTTCTTAAGTACATCAACAGCATTTGTGTAATCCCGCTCACTGCCAGAGAGGAACAAAAGTATTGCACTCCAGCTTTAAGCAAATAAATAACCCAAAAAGTGATTGTGTAATAAATAGTGCATTAAATACAATGCTTGTGATAAAAATCTGTGATGTGCAAATTAAATTATAGTGTGACACACACTCCACAACTTAATGTCCACATACACCCTGATCATCATCAATGTAACCCAGAAAATAAGTGGTCACTATTTTTTAAATTTGTAAACTAAACACTATGTTTGCAATTCTGAAAAATATTGCACAAGGGATTTTGAGAGAAAATTTACTTAACTGCGACTAGAGAACACCCTTACCTCTGTGCATGATCTGGTGCTTCTCCCGCAGGTAGGCCAATCCCCTCAATACCTGTCAACAATGGAGGAAAAACATTTAAATAAAATTCAATAAAATAAAAATACAAAGCGCAGATTCTCAGACAATAGTCTATACACACAAACGCATGCACGCTTTTCTTTTGTACATATCAATTTAAAATACATATTATTTTGGTACTCCCATTAGTACACTATTATATTTATTTGAACATGATGCAAGAGTTGAATGCATGACTGAACACACAGCTAGGTGAGCAACACCACAAGAAGCACACACACCCACAACGAGCAGTGCGTCTGCATCAACATGTATAGTAACAACCTTAAAACATTAAAAAGACAGAAACTAGTATTTTAAATGCAACAGAACAAGTGCACTACATACAGCTATGCTAACTTTCCCCAGGATTTCTTCTGGGATTCTTCTGGCTTCCTTCAGGACCTGGTCCAAGGATCCACCATCCTGTACAGACAAGTTGCACATTAAAATCTGACATACCATTTTAAAAAATCAATAAAAAAAAAAAAAATGGTTTTGGAAAATATATATGGTCATTAAAGAATACTTGTGTCCAACCACATTCGTTTATTTGTCCATTGGCAGGAGGGCTCTCACCATGTGCTCCATACAGATGCTGATCTCCCCATCGCTGTAAAAGGCTCCATAGAAGCCCACAATGTAGGGGGAGTTGCATTCATGCAGCACTTGCAGCTCTCTGATAATCTGGTTTCTGATGGCAGGTTTAATTTCTAGGTGGATCAACTGAGGAGGAGAAGGATGAGACCATAAACTGCTGTTCTGACAAACACGCAACAGATGCAGTCACAACATTCACTGGCCTCTTTGCATCTCGAGGGAACGCATTTCAGAGGTGGCGTTGGGCAAAACTATAACGCTTTCCTGTTTGTGAGTGTGTATTAATCTAAACACATACTATTTGGGATTTCATTTAAAAACAGTTTAACACCCACACACACTTTAATTAGTGAAATATAAGACAAGTGCCCATATTTCTAAATAGTTTCTTATAATTTGCAGAACATTTAGGGGAAAATTGAATTGTCAACAAAGATGAAATGCGCAGAATGTTTTTTTTACACTAGATATGGCCTTTTCTGTCTACGTTCCCAGCATTTTAGCTTTTCTTGGACAAATTTACTTTATTCAGCCTACTTTTGTCTCACACACAACAAATGTGTCTATTCTCTCCTGTGACAAGTCAGTTGTAGTGGATGACTGGGTCAGACTCAGAGCTCTCATGTGGGAAAGCAGAGTACGATTCTGAATAACAATTTTAATTTTACTCTTAAGATCCTCCGACGCCTCTGCAGCAACCAGGGTCATCAGACTTCAGAGAGGCATCGATCAGTAGTCAGCGCATCGACGAGTCTGTGGGCAGTCTGCGGCAGGAGCAAGGCACTGGCAGGCGATCTGAGCGACACCAAAGTGTGACTACCATCTACTACATATCTGCCTCGGTTGGGCATATGCAGAACACGTTTTAAAACGATTACGCGCAAAGGGAGAAAATTTATTGAAACATGCAGCAACAAACTAATTATATATTTAAGTACTTTAAACCGCTACTATATTGTTAAATTGAAATAATTTTCAATTTTTTAAAACAGATTTTGATGTTATTTTTCCAGTTTTTCAAAATTGGGAGAAATTTATTTTAAAACATGCGGTTTAACAACAAATTGTAAAAATCTTAAGTACCCTTAAAACGCTACTGACTATATTGTTGTGGAAATAATTTTCAGCCCTACTGGACAAACATAGCAGTTTATAGTCAATTATTCTAAATTCTTATTCATGTTACAAATATCTGTCTGTGTACATTTTCACAGGGCTGGGCAATCGTGGTATGAGACTAGTCTTTGATTTTGGAAATCGTTATATTGTAAATGGGTTAAGTCGTTTTAAAGGCTGTATTGCAGTAAAGTGATGTCATTTTCTGTTACCAGACTGTTCTAGCTCTTCTATTATGTTAGTTATTATATCTACACTACTGGAGATTATTTATCTTAAACCTCATTGTGAAGATTATCCATATTGCCCAGCCCTACATTTTCGTATATACTTTTGGTGACTTTGTTATTGTTGCACTCAAAAATGCTGCATGTTTGTGCTTTTCTCCACACAGTAAGTCGTCCATGGTGCAGAATTGTGTGAAACAAACCAAGCCAGCACCAGTGTTACGCAAAAACCCCTCTAAAGTGTGTTTTGATTCAGCTCCCTCCAACAGTCACACTTCACCTGCAACAAAACCAATTAACCAATTTTTTATTTTATTATTACCTTTCTGGCCATGACCAATCCTGAGGGTTTGTGGCGGACCTTGTTGACTACTCCTCCGTTTCCAGCACCCAATTCACATATGGGGTCAAAATCCTCATCCTTCAGCTCCCCAACCTGAGCTTTCTGGGTCAGAAAGGCCTCCAGTCGTTTCCTCTGTTGTTCGTCCAGGTCCAACTCACCCAGTTTCTTTTGTAAGGCCTCAAGGTTGGCTCTGTAGGGAAGGGACAGTAGGGTGTAACACACAGACAGAGGGAGAGGGAAATGATAAGACAGGAACATTTAACTACTATTTAAATTGAGGTAATGGTGCCATACAGTGTTGGTAAATGGTGAGAACTACCACACACAGACACATTATTAACAAGGTCTATTTAACACAGCTACTACAATTCATCTTGGCATCATACTAGGGCTACTCACTCAGATGCAGCGTCAATCGTGTTTGAGGTGGCCTGTCCTTCCCCGATGGGCGTTATGTTCAGGGGGACGGGTCTTCTTTTAGGAGCCATTTCAATAAATAACCTAAATCACTTTCTCAAAGAATGTACTAACCCGCAGTGAGCTAGGAGGCTGCTAATCTAGCCTTCTCCTTATTCGAAACTCAGTCTGAAAAAGCAACCGGATCAGCTCTTGGTGGCTAGTAACCTGGCTGGCTAACGTTAGCAAAGTTAGTATACTTTCGGTAGCATGTCAGTCAGCTATTTGGGTAACGTTAAACCGTATCATGCCGAGATGCTCTTTAAAAGTCAGGTCGCTTTCCGCTGCATCTACAGTTTTTAGAGTAAACACATTTATATTGTTCTGCTTCTTCTAGGTTATCTACCTGCTGCTATTACCCAACTAGCTGCTACTAGCTAGCACCAGCTCCTGGAGAAATCGTGCCCTGCGTCTCTCAGTCCTAACGTGCAGCCCCTCGCTTCTCAGCTTTCACAAGACACAGGCCGCCGCAGTTTTCCCTGCAGCTACACCGGCAGACCGACTCGGCTGGCCTCCCTGTGCAGGACGGCAGCGTCCGAGCAATAAATTCCTCCGTGTTTCAGTTCTGGGTGTGGGGCTCTGAAACGACAAGGCTCTGTCTGGTGGTGCTTCAATACAGGAAGCAGCAGCTGCAGCATCAGACCTGTGACACCCACAGAGGGAGAGCTCCTCATAAATAGCGCGAGACTGAGTCGATCTGACAAGTTGATACGAGAGATGCAGAAATCTCATGGGAGATGTACATGGATGTATTAGATAATTTACGACATCTGCAGTTTGTGATAACGCCTCCGGTATGTTGTTTTTAATGAGGCAAATCCATAGACTGTATATCATTAGTCCAGTTTAACAATAACATTATCCACCGGCTGGTTTAATGGCGGTTAGTAAACAGCTGTGAAGTACATCAGTGCCACCCAGCGGTAACAAGGGGGAACTGAAGATTTATAATGGATTATAAAAAAAGACATTCATATTCAGTTTAAAAATACAAAATATTCAAGGTGAAACATTTTCAGATGTGTTTTTTATTTAGTTATTTCAATATAAAGAAAAAAACAGAGATCAGGCATAGCTGAGGTGCAGGAGCTACAAAGTATAAAACTAATGGAGAAAACTGTACCTGTTTTTGCCTTGAAGGGCTCTGTCTGAAAACTTGCTTAAATAAATGAGATTTTTGCACATACTTTAGTTTTTGTTTTGTTTTTACATTAGTTTTATTTAATTCTTTAAGATTCTGTTCAGTATAGTTGACCTGTTTTCCTAAAATAAAATAATGAGCTTTGTATTTTTATGATCAAAGCCTGTAGTAAAAAAAAAATCAATGTTTTAATGTCTTTAAATTAGTGTTGTCAGTTAAACGTGTTATTAAATAACGGCGCATAGATTGTATATTAATTAATTATTATTAACAGTCTATGTAACAGCGTTAACGTAAACCCATTTTAACGGCGTCATTTTTTTATCGTGAGAATAACGTTCTTTTTGGCCTAGCAAACTTTGTAGTTTTTTCACATGCTGTTGCTACAACTATTAACGTTCGAAAAACCACAACACCACACCGGATCTAGCTAGACCGGAAACAAAACAACAGGCACGCCGCACACACGCCGTTTGGGCTTGCGAGCCGGCCAAAGAGTTGTACTGTTACGTTTTGAGTGGATGGAGAGCGCGAGACGACGAAATGGACGCCAATAAGATTCTGAATGGAAAGTTTACTTTTTAAAAGTTTTCAAATGTTCCATTGACAAGACAAGTGATCTGTGTGTTTTGTCGTTGTGAACTGAGCTATCATCGCAGTACGTCCAGTCTGGAATACCACCTGATGGCCGAGCACAATTCTGATGCCAGAATAGAAAGCAAAAGAAAAACAGACGACAAATATAAAGTTTGAATACATATTTTCTTTGACAAAAAAAAATGGCAGGCAGAAATTTAGCTTATGTACTGTATGTAGAACCTATTTCAAATGCAGTATGTGCTGTATAAGCAAGTTCCATTTGCCAAACCTTTAAAATATATGGAAGTAAAAGCAGCTTTGTTTCATGGTTTATTTACTATTTTCAAAATAAAACAATGGCAGACGAGTTTTTAAGAACTGATTTTAATTAATTCCACACGTCAATAACAGCTGTTAGAATACGATCATTTGAAATTTTACAGTTTTATCCCCAACAGACATAAAATGTGTCCCCAGATCTGAGCATTTGGTACAGGACAGAACAATCTCAACCTTAACCAGTCCTTTGTGGCATCAGCTTCAGGTGCTGCTACCCTCAACAGCTTCTTAGTGTCTGTTTGCCTATAGTAACAACTGGAGGCGATTCAAGGCTTAATAAAATATTATTTAAATTTTATTGTCTTTTAATATGAACATATAAAAAAACACAACAAACAAAACATTTACATCATGGATTGTAAGCCTCTGCCCATGCTACCGTATGTATTATAAGAAGAAAGATGCCACTACAAAAAGACCAGACCCACAGCTCTCTCCAGCTCCCAAACCAGCTGCAAACACATCTGGCTCAGTTCCACAAAAGCAACCGGCACCACCTCTCATCTTTAACCATAAGGATAAGAAAAGTTTAGGAGATCTGTTCAAATATGACATTCTATACCTATTAACAAATGAACAATGTGATTTTTGTTATATGTATAGCGCAGTTACTTACAAATACAAATTGCCTAGTTGAAGACAGGTATTAGAGTTCTGTACATTATTTTGCTTTAAGCGCCTTATAAAGAATATCCTTTTCAGGGACAGTCTCTAATGTATAACAGGCAAAGTGCCCTCAATCAATTTTGTGTGGTTTATCAAACATGTTTCAACAGTATATTGATTCTGTAAACTATGTCAAAATGTCAAAAAAAGGGGAAAAATGGAAGACCACATTTGACTCCACCTACTTTTTAAAATCAACCTTATCGAATAATGCACTTTCAACAGTGAGGCTCCGTATTGATGTGTAAATGCCATTTATCTGTGCTCATGAGCAAGGGAAAGAAAACCAGATTCTGTACTGATCAAACCATAACAAAGGGATGATGAGAGAAGGAAACATACCCACACCCAATGTGTCTCACAGTGGAGCAGACCGACGCTTTTCTAGTTTCACATTTTTTTTGATTCACACACATGAAATGGTTGAGGAGATCTGATCACAATGATCAGAAATCCTTGATCAATACTCACTACATGATGGCTTTAAAATAAATAAATCTTAAACTTGGGATGCAGTATCAGATGAAAGTGCAAACAGCTCTAGCAACATCTTTTCTCATCTTCAAGCAAACACTGATGACCTTCCTGCAGACAAAACCTAAAGCCTGCACATGCAGCCTGAGTCTCCTTCTCTGCAGAGCAGCCATCACATACTGACAATACTAGGAATATTAGTTGTAAGCCTACAGCATGTTGCAATTAAAGTCCAATCCTATTCCAACAAATAGGCGTGACCTTATCTATGTTGTTGGGAGGCCGAGGGGATTGTTGGTTGAAGCAGCTCCACTTGTTCCAGACAAGACCGTTTGTATTCCAATCAATGACTAAGCGTGGTGGGGTTGCACTTATTGGCACTTCATTATGTTTTCTTCCATCAGACATGCTGAACCTGCTGTAGCAAAGTACTCTGAATGGTGCTTTGACCCAGGTCGGCTTCATTTAGAGGAAAAGAAAAGAAGCATTCATCAAAAGCACAGCCATGAGCCCAGACCAATTATAACTCAACTCAAACCACAGCAGCAGAGGTGTCCTGCTTTCTGCAACTAATAGTTCTCTCTGTACAGAACTACATCCAAATATTATGTAGATTAATTACACACTTAACAAAATGTGAAGCAATTCAATAAATATGGAGGACATCAAAAAGTGGTAAAAAAGAATGACGGCACTTCCGATTACTATTCCATAAGTGTATTTTTATATATATTTTTTACCAGTGATTTTTATTCTGCTTCTGTCTATTTCTCCCACGGGAAAAACATCTACGGGAATCTTCAATGAAACTAAACACCTTCCTTTAGATTGGGGTCTCATAGGCTGGCCAGCTCAGCTAGCCTTAAACAACGGGCTCCAATCTTCACCACTCAACGAAAAAGGCACCAAAATCTCACAACCATTTCCTGTCAGTGAACTCCTAAAATAGATCAGCTTTGGCACAGCTGCCACACAGAAATACACAATGCTGATATATCTCCTAATAAATCCTGTTACTTTCAGCGCTATAACCGCAGTTATGTTTTACAGAGGGGAAGCGTTCCACCCACAACCTTCTGCATTTTGCATGCACTGATGCCTTGTTAACTTGGTTATCCACAAACTATCTCACCTTTTAACAAAGATTGTGTTGCTGCAGAGGGAACAGAGCTGCATGGAACGATGGAATTAAAAAACTAAACAGAAAAATGCAGGAAAACAAAATCTCCAGTGTAAAATTGACTTCAGAAAGACAAATCAATTCTTGTCCTCCGCTTCCTTCTAAGCTACTCTCTGGTCAGTCTGCTAAGTTTTTATGACTGAGGTAGGTTCTCTTTAGCTAAGGACAAATATAAATGGAAAGCATCACACATTGAGGCCAGTATTGTGTTCTGCCCTTTCATAATTAAAAAAGGATAAATTCCTGAAAAAACCCTTTCAAGCTTTGAATTCATTCTCTAAACAAACAAACACAATGGGAGAGATTTAAATTTGCATCACACTCCAGATATCTCTGCCTTGTCCTCCCCCAGATTTGGAATGCTCTTGTCCACTACTTGTTTTTGACCTTTTACCAAAAACTACAGAGGAGCCTCCATTTTGAACTTGCCTGTTCATCACGAATGTGACCAAAATCAGAGACGCACACATTGAAACGCCCATGGCTAAAAGAGCCTGTAATTCCAAGACAAATACAAACAGAGATGAGGTGGTAGAGAGGGAATAGTCTGAAGAGAGAGAGGACGAGGAGGGGTGGTGGTGGTGGTGGGGTGCACAATCCATTCAGTCTCTTAAGTAGAGGCAGGATATTCACTGCAAGGTGACGGTTGGCCAAAAAGAGTTAGAGTTGCTTCCAGTGGTGTGCAAAGAGGAATCCTAATCACTCCAGATTGAAGATTCATTAACAGTGTTTGAGTGTATGGTTGTTTTGACTGGATATAACGAGAACTGCTAAAAGGCTGACGTTTGGGCATAAGGGAGGGTTGCTGCATCTAGTGGATTACTGTGTTCCTGTCCTTTTAGCCCCCTGCCTCTCTGTCTCTGTGTGTGTGTGTGTGCCAGTCTGTGAGGGGACAGAGGTGTGGGGTCAGTAGGCAGTGACCAGGTCCTTGTCGTAGTTGTATCGGCCCCTCTTCGGGGCAGGACTGTCGGCGCTGTCCTCAGTGTCCTCACTGTCTCCTCCTGCCCCGCCCCCTTCCTCCTCAGAGGAGGAGTCAAGTGTCAGATCTACCACTGCACCTCCTCCCGGTGGCACAGCAGGTCCTCCTGGGACTCCTGCCATCCCCACACTGGTGCTGCTGTGGGCTGGTGAATGACCGTTAGCCTCAGGAATGCCTGCAGACATTAAGGCCATTTTAAAAACTGATTACATAAAAGATTTACACAGGCAAACTAATGCGGGGGGGAAGCATACACAAAAAAGGGCAAAGAGGCAAAATTGAAGGGGTCTGACACTTACATATATCAACAACAGGATACTCTGGTGTGTTGCTGCGTTCTCTTTCCCTGTCCCTCTCCTTGTCATCTCGGATGGGTCGCCAGGAGCCGTCAGTTAAGTACTCAATCTCCTCAATGTCCTCACTCGTCTCTTTCAGAATCTCAGATAGCAGCCTGAAATACACACGGCTGGTTAGAGTCGCCTCACAAGTCAGATTTCATACCAGAAAAGGAACAGAATACTAAATTCAAACAATTGCAGGAGCCTAGCAAAAGTCAGCATGAGTCAAATTTCATATTTTTTTGTCCTTTTCTGCAGCCTGCAGATCATGTCCGTCATTCTAAATCCTCAAACTACTTTGTCACCATGATGACCATATCTCTATAATCTTGACAATTTTCCTTAAATGGCAAGATTGATTCAAGTTACATTCCATGAAGAAAATTAACAAAATAAGCTTAATACCATAGCCGTTTATTATTAACTGAAAATTAATTCTGTAAATTTCTCTGCTTCTAAACTATATGCTGTAAACTAAACAACATTTAGTAACTAGGTTGCTGAAAGTGAAACCTAAAGATGAATTAAAGAAGGGACTTTCACACCAGCTTAATTTAAGGAATGCAAAGCCAAAGTGTAACACAATGCTTTCAGTCTTTGTGAAAGTATGGGAGTGTCTGTGAGAGTTGCTCAGCATTTGCAAGAAACCACACGCCCAATATGCTAAGGATAAAAGTATTTTATCATGAATATTGTTTTTTTGTTGATAAAATTGACTGCAGATTCATTTATCGCTATTCTGTTAGTGATAAAATACCAGAAAGACAAACTGTGTTCAAATGTTGTCCTCATTAGCTGAAACACTATGCACCTATAACCAAATAGAGAAATTTACATTTGTTGAGAGTATACATCACTGTAGTGTAGCGCCTTCGAGTCCCACGATTACATGGTTCTCCGAACTACAGCCTAGTTACAGAAGTAGATCTTAGTCAGTAAACAAGCCAATATACAGGATCAAAAAAGTTGGAATTTAACAGGATACAGATAACCACCCTCTAATGCCATGCAAAACCTTCAAAGCTTGATTCAGCTTGTATGACATCTGTGCAGGTTGAAGACTTTTTCCCAAGCTCGCTTCATCTCACGCACGTACGCACGCACGTGTAATTCTTTAGAATGTATTGAGAGGAAGATGGTGCTGCAGGGGTGGGACAAGTCAGAGCATGCTATGGTCTTACCCATCAATAGTGAGCAGCTCAAAGGGAGCAGGCTTGTCACAGACGGGGCAAGTCCATGTGGGCTTCTTCTCATTCATCTGCAGGAAGAAGACTGCATCGAAACACTGAAGATGGGCACAAGTTAACACTCGACATGGCACACCGAGCCGCATCTTCACCAACTGGGAAATGGGAGAGGGAAGAAGCATGCTAAATTAATAAAGATTCATAGTAGAACAAACATTTATGAAAACTGGCCTTTGATACTGCAAAAGATCAGAAATAGAAAAATATTTAGGACAGTGAAGACTGACCTATCCACATCTTAACATGTCAGGTATACTCACTGGACAGATAAGAGAAACCCGGAGGCCTGTAGTTGCAATTTCACTCTCTGGGTCAAAACGTAGTTTGTCTTGAACTATAGATCAATGGCAGACAAAATATAATGTCATAACAGCTTAAAAGACAATTTGTCATTTGAAATTGAAACACACAAAACGGTGCTAACAAAAGGTTTGAGTCAAAAACTTCTTAGTATAGTTTTCAACTTCAAAGTCAAATTTGCAAAAATGATTTAGGCAGAGTATGAAGGTAATACATACTGCGTTCACGACAGCGTTCTGCACTTTCAACAGAGCAGAGTTTGAGTTGGCTGAAGAGGTCTGCTGCAGTGAAAACCCTCACTAAATACACTGCCACAGAGTACCGCTGAAAACAGATTAACAGGCATTGATTTAGCATTTATTTCAAAAGGCTACCAATCTAAAATATACAGTAAGTGAACCTCAAAGCCACACAGTGCTTTAAGATTTATTATGGTAAGGGAAATCTACTTGGTGAAAAAGAATTAAAAAGGCAAATCTACTCTCTTGAACCCTCCTGATTTTATAACTGTATTTAATGCAAGATAATATTCTCTTACATAATTTCTATGGGCATAATTTAAATTGAAAGTCACACATCTTAGGGAAACCAAACACAGTTAATTCTTTCTATTACTGAATGTTCAATATATCTGGGATCTTTGTGCAAATATGATTATGCTTAGCAAAAACCTTACAATTTGATGGACTGAATTCACCACACCCCCACTTGTGGGCCAACCACAAGGTTATGGACTTACAGGAATTTCATATGTCATATTTGTCTCCAAAGCTGAACGCAGCTGTCCTGTCTCAGTAATGTTGTAAAACACGTCACACGAGCTTCTGCATGTGAATGTTGCCGGACCACACCAATTTGTAAACATAGCCAAAGGAAGAAATACAGAGTTGTGTGGAGCGGATAGGCTTAATTATCTTTGTATTAACTCATTTGGCAACAGCTTGAATTTAACTGATGTTCTTTAATATAAAATAGTTGCACACTATAGCTTTAACAGAGGGCTATTCAGCTGTCAGGCAACTTCAGTGCAAGCTAAGTGCAGGCTATGGTGATTGGACGATTTCCAAAACTCTTGGATAAAGAAAACACTATTATAAAAGAAATAAGGAAATAAGCATACAAAAAGGCTTCTTATTTAGGGCTGTACCGAATGTCACTTTGTTTCCTTTACGTTAGCCGATATCAATACAAATCTGATATTCCAATACATCGGCCGATATCCTAAAAAAAGAATTCAGAAACACGTAACAAAACAGATTTCCCTAACATTAGTTTTTCGCAGTTAAGAGTCTTTACTAAAATAATATAATAATGGAAAAATAAACTTGTTTGTTTTATTGTCATAGGAACCTCAAAAGAAATTAAAGATCTGCTAAATAAAATGTATAAAAATACAAACTTAGGATATGAAACTTAAAGTCCTTTGAACAAAAACACAATAACAACTAAAATAATCAAAGTATGTTGCAACAGGGCAGTTAAATATTTGTTTAATCGGCCATTATAAATGCCGATACCGTTTTGGAAAATGCCAAGACGCTAGTTAAAGTAGTTCAGCTCATGGCCCTCAGGAACAACTGAGTGGGACCCATGAAACAAAAGAACTGCATGTACCAGTGGTGCACCACGACCCTAAGCTACACCAACATACAGTCTGTGATTCAGTATCGGATTCTGACCTTGCCAAAGTTTCCCCAGGTGACGGTGACTCTGTTGGTGACATTGGAGAGATGCAACCAGGGAGTTATGTTTACAGGACGACAAGGGCGACGAGGCTCAACACCAGGTTTGTTAGAAGGGTAATAGCCCTTTAAACACACAGACGCACACAAAAAAAGAATGATGTAAATTATCCAATATATCCTCTCAATAAAATTGTTACAGACAGACAGACACTTTATTCATTCAGGGTTTTTTGTTTTAGCGTAGGGAGACCCGGGATGGTTGTAACAAAGGGATATGTAACAGCATCACTTTCACCAATATGGGATAACATATGAGTCATGTGATCAATTAATTAAGTGCCAATGAACCAATTGCCACTTTGTTTGTTTAAAAGCTATGATGTCTCTCTCTCTCTCTCTCTCTCTCTCTCTCTCATGGGTAAGCCAAATTCTCTGGGTGGGCAAAGCAGAGAAAGGGTAGGTAACCTAATCGAAAATAAAAGCTCAGATGGAGGAGGTAAGATTCCAGATCGGCGCATCTGAGCTTTCATTTTCTCAAAAGGCAGAGCAGGATACCCAGAGCTCGGTTTACACCTATCACCATTTCTTGCCACTGGGGGACCATAGGCAGGCTGGGGGAAGTCATATTAATGCTAAAAAACCTCAAAGTGAAATTTCCATGCCATGGGACCTTTAAGTTAGTAATAGAACTGCAGAGACTCAGGAAAGTTCTTTTTACCTCAGCACATGGAACAGCAAACACTAGTCTTGGATGTTTTAGCTTCCCACCAGCGCATGAACAGTTTTAACACTGAGACAGAGAGGTTCCTACTGAAGACTTGCCAGCGAGTTGATGCCTTTAGGCGGGCAAAACACTATCTGTTCCTGGATATTATTTTTTCTTGCCTTATTCAACATCCACCTACAATAAATTGGTTAATCCATCACAATTATCATGCTTATTTGGCCCTGACCAGTCAGTAAATTTGCCATTGACACCTAAGTTAGTGACTCATTGACAGTATTTAAAAACAAATGGAAGACAGGAATGACTATTACAATAAACTATTTTTGAGCAGAAGAAAAGCTAAGCTTTAGTCATATTTGTACTCTAAAGGTGAGGCTCGTCTCAGAGAGGTCAACTCACCGGCACATGACAGTAGGACTGGTTGACTTTGACAGCAACGTTGGGAGGATACTGGTCCTCCTGGACACCAATGGAGTCTGTGTAACAGATTCTACAACAGAGTGTGATATGAGAGAGAAAGGTTATCATAATAAGAATGTCTGACTACTAGATCTGAATCAGTTTTAGCAGATTTTTTGTGCAGTCTGCAAATAACTGACTGCTTATTTAAATCCAGCCGAGCGGCTACTTTTTTTGTATACATTTTTTATTCTAATAAAATAGTTTAGATCAACAAGTTATGTTTCGCTATGCATATATTGTTACAACCACTAACCTCTGCTTTAAAACAATGCAAGCATGATGATGGAGAAACGTGCCTATGTGTCTGTATCAGTCCCGCCCCTTACGAGTTCTAAATGAATGAATGTGTGTGTGTTCAGCTGAGAGGTTGTATCCTGCCAAGAGATTGGAGAGTCATCAGTGTTTGGAACATATTAACAAAGTTACTGATGACAAAACTCATTAAATGGAGATTAGACATCCTCATTTGATGGGCTACTTTAGAAAACACCGGTGGCAACATTTACGTACACATTAAAAAGTCCACTGAAAGCGGTGCATTTTCCACACACGCCACACAGGCGTTTATAGGCTTCATGACTGAACGAATGAATGATCTTTATTCATATTGCGCTTTAACAGAAGAGCCATCTCTAAGACACATTGCAAACCCATTAAAACATGCAATGTTGTCAAAGTAACAGGCCTATGTCACATAAGGAAAATGTAGGCTATGCCTCAGTTTCAAACTTAATTTTGGTTTAACATATCCAAGAGCACTTCTTTATGTTTTGCCATTGACTAATTATGCAACCTAAATGATGCCCCAAATCAAGTTTTAAGAATATAAAACAATGTAATAGAACTTCCTGCATTAAAATATATAGATGGGTCTATAATGTGTAAGATTACCAGCACAGTCATTGCAGAACCAGCAGCTTCCAGGTAAAAGGGAGAGTAAAATATATATTAAGTTCCAATGGGAATTAGTGGGAACTTACCTAAGAACCACTTGGATTGATCTGATTCCTGGACGAAGCTCACTTAAAAAAGCAAAAATGTTAAAAATTGAAATGAAGATTAGTTACCGAGTTTGTAAATTGAGCTAATGTTATCCAAGCAGATCTGGGGAGAAAGTTAGGATTTTCTTACCTCGCATTTCTGATCTGGTCTGCTTGGTTAGGTGTTAACTCAAATATGCATTGACTGTCCTGCAGTTTCTCACTGTTCACATCAACTGTAAAAATGTGTAGAGAAAACCCATCAAAAGAACAGCATGTGGAGGTAACATTTCTACTAAACAAATTATTTAAATTACAAGGATACAAGAACTTAAAACTATATACACTTACTTAGCTCTGTTGGAGGCAACAGTGTCTCCAAAGTTTGGTAGAAGGGCAGTGGCACCAGCTTGACCTCTGCTGCAGGTGTGGGGATCGGTTTGGAAATGCCATTGAGGTAGTCTGCACCCTGAGAGGTGGCAGTGGGGGAGGAGCTGAGGGATGAGTAGGCAACTGGGACGCCCTCTGGACGCCGCGCTGCAAGCCAGCCAGATGTTTTGGGAAAGCGTGACTCGTAGAGCTGCCTGACGTTCTTCAGAAGCTCGGGGCTGTATTCAGTCTGCACTAGCCTCAGCGCACGCCCCACCAGGTCCTGTTTCAGCCCACTTTTGCTGCGGCCCATTGAGGCCAGCAGCGTCTGCAGGTCTGAGACCCGGAAACTTTTGACCATGTTCTAGAGGGAGGACAAGACAAAAATCATGAGAAACACAATAAAACACAACAATGAAGTCTATAAATGGGGAAGGTTTGAGGGACAATGCCATGAATTTACAAATCTAGACTCCAGTTTTAGAGCCAAGTCCCAATCCAGTGCATATCAATATTGTAACTTCAGACTAATTTAAATGCAGAACCATTTACTTTCACAATGCTAATGGATTTAGATTTCTTCAACTTCTGACTTAAGCATTTGAAGTTGTTTTTCTTAAGTTATTCACAGTTTGATTTTCCTAACCTAACCTTCCTAATCTAACCTTTGTAAACCAAGGTGGAAAATACATTCCAGTATAACAGTGTTTATATTCTGTGAATTGCTCCAGTAATGTATCAAGCTATTAAATATACTCGTGAGATATACACACACGAAAATTCTTGCCTAAACACACTTGCTTACTTTTGCCCACGGAAGGCTCCACACAATTACTTTACAATTAACTTGTATAGCATTTAACATGACATAACAGTGTCTCAAACTATTTGATTCCTGCTAAAATTAGCTTTTGTCCTTAGTCACTTTAATCCTCCAGAGGCTTGAACTTGCCTTTTAATTAGGAGTCACACTGCTCCTTGTTCTGACCACTTGTCATTTTCATCACTGAGCCCTTAAAATAATTGTGGTACCATTAAACAAACCCTGAATCTGCGACAGCAGTTCAAAAGTATGACTGCCTCTCTGCATTTTACTGTAATACATTTACTACACAGGCCTGTAATACAGACAGACATAAATTGCACCGATCAGCTACTAGTCTGTTTACAGTCCCACGGAGGTAGACTATGCCTTAAAACTATCCGTCTAACACATAATTACAATATGTTCCATAACCAATGGACAACATGCGTATTAATCAATTCCCGAGAATTCACTGTTAAATATTATTTGAATTTACTGTTGGTTGTTTACGGGATAACTCGTTTGTGTAGCAGTGACAACCACATTTCAAACGGAATACAAACCATACCAAAACATACAAAAATAGTATTTATTAAGTAGCAGCAACGTAGAGTATGTGAATTTAGAACACACCATGTAATGTTGTTGTTACTGGAAAGCCCTGAGCCGTTTAACGAGCTTTAGCTTTGTCTGACATCGTGGAGTTGTGCATCAGTAGCACAACTGCTTTGTGTCTAGCTAAATTAACGTTAAATGTGCACAATAATGCGGCTGTCCAGGCTTGTGATGGCAATGCTGTGCAAAATGCAGCCATAAAGTCAATCTCTTCAGCCTCACATGAACAATATAGCCTGCGCTGATCGGCTGGCTAGCTTCTCTACAGACTGGGCTTTCGGTAACGTTATTCAATCAACTGGACATTTTGACAGGTGCACAGCTTCATAAACTAACCGGCTACCTACAGACATACATGTTTATAAGCCAAATAATGCCCAATAGTAGCGCGCTGGGAAGAATGCTAGCAGCGTTTTTATTGTCACATCATTTACTTTCGGTGTCTTCCTTTAGAGCCAGCGTGATGCTAGCTAAACCAACGCACTTGCTTAGTTAACAGTATCTAGCTAGTAGCCTAGCTACGTTAGCAACACAGGCTAGTTCGTTTGGTTGTGAATGTATTACGCTACAATTCTTGGAGAAAACTCTTAAATAAATTCATACAAAGCCCCCAGTAACCCCATGACCGGGGTGAGTTTCAAACCACACAAACGCGCCAGTTCCATCAAACCAAAGCTAGCCGAGCTCTACTTGCCATCGCTTCCACCAGTTCGGCCGCCATCTTCGTGCAGCAGTACCGCGAGAGTCAGAGACGAAGGGTAGTCTCTCACCAATGAAACGCAGAGCTTGCTTTGATAGACAAGTATAATCAGCCAATCACAGTGTGGCTTTAACCAGAACCCGAGGAGCTACATACAAAGTAGGCGGGACCACCTTGTTTTAAAGTTACAGTACAACTTTTTAAAAACACTAAGAGACAGGTCTCTTTTCCAAAATAGGCCTCAGTGTCAATTCATGATACCACGTGTCAAATTATTTTGATATCCGTAATATTTATTTTTTATAGTATTGAGATATCTTGAGATTGTGTCTTAAAAACTTTTTAAATTCAACGTTGATGTAAAGCATGGGGTGACAAGTGGACCGGGTCGCATGGTCTGTTCAAATCCCGTCCGAGCAAAATACTCCGTTTCAGGTTCTGCGTCAAGCCGTGAGTTGTGGAGCTAATGCTTTGTCTACTCTAAGGTATGTTCATAATTGAATTAAAATGAGTAACTAACGAAATGCACTTAGGTGTCAAAGTATAGTCCCGCCTTACCCTGATCAAAACACAAATACTATGTTGGGTTACCCTTTTAGTAAAATGGAAATAAGTATGCTAAGGACGAATTGATACTCCTTGTGGTGATCCAGCCCTGCTTTTCCAGGGGCCCATCATATGTGGCAAACGGTGGCAAATCAAAACACAAAAACCCATTAAAGAAATTATGTAATACAATGGTGTGTTTTGGTTTACTTGAGTTGTGAAACGTCAATAAAACAACAAAGGGCAGCTGATTTTGCCACTGCACTTCTTGATGCAAGGTTGTCTATTATGATTTATAAACAAAATATAAAGGATAGATAGGATTAAGTTGTTTTCAAACACTTGTCTGGACCCAAGTTTTGTTTTATATTGTGTCATATTTGGACATGTGTCTACGTGTGAGTTGATATAGCTAATTACATTGCAAAAGCTTGCTAATATAAGGGCAGCATGGTGCTCTCTGCTATGTGTGTGTGTGTGTGTGTGTGTGTGTGTGTGTGTGTGTGTGTGTGTGTGTGTGCGCGTGTGTGTAACATGTTTCATTATTTAAACAGAAGGGGGCAATATAGTCCATGATTTGACTAGACATTAATTAATTCTCTCACTAAAACTACAGTATAAAGCATATACTTATATACTCTATATGCTCTTATCTGTACTAATGTGATGGCTGAGGTATAATGGTGTGGACATTATTATTATGATTATTATTATAAATCCCTAATGCTGGGGCGTGTCATGCACATAAACACTGTTGAAACTAGACCTTATCTGTTTTAGATCCCAGAGACTTATAGATAGACTATATAAAACATGGAAATGATGGACATGGATCATTTTCCAATTCATGTAACACTCTAAATGTAAAAATCACATTTTGTGTTTAAATATTTCATACACACAGTTTCACTGAAGCGCTACAAAAGCAGATACAGAATATGAATGCTATAATGAAAACATTTTTATGTTTTTTATGATTTTGATCTTATAAGAAACTTAAAGGCACCGTTTGAGAACATTAAAAAGACATGAAGTTGTTAAAAATAAAACCATAAATTCTTTATTCATAGATCATCACAATTAAAGCACAAATGATAACATTTAAGACGTAGGCTACAGTTTAACTTAACATAGTAATAGAGTCCTAACACATCACAAGAGAGGACAATTCAATAACTATTTCAAATCAAATTGAGGGACATGTACATTCTGATAAATAAATCATTATGAACAAGTGAAATATACATTACAGAATTAAAGATTGCAATACTGTACAATACAATACAATATAATGTAGTGGATTAGAGGCATTTAAATTTTAATTTCTGAGATGGATCTTAAAAGATATCTAAGATTATATTTGGTGAACTCACTCACCAGCAGTAAAACCATATCACTTAGCCTACATACTGTTTTGTGTGTGCTTTATTTTTCTCCAATGGCTTATAACAAAGAAGTCTATTTTATAATAATAGTTTGTGAAAATTGAAATAATGGTAACTTGACAAATAAAAAATATGTCATGTCAACAACACGGACATTTTTTTTGCAGTCATCCATTTTAATGTCAGTGTCTGCCCAGTGCATTTGTGCCCTTTCCAGAAAAGAAGACTCAAGTGTGTTTTCTCTCCAAAAAATTCACAGGTTAAAGGGAACTTCACCAATTAAAGTGTTAGTTCAGATTTATTGTGTTACTTACCTGTAGGAGCCACATATATTTGTTGTTTATGGTCACATTTATTAATTATTATATTGTGCACTTATATTGTAGGTGGTGGGTGTTTTAATCGTGGTTTGAGCGGAAGTATTAAGATATTTGTTTGCTTCACCTGTTCAACTGGGTTTTTAGGCTTTGACAGAGAGAGCCCAGGAGTGAACACTTTCTGTTGACCGCCGCACTAACGCACATATATCGACACAAAGAAATTATAAATTTGGTAACTGCAGTATTTGTTGTATTCAGGTGTGGAGGAATAAATCATTGCAACACAATCTCGAGCGTGTCACAGTGTGTTTATGTATCTCTCAGTGTTTAGTCCCTCACGGTAGCACTTTGTTGGGCTGCTTGAATCCGCAACATTACCCTTTAAAACACCAAAGTCACACAATAACACTAACTAACCGGTCGAGGCACGGTAGACCAGCAACTCTGGCTTTGAAGAGAACATAGATAATGTTTTCAGTTCCCCATCAGAATGTCTGGTGAATGCATAAGGTCTGATGGCATTGTAAAGCAGTGAAAACATACTCTAAATACAGTTGTGCTCATAAGTTTGCATACCCTGGCATACATTTTGAAATTTTGGCATAAGTTTTGAAAATATGACTCATCATGCAAAATAACTGTCTTTGATTCAAGCATAGTGATCATATAAAGACATATCTTTTTACATAGTTGTTAGGCTGCTTTTTAAACAATATTTATAACAAAAATAACCCAAATGGCATGATCAAAAGTTTACATACCCTTGAATGTTTGGCCTTGTTATGGGCGCACAAAGTGGCACACCCAGGTAAAAATGGCAATTAAAGGTTATTTCCCACACCTGTGGCTTTGTAAATTGCAATTAATGTCTGTGTCCATGAGTTTGTGAGCTCTCACGTGGATACACTAAGCAGGCTAGATATTGAGCCATGGGGAGCAGAAAGGACTGTCAAAAGACCTGCGTAACAAGGTATTAGAACTTGAAAAGGATACAAAAAAGATATCCAAAGCCTTGCCAATGCCAGTCAGTACTGTTTCATCACTTATTAAGAAGTGGAAAATTCTTGGCTCTCTCAATACCAAGCCAAGGTCAGGTAGACCGAGATAGATTTCAGCCAAAACTGCAAGAAGAATTGTTCAGGATGCAAAGAAGAACCCACAGATAACATCAGGGGAAATACAGGCTGCTCTGGAAACAGATGGTGTGGTTTTGCAAGGAGCACAATATGACGGTACTTGAACAAAAATTAGCTGCATGGTCAAGTTGCCACAAAAAAAGCCCGGTTACAATATTCCCCAAAACACCTTGACGCACCTCACAGCTTCTGGCACAATGTAGTTTGGAGTGACAAGACCAAAATAGTGCATTATGGTCAGAACCTTAAGCAATATGTTTGGAGAGGGATCATCAAGGCCTATAGTGAACATAATACCATCCCCACCGTGAAGCATGGTGGTGGCTCACTGATGTTTTGGGGGTGTGTGAGCTGTAAAGGCAAAGGGAATCTTGTGAAGATTGATGATGAAGATGAATGCAGTATGTTATCAGAAAATACTGGCAGACAATTTGCATTCTTCTGCACAGAACCTCTCCTCTCCGGGAACCATCACCTTATCGTGGTGGAGAGGTTTGTGTGTCCCTATGAACCTGAGGGCTGTGTTGTCTGGAGCTGTGTGCTCCTGGTAGGGTCTCCCATGGCAAAGTGGTCTCAGGTGAGGGGCCAGACAAAGAATGGTTCAAAAGCCCTATGCAAAATCGAGGAAGAGAGGGAGTGACCCTGCCCGGGAGGAGGCCCGGGGCCCCGTCTGGAGCCAGGCCTGGACGGAGGGCTCGTCAGCGAAGCGCCTGGTGGCCGGGTTTGCCACGGAGCCCGGTCGGGCACAGCCCGAAGAAGCTACGTGGCCCCCCTATCTCCATCCCATGGGCCCACCACCTGTGGGAGGAACCGCTGGGGTCGGGTGCGCAGCCACATGGGTGGCGGCGAAGGTCAGGGACCTCGACGGACTAGACCCGGGCGGCAGAGGCTGGCTCTGGGGACGTGGAACGTCACCTCTGTGGGAGGAAGGAGCCGGAACTTGTGCGGGAGGTGGAGCGCTACCAGTTAGATCTGGTGGGGCTTACTTCTACGCACAGTCTCGGTTCTGGAACCGCACTCCTGGATAGGGGTTGGACTCTGTCCTACTCGGAGTTGCCCAGGGTGTGAGGCGCCGGGCGGGTGTGGGGATACTCACAAGCCCCCGGCTGAGCGCCGCTGCGTTGGAGTTTACCCCGGTGTGGACGAGAGGGTCGCCTCCCTACGCCTGCGGGTGATGGGGGGAAAACTCTGACTGTTGTTTGTGCATATGCACCAAACAGGAGTTCGGAGTATTCGGCTTCTTGGAGACCTTGAATGGAGTCCTGTATGGGGCTCCAGTAGGGGACTCCATAGTTCTGCTGGGGGACTTCAACGCACACGTGGGCAATGATGGAGATACTTGAGAGGCGTGATTGGGAGAACGGCCTCCCTGATCTGAACCAGAGTGGTTGTTTGTTGTTGGACTTCTGTGCTAGTCATGGATTGTCCATAACAAACACCATGTTCGAACATAGGGATGCTCATAAGTGTACGTGGTACCAGAGCACCCTAGGCCAAAGGTCAATGATCGATTTTATAATTGTTTCATCTGATCTGAGGCCGTATGTTTTGGACACTCGGGTGAAGAGAGGGGCAGAGCTGTCAACTGATCACCATCTGGTGGTGAGCTGGGTCAGGGGATGGGGGAGGACTCTGGACAGACCTGGTAAGCCCAAACGGGTAGTGCGGGTAAACTGGGAACGCCTGGAAGAGGCCCCTGTCCGACGGACTTTCAACTCACACCTCCGGAGGAGCTTTTCGTGCATCCCTGTGGAGGCTGGGGGCATTGAACCTGAGTGGACAATGTTCAAAGTTTCCATTGCTGAAGCTGCGGCGGCGAGCTGTGGTCTTAGGGTCTTAGGTGCCTCAAGGGGCGGTAACCCACGAACACCCTGGTGGACACTGGTCAGGGAAGCCGTCCGACTGAAGAAGGAGTCCTTCCGAGATATGTTATCCCGGAGGACTCCGGAGGCAGTTGCAAGGTACCGACGGGCCCGAGGGCTGCAGCCTCTGCCGTGACAGAGGCAAAGCAGCGGGTGTGGGAGAAGTTCGGAGAAGACATGGAGAAGGATCTTTCGGTCGGCACCAAGGTGCTTCTTGAAAACCGTTCGCCACCTCAGGAGGGGGAAGCGAGGAATCATCCAAGCTGTTTACAGCAAGGATGGGACGTTGTTGACCTCAACTGGGGAGGTAATAGAGCGGTGGAAGGAGCACTTTGAGGAACTCCTAAATCCAGCTGGCACGCCCTCTGTGGTAGAGGCAGAGCTGGAGGATGATGGGGGATTGTCGTCAATTTCCCTGGTGGAAGTCGCTGAGGTAGTAAAACAACTCCACAGCGGCAAAGCCCCAGGGATTGATGAGATCCGTCCAGAAATGCTGAAAGCTCTGGGTGTGGAGGGGATGTCTTGGTTGACACGCCTCTTCAACATTGCGTGGAAGTCTGGGACGGTGCCTAAGGAGTGGCAGACCGGGGTGGTGGTTCCCCCTTTAAAAGGGGGACCAGAGGGTGTGTGCCAATTACAGGGGTATCACACTTCTCAGCCTCCCTGGTAAAGTCTACTCCAAGGTACTGGAAAGGAGGGTTCGGCCGATACTCCAACCTCGGATTGAAGAGGAACAATGCGGATTCCGTCCTGGCCGTGGAACAACGGATCAGATCTTTCACTCTCGCAAGGATCTTGAGGGGGCCTGGGAGTATGCCCAACCAGTCTGCATGTGTTTTTGTGGATCTGGAGAAGGCGTATGACCGGGTCCCCGGGAGAAATTGTGGGAGGTGCTGCGGGAGTATGGGGTGAGGGGGTCCCTTCTCAGGGCCATCCAATCTCTGTATGACCAAAGCGAGAGCTGTGTCCGGTTCTCGGCAGTAAGTCGGACTCGTTCCAGGTGAGGGTTGGCCTCCGCCAGGGCTGCGCTTTTGTCACCAATCCTGTTTGTAATATTTATGGACAGGATATCGAGGCGTAGTCGGGCGGGGAGGGGTTGCAGTTCGGTGGGCTCGGGATCTGCCGCTGCTTTTTGCAGATGATGTGGTCCTGATGGCATCATCGGTCTGTGACCTTCAGCACTCACTGGATCGGTTCGCCGCCGAGTGTTAAGCGGCTGGGATGAGGATCAGCACCTCTAAATCTGAGGCCATGGTTCTCAGCAGGAAACCGATGGAGTGCTTTCTTCAGGTGGGGAGTGAGTCCTACCCCAAGTGAAGGAGTTTAAGTATCTTGGGGTCTTGTTCGCGAGTGAGGGACTATGGAGCGTGAGATTGGGCGGAGAATCGGAGCAGCCGGTGCGGTATTACATTCTGTGTATCGCACTGCTAGACAAAAAGAGAGCTGAGCCAGAAGGCAAAGCTCTCGATCTACCGGGCAATTTTCGTTCCTACATTCACCTATGGTCATGAAGGCTGGGTCATGACCGAAAGAACGAGATCCAGGGTACAAGCGGCCGAAATGGGTTTCCTCAGGAGGGTGGCTGGCGTCTCCCTTAGAGATAGGGTGAGAAGCTCAGTCATCCGAGAGGAGCTCAAAGTAGAGCCGCTGCTCCTTCGCGTCGAAAGGAGCCAGTTGAGGTGGTTCGGGCATCTGGTAAGGATGCCTCCTGGGCGCCTCCCTAGGGAGGTGTTCCAGGCACGCCCAGCTGGGAGGAGGCCTCGGGAAGACCCAGGACTAGGTGGAGAGATTATATCTCCAACCTGGCCTGGGAACGCCTCGGGATCCCCAGTCGGAGCTGGTTGATGTGGCTCGGGAAAGGGAAGTTTGGGGTCCCCTACTGGAGCTGCTGCCCCCGCGACCCGACTCCGGATAAGCGGATGAAGATGGATAGATGGATGGATGCACAGAACCTGTGCGAGGGATGCTCTTGGACTTTCCAGCACGACAATGAGCCCAAGCACAAGGCCAAGTTGACCCTCCAGTGGTTACAGCAGTAGAAGGTGAAGGTTCTGGAGCGGCCATCACAGTCTCCTGACCTCAATGTCATCGAGCCACTCTGGGGAGATCTCAAATGTGCGGTTCGTGCAAGACAACCAAAGACTTTGCATGAACTGGAGGCATTTTGCCAAGATGAATGGGCAGCTATACCACCTGCAAGAATTCAGGGCCTCATAGACAACTATTACCAAAGAATGTACGCTGTCATCAATGCTAAAGGTGGCAATACACAGTATTAAGAACTAAGGGTATGTAGACTTTTGAACAGTGGTCGGTTCATTTTTTTCATTGTTGCCATGTTTTGTTTTATGATTGTGCCATTCTGTTAGGACCTACAGTTCAATGTGAATCCCATAACAGATAAAAGACTTGTTTTGCCTGCTCACTCATTTTTTCTTTACACATGGTATATATATTACCAATTCTTCAAGGGTATGCAAACTTTTGAGCACAACTGTATACTATACAATTAAAACAAAATTGCATAACTATTTTACATTAAAATAACTAAAATTTTGTTTATAGTGTCAAATTATAACAGAAATAATCTTGCAACACTTTCCGGCAGTAGGTCTAGACCACACTCTATGATTTAGAGACCCAACAATTCCCCCCCAAGAGCAAGCACTGTTGCGACAGGAAAATCTTGCTTTTAATAGGCAGAAACCTCAGGCGGACCCTGACTCTTGGTGGGTCGGCCATCTGCCGCTGGCTGATGGGACACAGAGACACAGATACAGATATACAGAAATATGATTCATAATATTATTTGCAGTTGGTATGATAAACAGTGGCAATTAAAGTGACATTAAAGATAATAGAATAACAGCTTTAAAATCCTTTTGATGCTTCTCTGACTTGTAATAGGGAGAATTGTGCTTCTGTCATTCCCACTGCTCGCCCAGATTGCCTGTTCTTACACTATGTAACTTTGGAGAGCGGGTCGGATCTCCCGGGAAGAGTGCGTAATGCTTTTATGCCACTACCACTGATTTTCTTGAAACCAGATCATATTTTACGAATAAAATGTTTTCTGGTTTTCTCTCTGATGTCCTCCGGCTGCTCTTCCTTGACTGTTAGTGATCTACAGATAGCCTGTTGAACAGAAAGCTTTACTTGTTGCTAATGTAACATCAATGCTAACAGACAACTGCTGCTAACTGTAACTGCCATCAGCTAGTTAGCTCAGTTAGCCGCGCTGCTGAGACTGGGAGCTCAGAGTACTAGTGGAGTGTTGGTGTTTACGCTGCTATACAGGAGCTTTGGAAAGCTGGAACGGTCATGTCAGGACTCCTGCCTGCTTCTCCAAACTGGGGGCGTGCCGACCGTCATCTACTACACTGACTATGGAAAAGTACCTCATACAACCCCACTTCAAAAAATATAAACTATCCCTTTAATTACTGCTCTAAGGTAATTGAAGTCATTCTTTGGACAGCATCCTCGTGGACAAAACAACGTTAACTGGATAACACTGGCATCTAAAAGGTCTTTGATTATATTGCATCCATCCTCTGCACACCATGTCTTATTAAATCTTGAGTGTTTAATCTCCCGTAATTACAAAGATTTGCTTGGGTTAATAAAAATAATCCGCCTAAATTGAGACCCCCTACCTGGACCTCCCCTGTGCCTTCTTTACCCCTTTCTGTGAGGGATAAATTCACAGTCATATAAATAGAGACACCTTCACAACCACGAAGCACAACTCTTCGAGTCAGGAGCAAAACGGCTGTTGGATATTGAGAAAGTGGCTTTGATTTTCAGGTTTATCGGAGAGGAGAAATCATTTAATTTGAATTTGTTGCTTAACAAAGTAGCTGTAGTAGTTATTTATAGACTGACGTCATTTCCACAGGTCGAGATTGTGTCGCTCGTGAGCGCGTCAAGGTTAACAACAGTTGAGAGGCTCATCTTTATCTGTGATCTTGTCAACAGAAAGACATCAGCGGGAGAAGTGAGGTGCATTGAGGCGTTCAGTTTATGAAGGGTCCTGCACTTTCAAAGGAAATAGCCATGCAGTGAAACTCATACACAAAAAGGAACTTTTGGGAGATATACTATTCACTTATCACCTGATACTTATTTAACAGTCAGTTTGGAGCCAATAAAGCTGTCATGAGTCTGAGATATCTTAATACAGAGAGGACAATGGAAGACAGAAGCAGCCACACCGGTGGTAGAGAAAGGCTGGGACTGAGCTTCACTATTGACTACCTTCTGTTCAATAAAGGAGTCAAAGGTTCTAAAGAAGGAGCGACAGGAAGTCGTACAGCAGAGCAGACGGCGAACAACATGCTAAATCATCAGAATCTTAAACCCGAAGAGGTGGGGATTCGCTCTGAGAGACAGGAGAAGTGGCTACAGAGGTCAGAGGAAGAAACAAAAGAAAAGAAAGTCAAAGAAGAGGAGGGGGATGAAGAGCAACAAGAGGAGGGGGAGGAGGAAGTGACCACCACCACATCTACCAGCGGCAGTCCAGAGAAGTCTGCGGACAAACCCAACCAGTCGTACATAGTGCTCATCTCCAAGGCAATCCTGGCGTCAGAGCAGAAGAAACTGCTGCTATGTGACATCTACCAGTGGATCATGGACCACTACCCTTACTTCAAGAGTAAGGTAGGTTCATGTCAGTGGGCTTATGCTATTCTATTTACCTGGCAGGCAGATACACGGCACTGTAAGAAATAGTTGTGTTAGGAACTTACGGATGTGAAACTACAATACAGGATCTCTATCTGTGGGACAATATTGAAATGAATCATGCTGTATTGCTTTGTTGACTTGTTGCATTTGCTGGTAAGGTGATCACATAATAGATATCGAGAACAAGTGTTTGCCCAAAGTCTTCAGCGTGTTGCATTCAGTTGCTAAAAAACAACATGGCTGCCATTTTCACAAGTGAAGCAACATACTTGGCACAAGTAATCAGTCTGAGTGGTTAGGCAATTAGGTGCTTGCGGGGACACTAGATGATCTTCTTGTTGGCAAATTTACAAATAAAGTAATCCTGTTGCTAGGTTGCAAACCGCCTCTGCCTTTACCAAGTGCAACAACAGATTGGACGTAGCCTAGTGGATTAAAGTCAATCACTGGTTTGACGTGCTAAAAAGGTAACTGAGGGTGTTGTATGTTACTGTGATCATATGCAGTCTTCACACGCTATGGCGCATCCTGCCAACAACAGGACAAGGTGACATCCTAAGCAGGATCAGTGATACTTAACAGTCACCTATGTTAATTTTCAATTGGGGACGCCCATTGTTTAACTCTTACTCTGGTTTCAGGTTTGGTTTATGGCCTAATCATGTTTCTTTTCTCTTGTTGCTCCAATAGGATAAAAACTGGAGGAACAGCGTGCGTCACAACTTGTCCCTGAATGATTGCTTCATTAAAGCAGGCCGCAGTGACAACGGCAAAGGTCACTTTTGGGCAATTCACCCAACAAACTATCAGGACTTTTCTAACGGGGACTACCACTGCCGAAGGCCGCCGGAGGGTACGCAGGGTGGCAGGACAGCTTCCCCTTTCCCCCCTTAGCTCCACCTACCACCCTGCCCTCGCCCTGCCCCAGAGAACCACCTACTGGTGCTGCCCTCAAGCCCAAACACTCCCTGTGTCCTGTTTGGCACCCAGACTCTACTGGCCATGGTCCAGCGTGCAGCCACAAGTGGGGTTCCACCCCCGGGCCTGCATGCCTCTGTACCCTGAGAGTGAATGGTTTATATTATACTCTACGTTTGGCCCTGAATTACTAATGGGTGAAAAAGATATTTTAGTCTTATTTACTAATCAATACGTCATTAGGTGATGTTGAAATTGAGGTGGACAATGTTACATTATATTCTGCAAAGTAAAGGGATTTTAGTGTGTTCATTGATTAAATGTATGAATTGTACTACTGCACTTATTTCAATTGTGTTCTGAATGTTTTTAGAAAAATAAAAACATAATATTTTGTTCTCATTAAATCAAATTGAATTCAACACCTTATTCATGTTATTACTCAGTTGTGATTTGTGTGTGTGTGTGAGTGTGTGAGAGAGAGAGAGAGAGAGAGAGAGTGTGTGTGTGTGTGTGTGTGTGTGTGTGTGTGTGTGTCTGTCTGCACATACTTGCCCATGCATGCACTAAAAGTGAGCCCAATGCTAAAATACCACCCAGTGTTGGATGCTAATTAGTCAAAGCTGTCGGGATGCAAAATCTTCCGCCTTAAGAGACTAAAATCAGGCTTTCCAAAGCCAACTCCCAAGGATATGGGGCCAGATAATCTGAACAATCCCAAATAGTTTCAATAGGAAGCTTATCACACAGTGTAATCCATAACTGCTGCTGCAGAAAGAGGGGGACCACGGGAGGTCAGGGATGAAGGAAGCAGAGGAAAGGGAAGGAAGCAGGGAGAGAGGGAGGGGAGGGGATTTATTGGAGAGAGGTGGGAGGGCTTTTATAGGGACTCTGTATTTGTTAAGAAGGAGAACCAGTCGGGGCAGAAACATAGAGCAACTGAAATAATGAAAGTTGAACACAAAGTCACTGACACAATGAATACAGAAAATGACAGAAACCACATATCATAAAGGGACACTCTAAAAAGAATAACTGAAAGCAGGGACAGTTCAGTGATAAAATGACTCAAATTTTTACCTGTCCAGCTCTCACATCAATAGTGAAATTCCTCTCTGACTTGCAAAGGTTGGCATTTACATCCACACTCCAGCCTAAGAGGATTAGGTCATACATTGACTTTTCTGAGTTTGTTTGTCTTAGCTCATGTGGCCTTCTTATTTGCAAATTATTGAATATTTGAATGAGGCAATATTTGCCATGAAATTAGATTCTAAACGGACAAACAATATGTCAGAAGAAAGAGAGAAAGAAAGAGAGAGAGAGCTGGAGTTATTCACAACAGTTTTGTGGTGATGCTCATTAGAACAATGACAAATCCATCTAATTAAGTTTTGTTCACCAAATCTTCCTATTCAATGTCAGCAGCTAATTGGAGACCTAATTTGCTTAATTCCCATGAATTACTCTCTGCATCAAATCCTTTTCAATTCACCAGCTTTAAGGCTTTAATTTGGTTGCATATGTTTGCTGCACACACATACACACACACACACACACACACACACACACACACACACACACACACACCAAACTCCTAAAACTAAACAAATAAATAAGTAAATCTGTGTGAAGCTTGTTGAGTGATGTTGTTTTTTGTTGTCATGTTTTTTCTATTAAATACCTTATGATCAAACTCACAAAATTATAACTAACTATACTTTTCTCAGAGAATGCGATTGAGGTCATGGGCTGAGTGAGTGTTTGTGTTTGTGTGTGTGTGTGTGTGTGTGTGTGTGTTCATATGTGCATGTCATTTTGTTAATCTAATGGGATAGGCGGAGGGGTGCAGGGGGCCGTAGATTAAGGCACAAGGATTTGTTCCTGATTAGCAGAGAGTGAGGTAAGAAGATCAGTCCTGCTGACATGGCGATGAAACAGTATGGCAGTGTTTTAAATACAACACATTTACAGCATGCATTCCAAAGCTGATTCCCCTTAGCTTACATGTATCTCATTGATTTGACTATAGACTCAACATACAACAGTTCACACAAAATGAAGCCTGAATCTGTAGATAGACCAACGAGATACACAGGAAAAAGGAAAAGGTTGGTTTCAGCTTGTAGTTCATGGTGTGGGAAATATATTTTATAGCAGCATTGTAAAAATGATTTACCCAACACCTTATTAAAAATGAAATTAACTGAATAACTTAAAATCTATAGTAGCTCTGCTTTTGTCTTTGTGACTCTTTTAATAAATTCATAAGATGTTAACTCAGTGACACTGGCTGGTTACACAAATTACAGTTATACAAATAACTTGAGATAAAGCTCTTAGTAATGTTTACATTTTAATTTATAGCCTTCATTTCCGGAAAGTGGCCAATCTGAATTCTTCAGGAAATGCATTTTAAAAATGACTAATGATAAAGGAAAGAAACACTATATGGTTGGATTTTTATGAAAGGCCTAAATATCAAAATACTTGTTTTGTATATCTCTAAGCGCATGTACTTTAACCCCTACAAACTACAACTATAACTGATATTCTTACCTCACATTGTTTCATTTTCATTTTCATTTCTTTCATATATTGTAGAAAGAGTAAAAAATATTATCACCGTTTGAATTATAATTAATAAAAAATAATAGATAATAATAATAAAGATGTAAAAAATGAAAACATGTACTGTATATCCACTCCACAAAAGAATATTCCCAAAAAAAATATGTTGTAGACGTTTGTAATCGATTGACAATCACCTGTTTTAAAATAACATACTTAAAATAACATTTAGCCTACTAATTGTTTGACTTTATTCACCTAATTTGCCTTTTTGTCCTCAGAATTGTACGTTAAATCGTGGCGTAACTGAATTTTTTAATAACTCTCAATAGTCCCAAACCTGGAGGAGTCCAAATTGCGAGTCTTTTAGAAAGCATGATTGCATAGAAGTAGTGTTTAAAGCTTAGGAAGCGCTATAGTTGAGTCAAAAGCAGCTGCTATTTTCTGTCTGTGTCCCACCATGAACAATAGCCTGGGCCTGGTGTTACCTCGGCTTCAAAGGCTCTATAATAGTCAATCGATCAGAATGCGAGGCGCTATTCTGCAGATTACTGTTAACAATAATTTGCCTCCTAGTGCACCGTTGCCATCTTTGAAGCAATGTTTTATTGCCCTTTTTTTTTCTTTTTCTTCTTCCATCTGCATCTGTCATCCCCGAGGTCCACTGTTTGATCTCTCCCCACCAATGTCTGCCTCCCCGGGGTCGCGTTGACCTGTTGATTGGCAGCTGCGATCAGACATATGGTGGGACGAGGCATCGAGCGGAGCTCCCCGGAGACAAAAGCAGACTAGTGGGTCCCCCCCCCCCCCCCCCCCCCCCCTTCACCGCGCTGAGGAGCCGAGTCGTACCACGGAGGAAAGTGGCTGATCCGTCCACTAGATGACGCAAGGTGCAAGCGAATATTTCCAGCACTGTGTCGACCATCTAATGTAAGTAGACGTGGCAAAGTTTCTTTTTTTTTTTCTTTTACTCATAGCCAGTTATTTCTGTTGGAAATAAGATATATCATATCCTACTGTGGCGTGCTTATTAAGCATAACATTATTTCATGTAGGCTACTTTAGTCTACATTTGAAATATCAGTGTTACCCCACTGGTATCATTTATTGCCTTATGTAGTTTCCAAGAAGATATTTCTTCTTCCCTTGTAGTGACACATATACAGCAGAATGGCAGGGTGGGGCCGCCCTTTAAGCAGATCAAATATGGCCTCTGTAGCAGGCAAAATGATTAATGTCCATGTGGCAAACCAGTATGTTTGCTCAGTGTTCATGCCAGGCTTCTTTGGATTTTACCCATCTGTGTGTTAGTTTACTGCAAACCAATTGGGGGTAGCTTGATTTCCAGTGAAAAAACATACAGATGTAAAGCTCAAACTGGTGTGTGTGTGTGTGTGTGTGTGTGTTTGTTTTCCGTGTGCATGATTTTAGCATAAAGAATGCAAAACACCCCCATCACTCCTCCTATAGTGAGAGCAGTGTTGCCATGGTGATGCATCCCTGGCCAGCCTCTTGCAGTGATCCACATTGACCCTGATTGGTGACCTCTGACATTTAGGCCATGGCCAGGGTCAAAAGGTCAGCGATGGCCGGAGGGCAACAAGAGCACTTCCATGATTGGCACTCTGACGTGCTCGCTGCCCCCTACATCTGCAGCGCTCACCTCTCTCCCAGTATGCACCTCTCATTTGCATTTAGTTACCGAATGATCGGAGACCATCAGCTGCAGGAGGTTCATCCCACCTTAGCAGGTAGCCTGTTCTATGCTCACGGCAATGCAAGGATCAAATCGTATCAGTTGCATTCCAGATTCGTCTGGTTTAGTTTTAATGTAAATTGTGGACATAAAAGGCAATCTCACCAGCAGGCTAACATCCTGTGTTATGGCGGTTATGATAGCAGTAATGATCATCAGTATTCCCATGGTCCGTGCAATTCACTGTATGTGAGGATTTTTTTTGTGTGTGTTTGTTTCTGGGGGGAATGCACTACCATAGTTTTTCTCGTGGGGAATAATTACAGACCCTAGCATTCTGCTCCCAGATAATTTATCCCCCTGGCTGATAGCTCATCAATATCAATTTATTAATTTAACAGTTTTGGACTGATAAAAGGTAGTGTGCACAGTTAGCTTGCTGAAATGGGGATTATGGATGAATTTTACAGTGCAACGGTGTGAGATAAAGGAAAGAGGTAGAGACTGGAGGACAAAGCGAGGGGGAGAAATGGCAGGGGTGATCAATGGCAACTCAGAGGAGAGAGATGCATATTCGCCTTGGAAAAATAGGCCACCATCGCTCATATTCCAAGGCTATTGAATGGAAGTTATGAAAATTAATACACTTATTATCACCATATTAAGAATTAAGATTGAAGACAGCGCAGTCATTGTATTGATATTCAAATGTCTCCAATATATTGATTTGCACAACCCAGTTTTTCGTTAACCTCTTTGGGTGAACCTGTGCGACAATCCAAGAGGGAAAAAACACGTTTTGCTAGAAGAGCATTTGAAGACATTAATTAGTAATAAAAGAAAACCTTTTTGTCTTGGTATCATCTTACATTAACATCTTACCTCAAGGTGTTATGTAAGGTGATCCTTTCCTGGAAGATACTTCTTCCTAAAACAAAGATACTCCAGAAAAACACATAAATGCGACCTCTTACATGTGACCCCTCTTGACCTCCCAGCACTTCTTTGCATCCTGATTTTTTAAAAAGGGTAATGAATATACATCTGGCATCAAGCAGAACACATATATCATCCAATGTCAACCACAAAACAGTCAACCTGGAAGCTAACCTATTCCCAGAGCCATTACATAATATCCCTGAAGGAGGCTAAAAGGTATTTTAACAAGACCCACTGCTCTATGACCTTTGACCTCTTCTCCGTTAACCCCGAGCTGCTGACCCCACTTACACTAGCCAGTGACAGTGGTGGACACACACTTCCTAGTGCGAGAAGACAAAGAAAGAGAGATTAATTTACAAATTGATGCATCCAGCAGTGTTGTAGAACTCGAGATCAGTCTTGGTCTTGAGACAACTTTTTGAACGTCTGGTCTCTGAATCAACCGCATTTTTACTTGGTCTTGTCTCAGTCTCAGATAAAGAGGATTTGTGACTTTATTTCAAGAGCCTGTGCATTGTCTGATTTATGCGTTAACATTATACTGTGATTGGATGTAAAACTTCCTGCTTCAAATGCAACCTACAACGTGACGGATTTCTAATTAGATTTTTTTTTTTTACCGTTTACCCCCTCTCCCTTTGTCTGTCTGGGAGAGGTCAGCCAAATCATTGATAATAAACTTTGGCTACCTAAATTATAAGGAGTTTATTTTTTTACAACATCTAAAAGAACACACACAGCAGTGTGTAAATACTGCACTGCAACACTGACTGAGACAGCTGAAAATTTAGAAAGGAAGCATAAAGAAAGGTAAGCTAAGTGTATGTGACGCTAGGGAAGCTAGCTAGCTAATATTATCAGTCTACATCTTCAAAAAATCTCTTCACCCCTCAATCAAAGGGATTTAGTGAATATTATGCATAGTAGCTACCTGTGTATATATGGTATGTTTCAGGGATCTAGTTTGGGTTATGGTTAGTGTGGGACTCGCAATGCTCTGGTCTGGTTCTTGACTTGGTCTCAACCCCTCAAAGTTTAGGTCTTTTCTCGGTCTCGATGCACTCTGGTCTTGGTAATGACTTGGTCTCGGTTTTGGTGGTCTTGACTACAATACTGCCATCCAGAAACGTCAGGAAAAGAAACAACCACTAAATCCATTCGCATCTTGTTGTTCTGTATGTCGGCACATTGTGTAATCCTTTCTTCTTTGTAGGCTCCGAGGCTCCCCTTTCACGGACAATCACTGTAGTTGATTCTCCTCGGGTCTTTGGAGAGTTGCGGGGTAGCGAGTGTCAATAGAAGTGGAGTGTGTGAGAGTGAGAGATGATAGACTGAGGTTAAGAGGTGTCAACACACAAAGAGAGAGGGCTTGAGGACTCTTCACCGGAGCCAGCCTGACACTCTGACACTCTCCTCAACCTCTCCTCTGATTAACCTCTCTAAAGACGCCATTGAGACACGAGCGCTTCACATACGAGCACACACACACACACACACACACAATGTAGCCTCACACACTTCTGTGTGAGGCTACATTTCATCTGTGTGTGTGTGTGTGTGTGTGTGTGTGTCAGACACACATCAGCTCTGAGGTGTGGAAACCTGAAGATGTGTTGTTCACAGGCAAAGAAACTCTCTGAAAGGTTCTGGCAGTCAGGAATGGATTTGTTACACCTCTGATGTGCTGTATATGTTCAGCCAAGTGTAAGATACAACAGTGCCATCCCACAGGGCTTTGCACCTGTCAGGTGGTGTAGTGGAACATATAAACGGCAGAACACACACCGGCATACATTGTCACTCTCACGCACACATTTAAACAAAACTGCTTCTTACTATGTTACCATGAAATGGACATAATGCAAATGTATATATTGTGTAGAATTGCCTCCTTCTTTAGAGCTGCACAAGTCTCTTTGATTGACTCTGGGTCTGAGGAGACAGTGAGCATGCAACATATGTCATCATCAAAATGTCGTCATTTTGTCACATGCATGCTTCATTGTTCTTTTTCTTGCAGTTAATACATTGTAAAACAACATAAGCTTGAAACATGGACTCCATTGGTTCTAAAAGGTCATTTTCTTATTGGCTTCACGTCACAGGCAGTCATTTCGGTTTAGGTTTACTTTGCTCCACAAGGAATTATTTTAAATTGTAGTTAAGTCAGATATTAATATTATTGAGTTTTGTTGGCTTTGATTTGACTTGGTTTGGTTCTGGTGGGTGTGTTTTGTTGGTTTAAGGGAGCTTTAAAGAATATTACTTATCACTTCTCCATTTCTTTTGTGCACTGCATTGTTGGAGAATATTGTCCATTGACAGCATACTAAAAAAAGATCAACCCTGTTTAGTATGCATACCGTCTAGATGGAGTTCTCATTACTTCTTTTAGTCAGTATTCTAGTATGAACATACTTAAAACCTGGCAGAATTAGTGTGCCGTATGGATTTGGGTTTTAAAAAGTAATCTTTTTGGCATTTCATTTCCTTGCATCACTCCTGTGGTTCTACATGCTCTTTATGTGTATGTTCCAAAGACTAAGGTCATTATAATTGATGCAGCTAGGCTCTTCTTAGTGTTTAACATTAAGCCAAGCAGCTGGATAGATCCTTGTGACATGGCCTCCCTCTCTATCATGCTTTAGCATAAAGCAAATGGCAGTTCTCAAGTGACCAGACAAAACTGTACAGAAATGGAGATGTAATACACACACTGTGTGGGCTATAGATTGCAGAATGGGAGAACAGTGCATGAGTCAATACCTAAATGAAGAAAGATGCTGATGTGAACATAGATATATGACTCATATCTGTAAGAGTTGACATGCAGGCGGGTTCATGAATCTTAATAATCAGAGATGAGAAGTGAGTAAGTTGAATGGTGTTACCAAGACATGTAAGCATAATGACATGTGAGTATTTAAAACAAATAGTCATGTTGACAACGATGGATATAAGACCTTGACCAACTGGTGCCACACAAGCTCTTCTCTCTCCCATCCCCTCCCTTTCCTCCTCAAAATCTGTGAGGTAGAAAATAGGGAGATATGAAGAGGTGGGGATGAAGGGAGATAAGCTGAGGTGGAGATAGTGACAGGTGAAAGAGGTTAGGGTCATAGCACATCCTCCTCTCGGCCTTCTCTCGCCAATGTTGTTTTATTAGCCCTGTCAGATTGTAATTTGCCCAACGGTAAACACACAGAATGGGCTTAATTAAGAATTTTTGAACGGGGATACGGTCAAGTCCGGAAACATTAGAGACATGCAACCCGGGTGTCGTAAAGATTGATTGAGACTGAGGATGGAAGGACGTGGTTAGAAACAGAGGGTGGAGAGAGGGGGGGCGGGAGTGGTGTGTATGTTACAACGGAGGGGTATTCTTGTGTTGCTCAGGGCAGTAGGGTGAGATAAGTTTGGAACGATAGGGATAAACGATTTCTAATGCATTAACAACCCGGCTGTGCGAGGCAATAACAAGGACGAGATCAGCGTTAAAATGTTTGACATCCTGCTTCGAGATCAATGCATCCCGGACAGGGCACACAAGACGTAGGCCGCATAATCACCTCAACTACCGGCAGAGATAAAACAAACACACACACACACACACACACACACACACACACACACAGACCTCAACTGGGCACAGAGCATATGTGTGGGTCCATGAGTTAACAGCCTTCAAACCTCAGGGCGATGTGTAGAGAATAAAAAACAATACCTATATCCATAACAATATCCGCAGGTAAAAGCATCTTTAAATCAAGACAGAGAGGGAGCATCTGGAGTAGACTGTTGAGAGCTGTGTGGACTATGTAAAAGCCCAACAAACTAAAAGAGTAATGAGCCTATCCATATCTCCCTGTGGACCTGAAGTTTGTATTCAATACATTATTTACTGCTGAATTTTTCACTGAGGTATAGGTTCCTCTCAGGGGTGTTTACAGACTAGTGCTCTAACTGTTTTCCATTGCCTGCAGTTGAGTTGAGCAGCCTTCAGATATACTGCTTCCGGCTTATTTGAATAGTGAAGCATTTAGGATATAGAAAAGTAACTGCACTTTTTGTTTGCCGGATACCCATAAAAGGCCTAAAATAACTTCAGATTACGGTAACTTTGGAAAGTTTTTTTCTTGTACTTTTTCTTTTACTGTTCACTGTTGTTTGCACTGCTGTTCCTACAAAATAAGCAACTGTTCTCACAGTGTTACTGAGATATTAAAAAAAACAGAACAAAAAGGATTATATGGAAATGTATCACTTCTTATAATCTAAAATGATTCATATACCCATTGCAACAAATGTAATTTTTAGGGTTTCTGGACTTACTGTAGATTACATCTTCTTTTTTATCCTCTTTAGTGTCTAAAGAGAGGGAAAATTGCTGGTAGTGCCCGATTGTGGGGTTCAGGGCCCCGTCACTTCCCAGCTTACACCCCACCTTTAGGATTTATTCATGTTTTAGCTTCAGTATATTATGTCTCATTTGTGCCCATGGCAGATAGCGCTTGCATGTTAGGTTTACGTCCGAGGTTTATGTGGGTGACTGAGTGTAAACTCAGGCTTTAGATATGGCTCGCTTTTTAAAATTGGTGTAAAGACATTGCCAAACAAATCAAATATTGGCAATAATTCAGAATTGAAGACCTGCACTATAAAATTGAGAATATACGATCTGCATGAATGTAGCCGGAGCGTAGATGTCAGGAGGATAAATGTAATGTCAGTGGCAGGATTCTGGTGTAAATCATTTGTCTGTGTGCTGCTTTTAAAGCACGGTCTTCTAGATCTGAAGGATTTGTTTTTATAATAAGCCCTAATCCCCTCCTCTTCATCTCCCGGCCAGAATACACACTAGCTACTGTAGCCTGAGAAGTCCCTGCTCCCTTTGTCTTTGTAGTTCAGCAGCTCTCGTCCAAAATACTGTAACTTCTGGGAAACAGGGAGGTCTCAGTGCGCTGCTCAGTGAGCACAACAAGCAGAGACTCTTTCTCCATCTCTTTATGACGCTCTCCCTCTGTCTTTGTCTCTCCCTTTTCAAATAGACTATTTGTCATCTCTGAAATGGAGCATTTTAAAAAATTCAACGTGGAGCCAACCCCCACCCTAACTCCCCTCTATTCTCACTCTCAATTCCCCAGACACTGGCCAGCTAAGATCAATAGCCTATTGATCAACTCTCTCCATTCCCATTACACGCCAGTGCCAAAAGAGCCAAGCATTTTCCCTGAAAAGCTGATCTGGAGCATGTTTGTAATTGTAAGGTTTCTTTAATTTCAGCGAGTTATTATTAAAAGCGTACAGTGTGTTGGTGCTCTGTGAGGCTGAGTAGTGAAAGGACCTCAGTAAATGCAGTTACCTTTAAATTGAAAGGTATCGCACTGAAATAAAGCCCAGTATGGTTCTTCACTTAAGTAAAATAAGAAAAGGTGAGAGCATCACCACATACGTAGAAAGTAATTCTTCCCAGTTTTTTTCTCTCTCTTTCTCTCTCTCTCTCTCTCTCTCTCTCTCCAATGCTATGGGCAAAATCAATACTGGAAGGAAAAAAAGAAGGCATATTTTTAGCCCGTTATTATATGAGCTGTATGAGGAAAACAGTGTTTGTGGGAAAGACAGAAATGCCAAGGTGCTGATAAGGGAGAAAGATTGGGTGGGTGAGATACAAAAGAAGTGAAAGAGTGAGAATGATGGTGGTGGGCTGTATAAGGGAGAGTCTAATGGAGATGGATCAAACGAAGGTGGAGATAAGATGGGGTAACTGTGAGAAAATGGCTGATGTCTTGACCAAGGCATGTAGCCGACAGGAGGAGGAAGTGTTGATGAGGTTTTTGAGGGTGTTTAATGTGTCATCTCAAGAACAGATTTGTGTTATCTAAACTCTCATTTCCTCTACACTTCATTTTATTGGTCTATCTGTTTTTCACATCTGAGACTTATCCCCTTTCAGTTCTTGAATATGCCTAAATCTCACATATTGCACAACAACACAGCAGAGCTTTTAATTATTACCTTTTTTACACTTCTGTGCATGTTTGTGCTCTCTGTGGATTGCTGTATACTCAGAATACACCCTCAATTCTCCCTAACCTCTTTTGGGGCTCACCTCTGTGCCGCTGTCAGTCAACCCGCAATTCCTCCTCCTATTGGCTAGAGATGCTCTGTTGATCAAATGGCGGGGCCTTCCAATTGGCCAGAGAGCTCAGGGGGGATGGAATGAATTGATTTATCTGTGGTATTAGGGGATCAATTAATCCCCATTGTGTGTGCTAGCACAGATAGTGTGATGTGTCTGATTTGGTATGGCTTGTTTCTGCTCGGCCAAGATAAGAGTCTCTCCCATCACTTCCCTCCATGAGCAACAAATCAAATCAAATCGAAAGAGATGACGGCACGCAGAGGGTTCCTCCCAAGGCTGTGGCTGGCTGATCACAATAAGGAAAGACCATCAATATGAAAAGTAGTCTGTGCAGAATAAATGCAGCTCATTTGAGGGCTGAGATGTCTGCCCTGTTGCCATGACAATCCAGCATGAGGATATAAACATCCTAAAACAACTGGAATTGTCTTGTGACGCCGTTTACAATTGATCAATGATGTAATGACGCAACCATTAAAGGATATGTTTACAATTTGAATAGTCTCTCTTAAAACTCACTAATACTCATATGAACATATGATTGACTGATTAAAATATATTGTTCTTTGTACTAAAAACAGCTGACAAGACTGCTAAAGAATCATAATAAGGGGCTTTAGAAATGATTGCAGCAGCCACTCGTTCAAAATACATTTGGGATTATTGTTTTAAGATAGACTTGAAAAAAAGGTGAACCTATCCTTCAATCAAATCAAATGATAGGCAGACAAAACTCTTAATTGATGAATGGACAAAGTATTTGAAAGGATTATAGAAATCATTGTTAGTTGCGGGCTAACATGCAGCATCCTAATCGTACATAATGCACACAAAGAAATTGCACCAAACACTTGCAAGCAGCATACTGTACTGCACATTTCTGAGTGGGAATGTAATGATAGCCAGGGGAGGAACGGAGAAGGGTCAATGGACCGATAGTTGCCGATACTCGCTCCGAGATGATGGTGAAAAGAAAAGGTAAGAGAGACTAGGATAGGAGTGGGTGCTAATTCCTACTTTTCAGTTTAAATAAAGATTGGAGCTGGATAAAAGCCATTAAGGGAGAAATCAGACAGGGCATGCTATGTAGGACAAGAGCTGACTGCAGGGAGGTGAGTGGTGGGATCGATACCCAGTCGATGCGCTCAACACCCAGCTCTGCGCACACACGCACACACACACACACACACACGGGCATGTGGTATTGCTGGGCATCTGTCTGTGTGTGTGTGTGTCTAATGGAGAAAGAGAGGGAGCCCGGAGAGAAAGAGTGCATGCAATATACAATTAACTCTCTTTTGAGCGAGGGAATATTAAACTCAGGCTGCTTGTGCAGACTGTAATTTGTAGTGATAAAAGTATTAAAGTAAAGCACTTGGACAAAGATGGAAGGGTGGACAGCTGCAGAGATGGATTTATTTTTCGGCACGTTACAGTTAACAAAGATAGATGTTTCAAAAGAGCGTCTTCAGCCTGAACTGGAGCCTCAGTACGACTGCAATCACTCTGCATTCTGTCCTCCCCTCCTCTCTCCCTTTCTTTTACCTTCTCCCTCCCTCCTCTCTCCCCCCCATGCCTCGCTTCCTCTCTCCCTCCCTCCCTCCCTCTCTCTCTCTCTCTCTCTCTGTAGAATTGATCGACTATGTCTCCTCAATCCATCTCTCCCTCTGTTGCTTAGCAACGGGTGCTCTATCGGGTGTGGAGGGTGGGAGTTTCGATAGGGGAGGGGTGGGAGGAAGCGGTTCGGAGGGGGGGGGGCATGTATCTGTGGATGGGTGGTGTTGGTGGTGGTGAGGAGGAAGGGGGGGGGGGGGTTAAGCAAAAGCCAATTGTACTTGATTCCACATTTGTTCTGACCGAGGCATGTTTCCCTTTCGCACTCTGACGGGGAGGTTTTACTTCTCAGCTGATGAAATGAAAATATTTAACAGATAACAAAATGATACTGGCAGAGAGATTTTTCACTATTTATTCCACCTCAAAAGAAACATGTACCGCAGTTGTAGCACACCAAAAAATGTTTGATATCGGAGCCAGGAGGACTAGCAGTAGGTCACTGGTTCTGTTTTGTGGATCTTACAAATCCAACTGAGCGGTCCATCACTTTCCCTGAAGCTGTGTCACTGTTTTACACACAGAGCTTCTGTTAAAATACAAAAGCACGCTGGTGAGAGCCTGCACTTTAAATGGATCTACGCCTCTCGTTTTTTTGTCTCCACAACACCGATGAAAAATAAAAAGACAGAAAAAACTTACAGCATATTTTGGCTCATAAACAAACACTCAGGACTCGACATCTGCTGATTACAACACTGTCACTTTGAAAACAATTGCAGAATTAAAATAAGCATGTTTTTGTATTTGTACCAAATTAAAACAAGTGTGTTATTTTAGTGAAAAATGAATACAATAAAATCTGGGGGAACATAATAAACCCCTGTGGCCATGAGAATCATGAATGCATGAATATAATTTGAAACAAAAAGCAGTTTTAAGTGGTCTGTGTACAATCCCTGAATTAACATTCATATGGGAATAAGAATAAGGGTTGAGCAAGAATCATTGTTCTGTTTTTAAGACCTTATCCTTTTGATCTACACTTAATGTCTGATCCCCTTTGAGGAAGATGTGTCGGCTATTCTTTAAGCCTAATAAATCCAGCGTTAGTAGTACTTAAGAGGGGAAAAAGCTTTGTGGTTTAAAACCAGGAGGGCAGGGGGAGAAGAACAATGAATAATGCTCTTAACTAGCTTGTGAGATAATACATACACATTACAATCTATAATCATTCTAAGCTATGATCTATGAAGCAGGCTCAAAGCTATCATATACATTTCACATTACAATCTATAATCGCTTTGGTCCAGAATCAAAAAGCAAAGAAGTACAAGTGTGTGTGTGTGTGTATGTTTGTGGCAAAAATCTACCATTTATAATTAGACATTTGGACTACATTTCCTGCAAGTAATTTTACCGAAGTTTAAATTTATTTTGTTTATCTGGTGAGCTTGGGAAAATGTACAACTTTTCCTATCAATTTAAAAAGAGAGGTTTGTCAAATATGTACATTATCAATCTATCTATCTATCTATCTATCTATCTATCTATCTATATCTATCTATCTATCTATCTATCTATCTATCTGACAATTTGTAGGAATTCCGAAACACATACATTTTAGTACTTTACAGTCTAGTCAGAGTAAATCAGACACACACACACACACACACACACACACACACACACACACACACACACACACACACACACACACACACACACACACACACACACACACACACTTTAAAGTCATCCAACATTTTTTATTCTGTTGGCAGATTGATAAAAAAGTGGATAATTCACAGACAAATTTTAAATATAATTCTTATAATTCAATAGCATCCTGGTAACATTCTACTACATTTAGGCTATTTAAGTGTTCCATAATTAATGATAAATACATCTGAAATCAAATAACTAGTGATTATACTATTGGGTATTTATTTTTAACTCTGAAAAGACTAAAATAAAACAAAATAAGGCTCTGATTCTCTAGTTTAACATGTTGATATTTTTTTGCTGTAACACAATAAATATCCAACAGTCTCATTAACTCTTTGAGGCCTTTCCTGCTGAAGTTAGAGGTGTCCGAAAGAAACCGAAAAGGCGAGTAAATCCGTACAACATTTAGTAATCCAGCCCAATCGGATCGATATTTTATTGAATGTGTTTGTGATTAGTAGCTCTATTGATTGCAGTGAAATCATGTGAACACACCGGCATGATGGTCATTTCACTAACAGCGTGTCAGAATCAAAATATATCTGTTGGGTTTCAATGACCTTTATGACAAATACAGGCCTATAATATATATTCTCAAATTGTTAATGTCTCAAATTGCGTTTCATCTCAAAATTACACGACACATGGATAGTAATAGCAGGTTATTTGAGCACATTTGTCCGTTGACAAATAGGCCAAATGTCAGAATAGTGAAGCAAAATATTTTCAGATCTACAAAATAAGTGTATACAATAAATAATGAAATAAAAGCTGATAACCTCCATTTTTCCTTTTTCAATCCTATATCTTTCTCTATGAAACACGTGTTTTTGGATGCTTTTCCACCTAAACTTTCCTCTATAATATATCGAAATGTATTATATAAAAAAATATGTTGTGATATATATATATTTATTTATTAAGAAACATCTTACCGTGTTGATTATTGATTACAGTCTTCTGGAGGGCATGCCAGGTTCATTTGGCACCTGTTGTCCAAAATATTTTTAGAGCCGTTACGCAATGGTTACGCACACAGACAGGCCTGCTGCATTGAAGCGTCTATTTCTAAATAACTTTCATTTTGAGTGAAACCAAGAGAAGAGATGTGTGCACAACTCTTTTTGTTAATCGATCAGACTGCTTATAGATCGATGTGGCACCAGGGCTATTGATCACCACAGTCCTCTATTGGTGGACGCTTTCAAATGCAAATGTAGCTAAATAATCATCTGTGGCAACACACTAATTCCTTAACAAACTGCAGAAAAACGCTTTACACACACAGCGATTCAATGTGCAAGTGATTCTTTTTTTTTCCTTGCGACATTTAGACCTTTTCAATATCAGCTCTGACTGTGAAACAAGCAGCTTTAACAGTAGGCTGCCGTTTAAAGATTTAACAGGACAAACAGGTAACATTCAAAATGGAGGGTGACATTGATTTGGCCTGTAGCCTATTGAAAGTTTGTAGAAAATGTTTGAAGGCAACGCCATAAGTTTAAGGACTAGAGAAAAAAAAGAATTCACTTGAAAATATTTAGCCCAACAGAAGAAAAAAAACTGTTTCACAACAGCCTGCACCCTGCTGAAATAACTTAAGGTTTATTGTGGTCAACTTTGCAATTTATATGAGAATTTAATGAGAATAAAATGTTAAGGATATTGATGTTATTCACTCACTCTCAACCAAAGACACACACACACACACACACACACACACACACACACACACACACTTAAAGTTGAGCCATAGGCAAACAAGGCAGTGTGAGTCTCCCCCACAACAAGGCCACATCTGTGTGTGTGTGTGTGTGTGTGTGTGTGTGTGTGTGTGTGTGTGTTGGGACGAGAGCAGAGCAGAGCCCTGTCCCACTGACTTGCTCACAGGCCTGATCAATGCGACATTACTAAACACTGCTGCTTAACTTTTGCCAATAGCCAGATTCAAGTAAATATACTTTAGAATACATTAAGTGTGATGTATCAGCCAGGAGTCATTCAAGAAGTCATGAAAAGATTAGTCTGTCTCTATCGAGTGATTCCTGGGAAAATACACAAGCTTCCTTGAGAAGTTGACCCTATACATACCTCTCATTAACACAGCGCTTAATACAAATAATTGAATTAATATGGTTTTGAGGGGGGTTAAAAAATATATTGTGTGTAAAATCCTGAAGGATTCCTTAATTGTTTTTAAATTTACTTTATTTTTTACACATTTTACACAATTTACACATTACTTTCAAGTTTCAATAACAACGATCCTGCTAATAATACTAATTTATAGTTATAGTTACTGTATATAGTATTCACAATAGGGAAATATAGACTGAATGTAATGTGTTTTTTACACTGCAGAGTCTGCAGCACTCAGCCAAATGAAAAGCTCAGCTTAAACTTTTCAGCTAAGTGCTATGTGGTCATTTCCTGTAATGAAACTGCGTGTTGAGACAGGTCAACCCCATAAGAATACACCTAACTTAAACCATTTTAGCAGAATGCATTTTGGGTACTATCGATCCTTCAGAAATGCATTGAGCGAAGCTCCGGGTTCAGCATTGATTAGTTGATCAGCAAACGACAGAAGTGCTTAAAGATAAAAACAAAATGCTTTGGGCCTCATTAAAGTCTAATGCTGGGCCTCGGTTACTTTAAAATATATTGCACTGAATTACCAAAGTCTTATATTAAACTTTTTGGGAAAAAAATATAACAAATAAATTAAAATACGAAAAACATGATCACTGCAGTCACAGTGTGTGTGAGTGAGTGAGTGAGTGTGTGTGTGTGTGTGTGTGTGTGTGTGTGTGTGTGTGTGTGTGTGTGTGTGTGTGTGTGTGTGTGTAAAGTCGATGCCAACGTGGTATGAAGCCACTGCCTCGCCCGCTGTTATTAATATGAAATAAATCACCGGGTCTCTGCGGCATCGCCGCAGTCACACCGCAGATATCGACACAGTTAATATTTCATATTATATTCGCCATAGGATATGCTTATTTAAGTATTCGAAAACACTACATTAAAATACAAATTAAAACGGAGCTCTAGGCGGACACATGGATTTTTGTGTTGGGGAAAATATCTGGGTTTACTTTGCATTAATTTTTTTTTTTTTTTTGGGGGGGCTGGTTAAATGAACGATTTGACCAAGTTGCATAAAATAGAAGAAAACAAGATTGATTGAAAAAGGGGAGAAGTACACTAATCAGTTCCCCACGCCCTGTTGACCCTGTTGTTTCAGCTGTTTGTATCCGCGTGGCGGTAACGTGACCTCGGGATGCAGGGGAGAGAAAAGACAGAAATTAGAGAGAAGGGGACTGATATGAAGTTTACGAGTTCTCGGTGAAAGTATTAAACTTTTCAGCGCGTTGTTTTGGGTTGTAAACCCTGGTGAATTAGGAGCAAAGGAGCCAACAATGAAAGTTAACATCCATCACCACCGCGACCAATAAGCTGCTCTGGCCGGCTGGCTGAGCACAGATGACGGATTCGCTGCTATGCGGGCTTCGGTAATTCATTTTCGATAGCAGTGGTTGCTGGGATCAATACAGGGACATTAACCCAAGCGGACACTGCTGTTCTCCTGATGGCACAAGCCAAAAGCCACCATCCCCCGTTGGCAATCAGCAAAGACACAGTTTTTAGGGTCATTATTTGGGGGGGTGGCAAGAGCTGTGTGCCAAGGCCGATGATATCACAATTCATGAGTGAAGTTATGGATGGCCTTGACCTAACTGTTGGTAAACACTGGTCAGGGAAATTATTTTATGCAATTTACAAATGATTAGTGATGCCACTTCCTGGATTGTTAGACTATTTTTTCCCAGCTTCGGGTCGAAATCCTAATGGCCTCATTTTACATAACATCGGTGGAAATGCCAGGGCTCCTCACTTGGTAACAGTGTTTACAGAGCAGCTACAGGCCCTCTGAGGGCTACAGAGACACACCACAGTGTGTTTTCATGTCTAAAGCATGTCACAGAGGTGTGAAGTTTTTTTATTTTTTATTTTTTTTTACAATTTTCCAGCACTCTTATGTGTTTCTTGTCTCAGTGCATCTCACCCTAGACTACATGTGCTAGACAATTACAAAAAATACAATACTGCTACCCTACAATACATAGCTTACTACAGCAGGCTTTGTGAAATTATAATGATGTGAGTTTGTTCAGATTGTGTGAGATAGGTTTAATTCGTGGGGCATAGGGACAAAATAACATAAAGTACCTTTCATCATAACGCAATTTAAATACAATGAATTATAGGCTTTATAACCTTAATACTTTTAACTAATTTGTAAGCATGGTATTTTGGCTATACGGCGCTGGGCTGTGCAGGTGCTCGTGACATTGTATCCACTCCATAACAAAGAGCAATACCTAAAGCTTTACTTTTAGTTTCCATCCAAAACTCGTAACTTATTCGTTAGCTCTTTACAGAATCCAATCCCTCGATCTCTACCTGCTACACCTACATCGCATCCATGTTGCGAGCTCCTGCAATACGCACCAACCTATCGATGCATCTCCTGATCCATATACATACTTTGACATTGATGGATTGCTGACCCGGATTGACGTCAGCGGGCGGGCAAGTTTCATATAGAAGTTTTGTGAAACATTATGTGAGAGTTTATGTGAGGGATTTGGATTTGGATTTGTGCAAAGATGGGTCAAAGCCTGCGGCGATGATGGAACCAAACTCGACAGAAATATTCAGTAACATTGGCTGAAGGAAAAAAAAAAGTTCTTGAGTGAAAGTTAACGTCGAGACATCTGACAGCAACATTTGACCATTTACTTTTTTGGATTGTTGCCTGCAAAGAGAGACACACATGTAATTTGATTAAGAAGTTGGTTGTAATTTAAACGTGTCAAAGGTCATCTAGATTATAGCTGTGAATCTCAGGTTTTAAACTCTAAAATTCTTTTTTTGTTTTTTTTTACATCACAAATACCTACGACAATTATTTCAGTAGGCATCAAGAAAGGATGCGTCTTCAGTTGTCCTCGGGTCAAATCTGACCCCTTTAAAAAATGTCTATATTTGAAATAAGGGTTTCTTTTTAATTAAATTACCACAAAAATGAATTGGGTTCCATACAACGCTCTTTGCAAATACAATTGATCACTTTCATTCCTAACTAAACGCATCTCTACGTTTCTCTTAACTATTAGTCAAAATGATTCATAATTTCTGCTTTTTAACTCAAATATTAGGCATAGTTCTATAAAAATGAGGGTTATTGACCATACATTCCAAAAGGTACTGTAACACTAGTGGTAGTAAGGTGGTGTTAGTGAAAACTGTCTGAAAAAGGGATGAAAATGTCAAATTAGGGCTCCTAAATGCACTTCTAAAAGGCAGAGGCTGTGAGCTGTGACAACACTCATGGCCCGATATGACACATGTCAATTAATATTTAACCTTTAAGAGAGGCATCACGCGTGTTGCTAGCGTGTCAAAGGGTTTTATCAGAGAAAACCAGGCGTGAGTCCTTCTTATCCATCTGAGTGTAAATGTTGCACACACTGCAGAGGATTGCACTTCTGTGTTTTATCTTCACAAGTTGCTAATGCAATCTTTCAGGAATTTGAGGTTCAGTGTGCAACATGACAACAACCCATGACATAGGGGCCAGTGACGTCAGGTTGGCCCCAGACAGAGTGCGCGAGTGCGAGGATACACCACGGGGGCGCGCACATGCGCACAGGCTCCGTCTCATCTCTTAACATGAGCGCGGGCGCGTCAATATACACACAGAGAGCAGAGCAGCGCTTTGGGTATAGTTGAAGGTGCTCTAGAGCGAAAGAAATCCAGGCAGGCGCAGACACTTTCACGCACTGAGCAGAGGTTTGCGGCGCAGTTTGTGAGGCGACCGGGACCCGATCTTTTAAAACCATGCTGGATTGACTGCAGAGAGGCAACTACAATCAATGGCTTGGCTTTGAAATCGTTCAAAATTTATTGGAAAGGAGTGTGAGATAGAGCGACAGTGAGAGAGGGAGAGAAGCGAGGGAGAGAGTGGCGAGAGGGGTGGAAATAAAGATCCTTTCAACGATGGAGCTTACAATGGAAAACATTGGAAATCTGCACGGTGTATCTCACTCCCATCAAACGAGCGACTTAATGAACTCCCCCCACGCGCGCCAGTCGTCGGCGTCGCATCGGAACTTGGTGTCGCACGGACGGTCAGCCATGGTGTCCAGCATGGCCTCGATACTGGAGGGAGCAGGGGACTACCGCACAGACCACGCTTTGTCTGGCCCCCTGCATCCGGCGATGACCATGTCGTGCGACTCCGGGATGAGCCTGAGCAGCACCTACACCACGCTGACGCCGCTGCAGCACCTGCCCCCCATATCCACCGTCTCGGAGAAATTTCACCATCCACACCCACATGCTCACCATCATCCGGCGCACCAGCGACTCGCAGCCGGGAATGTCAGCGGCAGCTTCACCCTGATGAGGGACGACCGAAGCCTCGCCTCTATGAGCAACCTCTATGGCCACTACCCCAAAGACATGTCCGGCATGGGGCAGCCACTTTCCCCCCTGTCCAACGGTCTCGGGTCTTTGCACAGCTCCCAGCAGACTCTCAGCGCCTATGGACCTGGAGCTCATCTCTCCAACGACAAGATGATCTCCTCGGGAGGCTTCGAGTCCCACATGCTGTCCCGGGGCGAGGAGCACCTGGCCCGGGGTCTCGGGGGCCATGGGGCCGGGCTCATGACATCCTTGAACGGCATACACCATCACAGCCATCCGCACTCTCAGGCAAACGGGTCCATGTTATCAGACCGAGACAGGCAGACGGTGGTGGGAGGCGGGCAGGGAGGTGGGTCAGGGCAGGTGGAGGAGATAAACACCAAGGAGGTGGCACAGCGAATAACAGCAGAGCTCAAACGCTACAGCATCCCCCAGGCCATATTTGCTCAAAGGATCTTGTGCCGGTCCCAGGGAACTCTGTCCGACCTGCTGCGGAACCCTAAACCGTGGAGTAAACTCAAGTCTGGCCGGGAGACGTTCAGGAGGATGTGGAAGTGGCTCCAGGAGCCCGAGTTCCAGCGGATGTCGGCGCTCAGGCTTGCAGGTGAGTGAGGAGACAGCTCCCAACCTGAGTGATGTGGAGGGATCAATTAGAAGTCAATGTGGCGAGACTGTCAATGGATGCTCAAACAGACATTACTAGAAGTTATTAGTCGATTGTATCGAGTAAAACTTCATCGTGACAGTTGGGGTGTTAAATGTTGGGGGGAATCTATATTTTGATTGATGCTACAATCCATGATAGTACAAACAGACGTTGTGCAACACTGGTGCTGTTATAAACAAAAGAGGAAGCACCTCTCTAAAGCAGACGAGGTGCAAACCAAGTCTGCAGGGATGTGTTTGTTGCTACGCACATAGAGCGGTTTTACGCACAGATACAGCATGGGTTCACATATCCCCCTTACGCTGCCTCACTCATTTCTCTCTGTCATTCTCTCTCTCACACACAACCAACACACAGAAAGAAAGACCAAACAGCAGGATGTGACTGAAAACGTATTACCTCTTGCAGCTATTACTTTAGGGTTTAAATGTAAATGAAACATACACACATATATCCCTGCAACTCAAATACTCAGTTTTCATTTGGATTCATTTGTATCTAACAAACTTGATGTAATATTCGGGCACTCCTCTGTCAAATGAGCGCGTCGTCGCAAACAAGGATCGTCTGAGGCCTGGCCCAAGAGTCGGGGGAGCATGACCTCCTGTGGATCAATATTTCAGGTCCAGGCGTCCCCTTTCAGCGTAGCACACTGATAAATGATTTGGATCTGAAAAGACAGAGACACTAACAGACGAGTCTTTCTATGGCCTGTTGTCTCCTCTGCACTCTGGGATATCTCGCATCCAAAGTTGGTTCAGTGCTTTGCCATTCTGACAGTGATAATTTGTGACTATTGTAGGTTGTGAAATTATATGTATGGGCTCACTGAGCTATGCTAAGAGAAAGGACTGGACATCCCTTCTGTTAAGAGACAAATTGTGACCAACTTTGACTGGTTCATCTCTTTCACCTATCGTTTTGATGTTTATTGCGCAAAGATTATACACTAAACGCTGTGATTTGAACCCACGTTCCCGCCCCCATTAAACCCTTTAACACCTAACACCTGATTAACAGGACGTAAATGAAAACGAGAGTCGCAGTGGGGCTGAAACAGAGATGTGAGTGAGAGGTCCCCTCTCATTGATGTTTGTGTAAAGGCCCTGTTTAGACGTTCTGGTCTTCCAAACGTCAATCAGCACTTCTGTGTCGTATTTCAGCGAACAGTTTAATTAAGCAGATATAGTGGCATATTTTAGTTCCAGTCAATGCGCTATTGAAAAGCACTTAATGACATGTAAATTGTTCCTTTGCGCATTTAGTAGGGTTCTGGTAAATAAAGATTTAAACACTCCACAATTGTCTTTTTAAGTGCCACTGCTGTTAAAGCTAATTGGGCTGTAGGGTTTTATATCTTCCACACCCGACATCAGGTTCCCCCCCCCCCCCCCCCCCACACACACACACAATTCAATTGCCATGTAGGAGTGGCACAGTCCTGCGAGAGTGCACACCTGCATATTTGATTGGTCGGGCCCAGGGCAGCCCATAGGTGTAAGGAGTGTGCGTGCGTATTTCTACAACAAAATACGCACGCACTTACTACACTCTTAATTTGTTCCGGTGGTGATGAGTGGTGATAGATGGCACTGTTTTAATTGAAGTATATTTTTTATACATATCCACAAAATGTTTATTTTTCCGTCTTAAAAGAGCAGCTTTTTGGCCGCTTTTTGCCCATTGTATTAATCTGCAGTCACAAAAGGTCTCAATAGAAATAGCCATGTGGGCAAAATGACAAATGACTTGTATGTAAATGCTCGGAGCAACATTTTACTTATTGCATTTAAAATCACCATTATCCTCGATGCGCATGTGGGCTGGGAGTGGGAGTTGGGGGATTTTGTGATGCTGAAAGTGAGGCTGGGCCATACTCGCTCGGCCACATCAATCAATAATTTCAAATTACTATTCCAAATTCATCACAGTCACACAAATCAATGAAGCTGCCCTGCTTAGCTAATGTGAAAATTCCAGTGTCTGTACACACACACACACACACACACACACACACACACACACACACACACAAACGACAATCCACCCCCTGAAACGAAAAGCAGATCAGAGATGCCTGTTTGGGGGGAATGTGTGCCCTTCACGCCCAACATCTCCTAATGCAACGAGGGCAAAAAGCCACAGGCATTCCACCTATTGTCCACCACATATGCAGACCCATAACACCCACGAAGGCCCAGTAAAAAGCTTTAACATTTGGATGTCTTTTATTTTTCGAGTATCTCAAATCACATGTATTCGTCGACTATATTGTAGGTAAATAAATAGGAAGCGTCATTGTAAAGCTGTACACTTGAGAAAGACGAGGGTAAAGTGAGGTTTGGGGAGGCATTTAGAGATCGCATTAACGATAAAAACAATTCGTCTTTGCATCTGTGTTGAATTCCACACTCCATCTCAATGTATTTGGTCGGGTCAATACAGCCCTGATCGATAAGGATAGCCAGTGCATCTATCAATTATCCCGCCTCAGCACTCTCTCCCATTGGTCTCTCCCCCGGAGCAGAGGGGGGAGGCGGGAGCCGGAAAAGGGGGGGAAAGAAAGAGAACAGCTGTTAAAAAACGCTCCTGCACAACTTTTTCATTGTTGTTTGAAATCATGTTCTGTTTGTCGTGTGTAACTCATTTGTCCTATGGGGTTTGGGTTATACGGACATTCTGGTAGTTTTCGCGTATCTCCAGACAGAAATCTTGACGAACACAAAAACTATTCAATTATATCATCAAACGTCCGGTATATCCACACAAACGTCGCGTTTCTATTTCTAATTTTGGTACCAGATATGGTCTCCTGCTCCTTCGTTCTTTCCATGTGACAGGGATGAGGTGCATGCCAATGCCTCTCTCCCTCGATTAAAAAAAAAACGCAGTTGCTTTATTACCATTTGAATGGCCGGAGCACGTGCCAGGGTGTGCAGGTCAAGGCCCACGGGCCACGGAGGAAAAACATTGTTGAAAATGAGGGCGGGAGGCCTCTATTCATGTTTCAATGAACTACACGCAGTTTACACGGGCCTAATCCTGGAGCAATCCAACCCCCCGGCTCGGTAGATATATTTGTATTGAGTTGACCAGTTGCCTTTCGTACAGGGTATGAGCTTAATTTTTGGCTTTTCAGAAAGAAAGTGTATGAATGAATGCTTTTCTGCTAATGGAATTGATTTCTCTGGGTATGTATGTTACCTAATAAAGGCTACAAACTGCTTTTTATTTCCCTACAAATCATTGAGCAGCCTATGAGGAAGCACAGTTTATTCCTGCAGGTCGGGTGCTTTCAAGGCGCTGTCCAGAGTGCTGAAATAAACCCCACTGAACTGCAGGGTATCCTTTCTGTTTTGAGGACAGTTCAAGGTGGCGAAGTGGAGTTTTACCAATACATAGTTAATAGCATTCTTGTAGGCCCTAAACACCATTATTTCATCCAACAGCTTCCACCCATCGATCAATATTACCATCCACATTCGCGTCAATCACACCACCCTCACCCTAGTCCCTATACTTTCCAGTCCAACACGAAGCCTACCGGGATTTCCATATAAGTCACATAGCTTCCCCCAGAATATACTGGAAGTCGTCTTTATTTTTGGGATGCTCACCAAAATATCCAAAAGCAACGCCAATAGTCCGGAGTGGCGCTTTTTTGGGGGTCATTTAAACCGGGATAATGGGTTTAATTGGATAGGGCATTAAGATGTGATTGATGCGGGTTAATCTAAAACAGGATTTTTTTTTTCATGAAGAGATGGCTTGATGTTAGCCTGCGAAATGATCGATTGGTACTTTAATAATTTATGTGTGAGGGGAAGATAGGGGGGATAAACAGTGCAGCTGCGGTTTCAGAGACTCGTTGTTCGTTAAGCACAGCAACGTGTGCTTTAAGTACAGAGACACGCATTTACAAGCATCGTCTTTGAAATCCTGTGGTGGGAGAGCAACAGTAATTTTCTTGAGGTTATACCTCGAGGCTATTTTGTTTAAATCCCGGGTTCAGTGTAGCGCAGATCAGACGAAATGACATCTCACGGCTTGCATCCTATATGCAGCCCGGCGATGAGGAGGCTGGCAGCATATTGGTGGAGGGCAAAGTCAATTCATCTAAGTTGACATTTGCATAAATCTTCATCTCGTAGATTGATATGAATATTCCAAATTGAATGCATCGTGGGAAGTACTGTGAGAATAGAGGGGTTAAAGAAAATCACCTATCCTAAAATATGATTATGTATGCTTATCTAGATGACTGCAGCTCCTGTAAGTTTTTTTCAGACAGAACAATATCATAGCACCAGCTACAGCATACGTGTCGCCTCCCTGTTTCTTCTCTCCTCTGTGTATGTGATCGGGATGTAGAGTGCGTCTGCGCCACATTGTTAAGGCCGATCTGGCGAGCCCTGAATCTGTATCGATTTCCATTCCCCGGCCTCTGCTTTCCATCTCTGGAGCTGCGCCATGCAGCCATGCAACCCCCTCCATCTCAACCATGCAACACCATTTCTCCCATTAACAGCTCACCCTTCATAACATACAACAGAATGACTAATACACGCACGCTCTCACACTGGCCTGCTTCACACCTCGCCTCATACTCTGGTCAAAACAGTGAAGTGCTGACTTTTAATTGTGAGAGGGTTAGTAGCCCAGCTCCATGTCTGTGATAGAGGCGGATTAGCAGAACCAGACGATTTAAAGTTCACAGTCGTGTAATCTCTTTTCGCTCATTACACATCCCACACACACACTGTTCTGACCAAGTCGACCTTATTATTAAAATAATCTAATTTAATAGAAAGCAGATTAACAGAAGCAGGAGTCTGCACTGTCTCCCACATCTTCACCCCGCACCCCCACAAACACCTCTTTTCAATTTACACTGGGGGCGTGCATATAGCAATTATAAATGCAGTAGAGGCCTGGACTCTGTACAGTCTCAAAGACCGTCTCTTCTATTTTAGATGATCAATTCCTACGCTACTCCGTCGCCCCCTCGCCAAACCGGATCGATAGGAGAGAATGACCTTTAAATCAAATTGCTGGCAGAGTCGACTGAATGCACGCGGCTAGCATCATAGGGTTAATGGCACCGCGTGCGCCCCTTCCCCCTTTTCTCAGGCATATATACAAAGGGCCCAAACCTAAGATACTCCTAATTAAATCTCAAAATTCGTCCTTGCTTTCTGGAGTCACATGCAGGGTAAACACGGTGTTGGTCAGTGCGCGAAAATGAAGATACAAAACTGTGGCTTTTGACCCGCCACAATCTGCAGGGGTTTACATAAGAGCCACAGCAAGGGACGGTTCCAAAGAGCAGGCTGTTGTGCAATTAAAATGTTGACCAGAGCACATCAGCATTGTGTCGACTGAACTCAGCGCGTTGTTATGTAACGACGGGATGCCCCAAAACTGCTCCATGCGTGCGGCGCGCCGGCACTGTCTTTAATTCAGTTTTCCCAGTTACAAAAAGGTCAGAGTTAGTATAAAAGGTACAATTTTCCACTTAATCTAACCTTTATCTAAACACTAGCCTGATGACCCCACCTTCTTCCCCTCAGATTACTTACTGAGCAAACAACTGTGATTGTGTGAATTTGCTGATGTAACGTGTCAGATGTCGCTGCTCCCACAGAGAGGAGTCTGGAACTTCATATCAAGAGCTTTGGGAAATAAGTAACGGATTACGCCGTGTTGGTCCAGCGCGCGCTGTAGTGAGGCAGTTGTGTGTCCGCACACTTTATCTGACTCCCTGACAGGCCATCGGTTATTAAAGGCCCCATAATGGCTTGTTTAATGCGCAGCTTAAGAACACAAGGCAAGAACATTGTCCATGCAATTAAAGACAAGTGAAGGCACACACTGTATCCGAATTGAACAACGGTTTCTAAAAGAGCAAGAAGTCATTTAATCTATTATTAGGTGTTAAAAGAGGATTGTTCCATTTATTTCTTGCGGAGCTTCACATGTTTGGAAAACAACACAAGTGGGAATGTTTTGGGGTGAAAAAGAAGAATGCATAGCGTATATGTTCCTTATCTCTAATAAAATCGTCGGTTGAACTGTTTCAGTCGTTGAAGGACAAATAAGATTTATGATGATTAAATGAGGTGTTAAAACGGACATTTTTGCAGTTCGTAAAATAATCAAAAATAATCGTTTGGTCTCTTTTTAGATTGAATGAGTCAGTGTGTAAAAATAAAACTTCAGGTTAAGACGGAAATGTATTTTCCTGCTGATGAGAGCCAGCAGATGGTTTGCACTAAACCTCTTGTAAGTCTTACAGGGTCGATCTCAACAAAACCGCAAACACACACAGACGCGCACGCGCACACACAGCTTATCGTACCCACAGATGCAACCCGAAACTCCGGTTGGGCAACCCCATAAAGATCAACAAAGGAACAAAACAACTGTGAAATCAATTGATGAAAGAATCGATGTCGGCGCATATAGGATAGCCTTTATTCTATTAAATATAACGAACAGGCTTCGGATTGTTCTGAATTAATAATTTGTTGCTTTACTGAGCCGATATGAAAACGCTGACTTGTGTTTCTTCAGTTAGCTTTTCAGGGTTTCTGAAAGGTGTGTGTGTACGCGCGCATGTGTGTGTGTATATGTGTGCGTGTGTGTTGATTGTAACATTTTTTTCTTTTTACAGACAAAAATGTAATACAGATGAACAGACTGCAGCCTTCATAATGCGTGGACTAAATATAAACTCTGAAATTATTATAATTTAGCCTACATGTAATGCTTGTTTTTCCTACAAATATTATTTTACTTCATCTGTTTTCATTAGTGGTTGGAATTGTTGTACACAGAATTAATTATTAAAAAATTATTTGGAAGTGCTGAAATAAATAGGCGGATTTTTTAAAGGGAGTAGACACTTTTAAACGAATTTAATTTTCACAAGGCAACATATTATGGTTTGGGAAAATAAATCTTATATAGCCTAATAAACCCTAATAAATAATGAACCCTATAAAGAGAATAAAGTACACACTTTATTTATTTCAATCTAATATACTTTGTTTAGCATTGTGGGGAATTATATAAATGCAATTAGGTCACCGCAATAATAGTTGGTGTAGAAATATTTCTGTTGACTCTGTCTTCACGTGATTGAGTGAGAAGTGTATTGAATTGAATCTCGAAAATTCCTGCGTATTGAAAAGCTGTCTGTCTCCCCGTGAAGAGTAAACAGTATCATCTGACTGCAGATCAGTTTGCGGATTCTCATGCGAGTAATAAGAAATAGACAGAAGAGTGACAGCTGCCATTTGGAGAATAAAAACATATTTCGATAAATCCTGTGATGTAACTTTTCTAAATATGTACAACTTGACATTATTGGTGTACAGATAGACTAGATGGCAGACTTTAACCTAATTAAACAGAGAGGTATACTCACACAAAAGAAGCCCCATTAGGCCTAGTTCAGGCTTGTTTTCTACCTCACATCTGTTTTCTTTGTGTTTCACTATAAATAAGCCTCCGACAGATTTACGCAGCTTTAAAAGGCGTGTAAACTCTCTATACAGCAAATGAAAAGGAGCGTAAAGAGAGTTTAAGTCCCGGCACACGGTTTCCCATCCGCATGAATCCCCAGACGTGCGGGTCTATTGACCGGCCACAGAGCCTCTCCACCCGGCGCTCACCCCCCATCCAAAAGAGACCCCTCAACATGGTAATGCATTGTAATTCATTGTTTATGAGGTTAACCCATTTTTATATTTTAAACACTGGTCCCAAATTTCACAATGAGGATTCAATTCAAGCATAATTCGTCTAAAATTCCTCAACGTAAAGAGCCGCTAATGCATTCATAAATTACACACACACACACACACACACACACACACACACACACACACACACACACACACACACACACTTGTTGTTTGTGGGAAATGAAACCGTAGAAGGCCTGCCTGTCTCTACAAAATAAAGCGTCATCACGCATAACTGGTCAAAGCAATTATGAATTAAATCAATGATAATCGCAGATACGAGTATCACTCTGACAATGGAGGCACTCATTCAAATAAATGACACATGCGGACCAAGGCTGCTATTAAACTGGCAAAAATAATAATAGTAATGCAGGTGAAAAATTCAGTCATACGGTTTCTCTCAATCATGCGCTTAAATGGCTGAGTGCATTTAATTATCTAAAACCTCATAAGGAGCGTGATCATCGCAGGCAGCAGCCTGTACTGCTTATTGAATTTGTTCTTATAGGTTTTACCACTGGGTTGCTAATAACACGTTGGTGTGAAAACAGAGCTGAATAAAATTATATTTCTCAGATGCGTTTTGTGCATCTCAAACTGACAAACATAAAATATTCAGCATATATTTTCAAATCAGCCCAGGGCATGCATGGCTGTGACAGATGATAGAGCAAATGTAAGAGGTAAAAGTAAAATGTTGCAGGCATGCAGGCAGCTGAGTGACTGAGGTGGGATGTGGGCGAAGGTGTAACTGAGTGCAGGTTGAGTGTTATTGAAAAGCTGGAGAAGGAATGCCTCCCAGCTGAGTCGCTGGAGAATACAAACAAACAAATTGTGCCGCTTTATCAGTATATTAACACCAATTCTCACTCATTACATTAAGGGGTATTGAGCTGGAAGTGTTTTGGCCTGGCGAGAGAGAGAGAGAGAGAGAGAGAGAGAGAGAGACAGAGAGAGAGAGAAAGAGAGAGAGAGCGAGCTTGGCATTGCCCCTGCAGCACATGAGGAATGAAATAAATGCCATCGTATACAGAGAGGGCCGTGCTGGTAGACATCAATCTTTAAGGCAACAGCCCATGCGAAACAGCAGAGACTTATTTAATAAATAGACTAAAGTCTAAACATCAAATTGCCCAATCATGCTTCTTCTTTTCTTCTTAGTAGAATGCAACAAGCAAACTGGTCCTGCATAGGTTATTAGTGAGGACAGGATGGAATTCCAACAATAAACGGGATGCAGAGAGAGAGAGAGAGAGAGAGAGTGTGTGTGTGTGTGTGTGTGTATAAACATGCTTAATGGTAAATTAATTAAATCAGCAGATGTTGATCTCGTGTGCTTATACATGGATCGCAAAAGGGTTGCAGGATTGGAGGTTGCATGGTAACCATAAAACACTATAGGCATAATATTAGGCCGTTTGACTTTCTCATTATAAGCAGGAAGGGCAGTGGTGATCAATAAATGATTAATGCTGAAAATGGACTCACATCTGCAGGGACAGAGGAGGCCTGAGACAGATGTGGACACGCGGTATGAACATATGCAGGCAGAACAGGTGATGATCGTTTACTCATCTTCCTCTCCAGCCCATCTCTGATTTTAGTCCACAAAGAACGCTGGATCCTCACGCTTCATTCCTTCCTTCCTTCTTGGTGTATTTTCGTGTCTCCACCCCTTCATGAATCTCCTCTCCGGGCCCATTCCCCTCCTCCGAGGCATAATTAATTGGACGAACTGAATTTCACACACGAATTATTCACGAATCTATCGATCCATATTGAACACCCAGGGCCTTTCTCTTAACCTCGCTTGGTTTGTCGTGAAGCAAAGAATATTAATGTCATCAGTGGAAACGAAATGGGCCTAAGTCATAGCCGTTTCCATCCGAGCAGAAAGGAGTTAGTAGGAAAAAATCACTCATTAAGGAATTTGAGAGTTAAAGAGAAAAGACTGCGTGGACCTCGAGTCGATGCAAAGGGCCCTTGAATTGACATTCATAGGGATAAACGGAGATTCTGCATTATATTCATGGCAAATAATATAACAATAATATTGTTGTAGGCCTAAATAAAATGTAGAACTAAACATGCATGTAACATTGAAACCCAGGTCTTTGTGAACCAGACTTTGTATGTTTGTGAGGAGCCTGAGGGATCCATTCAAAGTAGGTCAGCTCCCGTTCACAGCTCCAGATAGCAGTAATATAAATCACATTTCTGTGCCAGTGTAGCAGCAGGGTGTACACCTCAGAAAACACTCAACACCAAACCAGGATTTCTGCTCTTGTCCGGCTGCTCTTTGTGCATGCGTTTATGTCCGCCCCTCTGCTCGGTGCCTACTGTAGCTCTAAAAGCTGCAATGATCGATTTTTTTTCTTTTCTACGCCGAGCTTGGTTCAGTAATCAGGGCCCCCTTCCTCACCGATCGATCGATATTGATTAGTAAATCCAGCGCCTGTAGCAAAGGCAGCGCACTATGGCGCCCCGTGCAGCCTGGGCCACGGCGAGAGCGACACCTGCCGACCGGCAAGCGGCATCAAGCAAGCGGTCGGCGAGGTGGCAGGACGTGACTCGGCGGGAGAAAGGGATGGAGAGAGAAGCTGGGACTGTTTCATCTTGTTGTTGAGGCACATTAACAGAGAGACGACCCTCCAATGGCTCACTTATTATGTGCTTCTTTCACACTGAAAGACCTGATTTGTGTCTCTTTAATCGTAACCTCTGGGGATTTAAAGAGAATAAAGTCCTAAACGTTATAAACAAAAATACTGACCAAGTAGTAAGTGTCCAAAGCCTTTATCCCCAGATTTAATGGCTTCTTTAAACTGTCCAATAATAGATTTGGAAAGAATACCCTTTGTTATTAAATAGATCCATGTTGATTTACTGCCTGAAACGACATTTTAGACTATTCATGACACGTAAATGTACAGTGGAAAGTATAGAATAAGTAAATTAAGCTCATTTGATACATTGTCATTACAAGAAAAAAAGTGTATTTATGATAAGAAAACACCCCAAATCAAAGAGAGAGAGAGAGAGAGAGAGAGAGAGTGTGTGTGTGTGTGTGTGTGTGTGTGTGTGTGTGTGTGTGTGTGTGTGTGATTACATGCATACCTGTGCAAGGCAAGATGACACATCTGGACAAATCACAGAGGAAAAAAGCCTACAATGAAGGGAAGTGAAGGTATTCAGACCAACAGGAAGCTGCATAAAATAAATGGAACATCATAGTGGACTTAAATATTGGGATAGTAATAAATCTATGTTGATAATATCAACTGTATTGCTCCAGAGGAAGTTATTCTAAGTCCCAATATAAGAAAAATCTGTTACTGTATACTAATACACAATTTGTAATCAAGTTATGTCTATTATGTATTATTTATAAGTATTCACAAGTATGTATCTGCAAACAAAAAATCTCAAAATATGTAAAATATTTTTACCTTCCAGGTGGTATTGGCTCCAGCCCTCCCGTGACCCTGAATAGGATAAGCAGATACATATAATTAATGAATAGATGGATTTTCACCTTTTACAATAATCACAGTTCACTCTCTGTTTAGTGATGTTGAAGTCTGGTGTCTGTGGAGGCAAAGCAGTGCACATCAGCTCTGCTCCTCTGTGGTCTTCAAACAGACTTCACTGCATGTTTAGGCTCATTGTCCTGCTGGGAAACGAATCCTCTTCCACACAAGTTGTAGCCAGAGGGGATGGCACGTCTTTGCTGAGTAGAAGTGGTAGATCCACCTCGGCCTGTAGGGAGCTTATGCAGCGCAGGTCCCTACATGTGGAACAAGCTGAGCATCCTCACATGTGGACATTTCTAAAACAGTGTTCGCAAACATAAGACAAGAATTTTCTACAGTTTCAAAATCACAGTAGGTAGACTGGCTTTGTTGTTGAAGAAATGGTAAAAAAAAAAAAAAAAAATAAAAACTGGCTGCACATTCCAACCATTTTTGTTTTACTACATAAAGCAATGTGTTTGTTGCTTTTGGCTTTCATGGTTTTCATGATGCAGATGTTCTGTTTTTGTGAGCTTATTATATTGGTTACCAGTTAAACTAGAGTGTGCATTAGTTTTGCTTTGGAATATCGCATTATAAACTTTCAATTAAACAGCAGTTCGGTGCTGGGATGGATTTTCACCACTGAGGAAAACTATGTGACCTCAGAGGCTTTCATTTCTTAATAATTTAATCTCTTCTGACACTGGAAAGGTTAATTGGAAAACATGATTGAACACATTATATTGGCTGCATTATGTGTGTGTGTGTGTGTGTGTGTGTGTATATTATCTAGTCAGTGTCTGGTTTATTAGTAGTTTGATGATCAAAACAATTTACACAATATATTTTAGGAGCATACATTTGATTAACCTTACCTTACCTTTAAATGCTAATGCTGAACTTGAAAAATAAAACTAATTATACACATTTCTTCGTGGTAGACTCAGACCAGAATGTATTTTCAAAGATGATGATGTCATATTAATTAACACCAAATACATAAACAGTATTTTCTAATAAACCCATCATTTTAGTCAGCTTGCAAACGCTTCTCCCTGAAAATGTTGGATAATATATTGCTTGTTTGGTTCGTGTCACTTGAAAACATGCATGTTCAGGGTTATAAAGTCCTTAAAGTTATTATTGTTGCAGTGGAAGCAGGCATTATCAGTGTCCACGATTCCATAACTAAATCTTTGTGGCACATCGCAGCTTAAATGTCCTTTCCTGCTCATCCCTAGCATCTACTGAGACTTACCTCACTGAGACAATGTGAATATTTCAGCTCAACTCCAAATGATAAAATTACGCCATCCTTCTCCTCTTCCTCGTGAATACCCTTAACCCGATAATAAATCAAAAATATATGACGATATACATTCTGTATGTACAAGCATACATTAAGATAAATTTGTGTGTGGCATATTAGCATGTGTGATGTATACAGCTTCAATGTTGATGTGAAATATGAATATGATGGATGGGCTCGTATGCAGGTTAGACATCTGTAGTAAACAGATTGGACTGCAATGGCTGATCAATGGGCTCTGTTCCACTGTAATTAGACACACAGCGCCACTGCTTGGCTCCAGCCACTTCAGCATAATCACAGTTTCCCCCCCCAAACACACACACACACACACAGTAGAACATGGAGAGAAAAAAAATCCTTAAATGCATCAAGACACACACACACACACACACAGCATGAAAGTAAGACATTATTGAAGGCGAGTATGAAAGTATCAAACAATACCAATGGCAGCAGGTGGAGACCACACAGAGATGGTATCTTTCTCTCTTTCTCTATCCAATATGCTCACATTTTATTGAGACAGTAGGGAAGCTGAGAGGGACATACAGTCCGTTCTGGCAGGATTCGATCCTCAGTCAGCAGGGGAACATGTGGCTGCAGCGCTGGTGCCTTAACTGTATGGTGCACACAGACATACACACAGACACACACACACACACACACAATCTCTGGGCGCCGTTTCTGCCTTTTTACCCTGCACCTGTCTGCTTCTTTCCACCCGTCTCCTACGAATACTTTGAGTTACAACACACTTACCCACAATGCAACATTCTATTAACTATTACATTCTGTGTTCACTGTCTACAACCTACCACCCCCCTTCCAAATGTGAAAGAGTACACTCGGTGTGTTTTCTTTTGAAAATTTCTGAGTATGGGAAGGGGCTCATAGCAACCGGTACATGCACCTCTCGAGTGTTTGTGTTTGGGGAGGGGGGGGGGGGTTATAAATACCCTCTCAGAGCTCAATAGAGTGGGCTCCAGTGGGCTCTGTTTGAAGTAGCAGACTGTAGACCTGCTGGGGGGATTCTGACCTCAGTCCCTATAGAGAACCCCCCAATTCCTACAGCAAAGTCGGTCAATATCTCTCTTTCTCCTTCACTCGTTGCCCCTCCCTCCTCTTCTCAGCTCCTCTCTTTAGCTCACACACACACACACACACACACACACACACACACACACACACACACACACACACTTTGTCTTACTCCTCCACCTTTTCTGTTCTTTTCTCTCGAAATTTTCTTTGCCTGCGTCTGCCCCTCCTCTATCTCTCATTTCCCCACACACACTTGCACACAAACTGCTTACTTTTGTGCAACAGTCACTCAGTCCCCCATTGCGACTCAAACTGCATTAATATTGAATCAAACAGCAGTGTCTCCAGCTAGCAGGCAACAGCCAGTACCAACCCCCCCCCCCCCCTCCTCACACCATCTTTCTCTCACCGCAGGCTGGCTCCCTGTCTGCACTCTGCAGGATGGAAGGAATATTCCCACTGGGCAGGAGGCATGGATTAGCTTTAAATCAACTTTAATACGGCAATAGAGATGGAGCTGTAGAATCTCTACTGGTGTATAAACTAGTTTTTATGAGTTTAAGTATTGGCTTATGATACATTTAGTTACTTAACTTCCCTCCACCTTCTGTGTTTGCCATCTGATCATGAAAATAATCACTTTTGTATATTTACCTTGATTTGTGTTCTCTTTCCCCTCTTTGCCTCCCACTCTCATCCCCATCCCTCCCACCGCTGCCATCCACACCAAGCCTGCAAGCGCAAAGAACAGGAGCAACACAAGGACCGCAACACGACGCCCAAGAAACAGCGTCTGGTCTTCACTGACCTGCAGCGGCGCACACTCATCGCCATCTTCAAGGAGAACAAGCGTCCATCCAAGGAAATGCAGATCACCATCTCCCAGCAGCTCGGCCTGGAGCTCAGCACCGTCAGCAACTTTTTTATGAATGCGCGCCGCCGCTGCGTGGACCGCTGGCACGATGACCATGGTGCCAGCCCCGGGGCAGCCGGGCACATCTGCCACCACCTTCTCCAAGGCCTGAGAGGAGGAGAGGACCTTCAGAGGGCCGGGGAACTGGTTGGAACAACAGGCAACATGGAAAATTGGCTGTGAAACCTGTCTATAACAACCCTACCTGGCCTGGGCCGTCTGAATGTGTCCTCTGCCCAAAAAATCCTTTGTGCCATGCAATCATCTTTTTTGTCAGTCAGGATTTCAAGCTCTCACCTGAAACAAGCATAATCTAAAAGGTGAATTGTGAAGTCAGGTCCACTCTGCATTACTCACATAAGGACAATCATTGATTCTGTCTTTTTTGAAAGAATTTTCTTAAGGCATCTGACAAAGTAAAGAGACACCAAAGATTTGATGTTTTTGTTGGACGGTATCAGACATATTGCCAGCCTCCTTCCACCACCCAAGTAGCTACTGACTTACATTTTTCTTCCAACTCACCTCCTTTGTGTCTGCCTCTTTAGTCTCTCTCTCATCCCCTCTACGCCGGCACATGGAAGCAACAAGGGCGAAAGAACGGCAATAAATCTGACAACAGAACAGCACATAGCCTTATTATCCAAGCCGCATCCTGCTCACACAAGGCCGTCATAAAGAAAACAACGCAGCCTATGAAAGAAACAACAAGGCTTTCCAATTCTCCGCCTCTACCTCCCCCCTCCTCCTGTAGTCTCCTTCATTCCTCGACCAAAGGTATTCCCTGGTGGCCAGCCATTTCAGAGAGCAGCTCAGCCTGATCATACAGCAAACTAATGAATTGAAAAATGAATCAATGCAGACAGACAGAGCAGGGCCTTGACCCCTCCTGAAGGTGAAACTCAAGATGCTCGGCAGTAGATACTCAGGTCTTCCAGGCCCAGGTCTATATATTTTTTGCACAGATGTTGGAGGCCTGTAGGGAGACGTGTCATTGTTACTCTTGCCTGAGCCTAGAGTCTGTGTTTCTCTGACCAACAGGAGAGGCGGGTGAGATGTCTGGACATGCTCTTTGTTCTGCTGGGAGCTTTTCCTCTGATCAATAACTGAAAACCAAGCGACAACAACACGCTCGGGCATCCAGCCAACTACATTACAGCTGCATATGAAAAGCAGAATGTAAGAGGAGCACATGGAACCCACTGGAGATGGGGACACAAAGGCCTCATAATAGCAGCAGCAGCAGCAGCAGCACACCTCTCTCTCCCTCCCAGGTCCCGCCTGTGCTGGCAGAGCAACAGTGCCCCCTGCTGTCAATAGCAGAGACCTGTATCTAGCAGAGCAATGGTGCTCAGAGTGGAGGAGAGGGAGTGAAGAGCCACTAGATGCTGAGGAGAAGTCATGGCACAACACATTCAGGCCTTCACAGCTCTTTGAAGGCAGATCAATAGCTAACCATTATCCTATTGTTGTTCCTCATCCAACCAGCACCGGTGAGGCCGAAAGAGGGGGATGGTTAAACTAAATGCTGAAAATGCAGGGATTTAGCAAAGGCAGGGATTTATTTAGCCAATTCAAATCTTCAAGAATCCACAAAATATAAGTGCAGAAATTACACAAATACGGGATAAAAAAGTACAACAGAGTAAAAAGTAACAGAAAGGCTTCCTGAGACAGACACATGTGAGGTGTTGTGCAGTTTTAATTTATATTATTTTGGAAGGCTTCATATTTTGTCAAATCATTCTTCCATCCCATCTGTTTGCAAAAATATACTCTCAACAGATGTGATTCAAACCGACTCTCCTGGTTATTCCCACACAAGGGTTATCAGTAGCTAACCCAAAGCTAACCACCACACTCAGCTGTCAAAATGCTACAATAATTAGTGCCAATGCTTACTGCCTTAATGCGAATCAGAGAATATGGTACTAGGGTTCACACACAGCTACAGTGCGCCCCACTGATGATGGGCGGTGTGTGCCATAGCAGCCAACAATCAGCTTTTATCTGAATTAAAATATACTTTTTTAGTAAAAAAATGATGAAAAAAAATAATCCGATTTTAAGGCATACAATAACCAAACCTCAAATGACAAAGATACCACACATACAATATGTGTTTCAAATACAAAAGAAAATGTCTCCAACACATAACTGGACACATTTTTGAAGCAGAAGAAAAATCTCTCATTCTATCTTTGGTTCTCTACCTCCTCTGTCCCTCTAACCCCCCTCTCTTTCTCTCTATATTGATGCGGGTATTTAATTAGTACCATAGACACAAAGTTTCTATTTCTTGTTACTATTGTGCTCTGTTGTGCATAAGTAAGGCACCTTGTTGATAAATCAAAAACAAAAAGAAAGGACTTTTTAAAAGGAAAAGAAGAGGGACGCAAGGATCGAGGCCAATAAAGGACTTTTTTTTTGCATTCTATGTGAATATAGACTCGGAAGAGACATTTACCATGACAAAGAGAAGGAAAAAGTAAAACAGGGAGCTGCTGAAGAGAAGAATAAATGATGGACGCTCTCTCTCTTTTGGCATTTTAATGTCAGAACTGTGGTACCCTCAGCCTCCTTTAAGCTGAGCCCAAAGACTGGGGTAAAATGGAGGGGGACAAAACAAGACCTCCAAATGTCCTGGCTGATTAAGTGTGTTTTATTAGAAGGCGGTTGGGGGTATGCTCGGGACTCAATTGTTATCTGTATGGTCTTAAGATGCAACTGTAGCATTTCTAACAATGTAGTCAGATTAGCGGTGCAGATTAGATAAGAGATGGTGCTTGTAGAGGAGATGATTGAGAGGTACTGACTAACTTCACGTTGCTGTAAGCAGTGAGTTTACGTCGCCAGAAGGATGATGAGCTAACATCGATTTGTGGTATACAGTTCAGTGAGCATAGGTGAATAGCTGGATTCAGCTCTAGATGTTAGGCTGACAAAATGACATTTGTTTGTAGTGAGAACCAATGTGGCTACCTCACTAAGCTGAGTGGTTTGTGAAACCGCCACTAATACCAAAGATACTGCAGCCTACCGGTCCCAAACTGCCTAGGGGGACACAAACCAAAAAACAAACAAAAGAAGCCCCCCCCTTTGCTCAAGACTGTCAGACACACTGATATCTCACACACAAAACAGCGCAGTCAGACTGCATGGGGCCACATAGGAGGAGGTGGCTGCCTTGCAGATAGAGTTGAGTGCCTTTTCCCTTCAACCACGGGTGGGACTGCACTGGACGGACACACACACACACACACACACACACAAACATGCACATGCACATTCAAGACAACACACCCATAATTGGATGGACAGAAGGGGGGGCAGAAGAGAGGGACACAGAGGGGGCTGTGTCAGCATTTTCTTGCATATTGACTTTCCATCTTGATACACTAGAATACAAGCACTTTATCATGTAGAAAGTCTATAAAACATTTTCTATACACTATTTATTTGCAACAAAATTATATGTTACTCCTTAATCTGTCAGAGTCTTTGTTACTGTATCGTTCTAGTAGCTCACAGCCTTTATGTTTTTATTTCTTTCTGTGCCCGGTGTGCTTAGACTCTCAGCCACTTTACCTCTCTCGCATCAGAGATATTTTTGTGTAACAGAGAAAGAGGGGGTTACAATGGCAGAGGCTCTAAGCGCTCGCAGGGCTGTAGTTGCCACTTGTTGTCTCTCTATCTCTCCACTGCGTGCAAGCACAGAGGCTGCACTAGAAAAGTGTGGAAGGCTCACTGACAGTTTCTAGAAAAATTCTCTCCTCCCTCCACCTCGTCTGTCCAGTCGACCTCTCCCCCTGGCTAGTGCTAAGACCCGGTAGGCGTGTGTTGACAATTAATTCTGAAATACCTCAAAAACCTTTCATGTAAACTTTATGTAATTTAGACTGAAAATAATACTGCTAATGATAACAATGATTATGAAACTATGATATTATGATAGTTAGTTTTGGAACTTGTGACTTGAAGCTTTATACTGTTAAATTCCTTTTATTTGTTTGCTCATTTTTCTCGTACGTTCTCTTGTTTGTTTTTGCTACGGCATGTACTTGTACTGTTTTCATAAAGGAAAAGACATTGTGAATGTTTCTGTGAAGGGTTACATGAGAAAAGAAGAGACAGAAGAGAAGGCATAGAGAGCGAGAGGGGCAAGAACTACTCACTTCAGATGTTTAGTGCAAAGCTCTGTCCAAGGTGGGTTTAAAAGGAAAATAACAACAAAAAGAAAAGGAATGACAAAAATATGATTTGGGCTGAATTTTAACCAAAAATTTGATGTTAAACCAAAGGAGTTATATAACCTTTTACCCATTGTGAGCTTTCTTCTGCCTTTAAGTTGTCTTTTCTCTGGAAAAAAAAACAATTTCACAGTTACTTTTGAAGGTTCTTGGGTGTGTTCAAGTGCTCCTGATGTTCTTAGAATATTAAAAACCAGCCCCTTCTATTGAAAAGAAGGTGCGCTTTTTTCTTTTGTGCATGGATATTGTATAACTGTATAGAAACCAACAGAAAATGACCTGTGATTTTGTGGGGAGAGGAGGAGGATGGAAAGATTTGGGGGTGGGGGGAGAAAGGGTGGGGGATATTTTGGTTAGTAAAAAAACAAAAAAGGGAGGGAGGATTTGGGTTTTAGGCGTTGGAGGGGTCCTTGTTTTTAGAATTTCCATCACTGTTGGATTCACTGGTTGTGTGCATGTGTTGTTGCAACCCTTCCCTTTTCCCCATGTTTCTTTGATGTATATAAATCCAGACAGTAGGGGGCAGTGTGTGCTGGGGGAGGTCAAACTCCTCTCCTCCCAATCAATAGCATTCAAACTTCATTCCTCAGCTTGTGGTCCTCACTCGGGTCCTGAAATGTGTGTCTTGCTTTTCCAAAGACGGGCTGTTTACTTGGAGTTAATCAGAGGGACACACACAGGCCCGAGCGGCCTTGAATATACCTGTATGTCTGTCTACATGCTTTTCTTCAATATGTGAATGTGTGTTCATTTGTACCTATGTGGAAGACAAAGTATTTCTTTTTTATGTTCCTTTACTATGGGTTGCAATATTTGTCATGCGAAAATTTGAAAACCATTTCTTATTGACTGACCGACCAACCAACCGCAGTACCATTTGGCAACTGATAATCCAAACCCCCGAAATGTCGTCAGCATTTACTGTCAAACAGCATTTGTGTGCATCATTTCACTGTGGGATCGAATGTTGCCAATGGGACTGATGTAGACACCCCCAGTCACACTGTGCTCTCCCTCTTCTGTTACCTGTTAATCAATCAGAACCAAGTGTCTTTGTGATGGTAGAAGACAATCAGTTTCAAAACAAGAAAAAAAGGTAGAGAGAGGGCAGGCCAGTGGGGAGGAGGAAGGGGAGGACGGAAGAACCAAATCAAGGGAAAAGAGGCTCTCAGAATTGTGACGAGCTGTAGTGCCCGACTGCCAAACGACTGCCCCATCACCCCTCCACTCTCCAAAACATTCATCTTCCATCCCATCAGTGTTCAAGCTCGACAAGATCCCCAAAAACAACACTCATTTTAAATCCCCTGTTCACCCTCCTGCAACCCTACTGCCACAATGTAGTGCACTGCAGGAGTAGAGAACAAGAGCTTAGTGCAAAGACCATATTTCCCATCACCCACCACAATTTCTTGCTAATCTAATGATGATGTAACCAGCCGCGAGGAATAAAAATGGCTCCGGTTGGTGGCTTTTGCACAGAGAACTATGCAAACACCTGACCCCCCCAATCTTAATCGTTGCTGCTGGGTCAGAGTGTACAACCCTACCCCCCCCCCTTCCTCCCATCAACATTACAACACTCTCGCTCACACTTTGACCTCCATAACCTTTTCACCATGCCCGCCCCCTTCTCCCCTGAGCCCAGAGTGGCTGGAGAATCCCCAGTCACTCAGTATACAGTAGAGAGTGGCTGGGGAGAGGACAGCACTACAGCGCCCCATGTTTCACCCGACTGATGTCATACAGCTTTACATAAATGCCCCAAACTGCCATTGACATCAAAATGGAGTCCATGTGGATGTTTGCAAATTGACCCTCCCCGCTCATGGCTCCATTGCTCTACAATGTTCGACTGTCTTTGTCCCCAGTGCCAAGGAAGGGCCACAATCAATGCAAAGACACTTACATTGTACTTACCTAAGTTTACAAAGTCGTCTGGAGACGGTGGCTTATATTGCACTCGGCCAGACAGACACACAAACAGACACAGGCACATGCTGGAGAGGGTGAGTCTGCCTTTAGAGAGTGTTTGCAGAAACCAAAGATGAAATCAGAGGTATGACAATCTGGCTACCAAACCTAGAAGACAATGTTCGGCTCTCTGGGCTGCTCGACGGGTCCTGTGATAAACCGGCCATGTGGACATTCCTCCTATTGCACTTAAAACACACACACCTACATACATATATACATACATAAACATGCCATGGTGTAAAACCACACACACACACTTCCACCCACACCGAAACAAGGGATAAACCCACTCACAACGTCTGGTCAGAAAGCCTCTTTTCCCTCCTCCCACTGCAGAAGCCGGAGAGCCTGTGGAGGACTTTTAGTTTCACTCTTGTTGAGACTTTTGTGAAGGAAAAAAATCTGAGTAATAACTGTTACAGAAAAATAAAAACTTAAAAGGATAATATGGGTAAAATTGCGTGTTTTGAAATAAATTAACAAATAAAAACAATTGTAAAACAAAGTGGTGCTGTCAGTTTATTGTGTTTCATCCCCTACGACCCCAGCATATGGAAATTACATTTTTACCGTATTGCAGTCTCAAAGATCAGAGCTATTCATGTGGAGGTATACTGTCCATGTAAAGACAAAAAACAAGATTTATAGTACTGGTAGCTATACAAAAGGTAAGAACTAAGAACTGCCCATAAAAACGTGTTTTAGGTACAAATCTTTTCAATTCTATGTTGCAGTAACAATCTATATAATCAAATATTTTCTCATATTAAAACATTAAACGTGTCATTATCATTATTCATGTGCCATTGGTACATGGCTATTGTCCTTTATGTGAATTTGGACTTGTGAATCAGTGGAGTTTTTACTTTCAGTGACCTTCTCATCCACCGTCGGCACTGTGCTGCGGATGCAGGTCCCTGAAGTGATGAGGCGTCCAGGCCCGGCTCCCTGGGAGAGGGCGTAAGAGGAGCGGCGAAGTGACGTTCCCCTTCTCAACTTTGACCTCAGCTCCACTGGCTGAAGGGATGCACTGTGGACCTACATACATCACAGCCAGGTTAGCATCAGTGACCATTACAAGTGTTTATTCTTTTATTTTTTTATAGGAATGAAACCTCCATAACTTGGTGAATGGGGAAAACTCATTCAGACAAGATATAAAAGCTCAGCCTTTTTACAGCTCCAAAATTACATAAAATGGTAACCAAACTCAGTATCATATCAAGTTAATGTTTTTTTTAACATGCCAAAAGCAATGAGTACATCTTCCTGTCTCAGTAGACTCAGTAGGATGCACACAACTGGAAATTATCATTGAGAAAAATACTAGAAAATATATTATGTAACCAAATGGAACTGTCTTCAACAGTTTGGGGGAAAGGCTGAAATGGATGTACAGGGGCTAACCTGCTGTGTCCTCCCACCAATAAATGAGTGATGTTTTTATTAACATCCAGGTGAACGCAACATGTTTAGATTTGGATTTAGTTTACATTTTTTTCCATTTTCATACAGACGTCTCACCTTGTGTTTGTCATGCATGTCGAGGATGACATTGATAGCAAGGGTGGTCACTGAGGGCAGAACAGCCGTCCAGGTGGCGAGCAGAGCTGCGAGCCACACAAGTGGATCGATGAAGGCCTTTTCAGACGCACCTGATGAAAAGCACACACAGAGCAATCAAACATGATGACAGATCATTAGATCAACATTAAATAATCATTACAATGGATATTTCTTCTTGTGTGCTTGGCTGTTTGTTTTTGTTGACAATTCTTTTGAAATGATTTGTCTCCATGTGAATCAAGTCCGACGGTTTCTGCAGTAATGGATGTTAAAATGACCACAGCCAGGAGCAAAAACACTCAAGTGACAGAAACTGATTATGAGATTTGAGATAGATATGAGCAGAAGTGTACCAATAAAGAAATAGTCACTGGGTGATCTCTCAAACAGGCGGCTGCTTTGGGTGATCCTGGTGCACATGAAGAAAAACACCACAGAGACACACACAAATGCTACATTGAACCTCGTCCAGTATCTGGTCAGTAGCATGATCTGAAAGAAAAACACAAACACTGCAATCAGAGGAGAATGGTACATCTGGATAGAAAGCCTGCTGCCAACTGGGCTTCTGATTAGTTCATTGGCTACCACAGCTGTTCAGGTCACCACATCATGCTGGGATGTTGAATTGCTTCACACTGTACACTTTTGTTGCTTATTATCCAACACCTCATACATATAGATTCATTTTCTTCTGAGTTCAACAAGTAAGCAACTGATTATTCATAACAATATCATAATTTTAATTAAGTCCTCCTTCTTGGCTGGATCCAGCGGCAGGTTTAAAGTAGATTCCATAATTTTAAAATTACAAAACACATGTTTGAATGTTACATTTATGATAAAGTACCGGTATAGAGTTACCAGAAAATATTATAGTTGTTTACTGATGTGTTAATTGCATTATGACATCCGTAGTTCAATAGTTAATTTTTTTTACTTTGGATTACAAGTTTTTGTGGTTCACTTGCATCTATGAAAAGTGGGATCCTGACCTCAATGGTGGCAGTGAACGTGGCTGCCATGGCGACAGTGACTGCCATGGTCTGAAGGTCATAGTCTGTGTTGTAATAAACTCCAAACGGGATGAAGAAGAGAACAAGCGATGAGTAGACAGCGTACAGGAGTGATAAGAACAGCATGCGAGGGCTGGAGAGCTCCTGTCTCGGTCCAGACTTGTACAGCTCTGGCCATTTCAGGCTGCTGTCTGCATTCACGTCCTACAACACAAACACACAGGATGAACTGTTATGATTTAGAACTTTAATATGTTAAATAATGTCAAAATAGGATTTTTTAATTCATAGAAACATCCATCTCTTCAACTGTGTCACCTGTTCAAAGAAGGCCACACACATAATCGGGGCCGCTGTGTAGAGGACAGTGTAGAGCGCGATGAACCATGTCTCATACAGAGACTGCAGGGGAGAAATAGATGGCGGAATAAATGCAGGAAGTGTTTCCTCTCTAGGTTTACCTTCAGTTCATTATGTGACTTTAAGTCTCCTCTATGCCTCACCTGAGAACTGAAGCCATTGAAGAATCCAAACCATATGTGAACAAGAGCAAAGCTACAGGTCTTAAACAGGAAGAAGCGCAAGAAGAGAGAAATGCGCCTGTAGGACCAGCGCCCATGGACCAGCAGCAGCCTCTGCAAGAATCTGAACTGGGACAGTGCAAAGTCTGCGGTCTGCACTGCCTGACCACCCTCCACTCCTGCTAGTCCCACACCAACATGAGCCGCTAGAGTTGGTGGGGAACAGTAAGAAATGGTAAACCATGAAAGCAGAAAATTCTGATTCAAACACAAATTTTCAGTTTAATTTAATCTGACTTACTCTTGATCATGTTCACATCATTGGCACCGTCCCCGATGGACATGGTGACTGCGCTGGTGTGTTTCCTGACCAATGTGACAATGTCAGCCTTTTGTCCAGGTGTTACTCGACAGCATAGCACAGACTGACACTGTTCTGCCAGGCTCATGAACGTGGCCCCCCATTCTGGTCTCTGATCAAACTCTGCCTGGAGTACAACACCATCAAACAGCATATTTATACAATATATTTGTATAAAACAGCCCCACCGTTGCTTTTGGGTTAAGATAGTCTCGGTTTACAGTTTTGACATCTCATAGAAGAAATCTAGTTTTAAGGCATTTTAATTCTGCCAGTATATATATTTTTTAAAGCTGCAATAATCAGTATTTTATAGTAACAATGGTTTGGATGTGCAATATCCACAGACAACTAGCCACCCGACTCTGCAGTTCCCCTCTATGGAGTGTCTGAGCTCATTGTTTTGGTTTCAGATGGCAGACATTTTTCTCAGAAGTTGGTTGAGACAAAACGGAAAGCTAAAAGTCAAGTAAATATTGAACTTACAATCATCAGATAGGCACAAACATGACTCAAACTGAATGCTAATGTGGCTCCCTATCAACTAAATGTCTAAAGATGCAACTGTTTACTAACTAGTTTGCCATATCAACTAATGTCAGTGTTGTGTTTACAGCTGGCTTCCCCAAGCCAAGTATTTCAGCTTTAAGGCAAAACGGATTCATGTCCTAAAAATGATACTTTATGACCAATACACATGTACAATGTAAACTGTGGCAGAGCCTTGAATAGCCACTTTCCATGTCCTGCTCCAACGCAGTGTTTGATGACATAGAGTCATAATGACAGCTATTGATCCATTTAAAAACGATACAAACATCCCATTTCCTTTGTGTCCAGTGTTTACCAGCTCAGGTCCAGTGAGGACCACAGCAGTCTTTGCTCCAGCAGCCTGCTTGTCTACAGCCCACAGCGCTGTCTGACTGGCCTTGAAGAAACTGACCGCTGGGTCTGGGGATTGGAGTATCTGTCTGCAGGGGCAAACATACAAAGATCAATGAGCTGGTGTGAGTGTGTGTGTGTTTGTGTATTTTTATCATCACTTACCTTAGCTCCTGCCATTCCAGCAATCTGGTATCAGGATCCAGTAGCTTGCAAGAATATCCAATATTCACTGCAGTCTCTACAAGAATGAAGAAAGAGGGAGCAGGAAAGAGAGAGAGGAAAAGACAAGCAACAGTGACATGTAGCTACGGCACAGCATTCAAAGGGGTTCTTCTGCTACAGTATGTCCAATACCTTTTTTGTCCCCAGTGAGGACCCATACTTTGAGCCCAGCCTGTTGAAGCAGAGCAATAGTCTCAGGAACGCCCTCTTGAAGCCGGTCCTCTATCGCTGTCACCCCTAAAAACTATAAAACAAGAAAGTTGAAATTAGTTTTTAGCATTCCTGACAAATACAGGATAGTATTTTTTTTTTTTTTGATTATTTTTTGGGCATTCTCTGCCTTTATTTTTGACAGGACAGACGAATACATGAAAAGAGGAGAGAGAAGGGGAATGACATGCAGATAAAAGCCACAGGTCGGAGTTGAACCTAAGCCCACTGTGTTGAGGAGAAAACCTCTGTATATGGGCACCTGCTCTACCAACTGAGCTGGGCGCCCAGATATTGATTTTTAACATGAAAACAGGATGTAGCAAAGTCGCTTGGATACAAGGATTCTGTTTTCTTAAAAAAACAACTTTGTGCTCCACACACACACACAAAAAACTATTTGGTAGAAAAAGGGCAGAAAGCACATGCTTAAATTAAAGACCTATCTGTGTCAACAAACTTTACAACTTTAAATTGAGGACTGACAACAACCATGTACAAATGACAGCGCAGGAGAACCCACCTGCAGCTCTCTCTCCATCTGATCATACAGCTTTTCCAGCCGTGCGTCACGGTCACAGGTCGCCATGGCAGCAGACTGGGCCAATGTTTTACTCCACTGCTCCCATGATGCCTCAGGAACACATCGAACCGCAACACACAAAGTCCTCAGACAGGCCTGGGCAAATAACTGACAGAAGATAAGTTAAAACATTAGTATAGGCTATGCATTATTTAAGGAGTGATCTTTCAGGCACAATTGAAGAACTGACAAAGGAAACATGAGATTAACACTTCGCTCTTGGCAGATATGCTTTAACTATCTCAACAGGATGATCACTGGCCTGATTCTTTCCCTTGAAACTCTATTGATAATTGATCAAACACTTTTAACTACTCAGATCCTCAATACAGTGTGCAAGAGCTTTGATAATCAGACAATTGATAACAATGATGGAAGATATTGTAAGTTGAGTACATACAGATAAGACAAAGGGTACATATTGTGTATTTGACTGATTACTATTTATGGAGCAAACCCTTTGTGGCACTAGGGATGGCAATGCTGGTCTGTCAGTTTATTAACAACTATTGGAGGAATTGCCATGACATTTTGTTGAGCCGTTCATGCTCCCCAGAGGATTAATTCTATCATTTTTGGTAATCCTCCCTCTAGCACCATGAGGATGACATGTTGGGTGAACAATCATGACATCTATTAGATGGTTTGCCATTGAATTTGTTAGAAATATTCACGGTGCACAGTGGATGAATAATGATAAGTTTGATGATACCCATTTAATTTGAGTTTGAGAATTCTAATAACTTTGATTTCATGTGGCGCCACCATCAGGAAAATGCGTCCAATTCGTTGGTTTGGAATGAAATACCTGTAAAACTAACAACATTCCCATCAATGTGATAGTGATAGTGACTCTTTGCGTTTTAAACAAACTATGAAAGGTCGGCATGCTAATACACTAAGCTAAGATGGTGAACCTTTTGAAATTGTGAACTACTTAATACTGAAATGGAACCTAAAATATACAAAGTGTCATATAAATAGTAGGCTCAATAACCGCACACACTTATTGGTTCTGTAGAAACTCTACTTCACCTCCAGGGCTCTTTCAGTCCTTTCCTGATATGGACAGTCCTTCTGCAGTTTTTCCATGATCACTATGTCTGCCCCTTTACAGTACAGCTTTAACCCACCCTCCGGCTCCCGCACTGAGAGAGAGAAAAAAACAGTATGGATGATTTATTCAGAAAAGAAGTTGACACAGGATAACCTAGCATTTATGCAATTATAAAGATAACAAGAAATTGTAAGAGTTGTTGTAAGTTTCTATTTAGAGCGCTACTCTCACCCAGTACAGACATGCATCTTCTTTTGCTGGTAAAGTCCAGCAGTGCAAGCAGCTGATATTGGCGAATAACACCGAGCTCGGAGACAATAATAAAGTCTCTTGTCCTAGAGATAAAGACCCAGCCCAGCTCCCTAGCTGCACCAACAAGAGCTTCCTCATCTGGGGATGCAGCTTGGTAGACTGGAAACTCTGGAGGAATGAAGTCAACACACAAGAGGGATGTAAACATGCCGTCTTCCAGCAACTATTGCATCAGGTCAATATATAAGTATTGTGATATAAAAAGCATCATCCTTTCAAGTTCTGGCAACATTAGATAAATAGTGTCTGAATGTACATATATTATATATTACTTTTTTTTTATTGTAGCACCCTCATCAGGTCAATTGGTGTAATATAAAATACAGTGGAAACATGAATCACACTGAGATTTCATTAAAAAAAAAATAAACTAGTGGTGGCTTCAAGACTTTTCTCAGATAGAGGGTGAGAAGGGAACTACTTTCTGAATTCCCCAAAAAGTGGGTACGGTCATACAAACGTAACCTTCTTTCCACTCTGCCATGACGGTGTGACATAAAGACAGTGCTCTGAGGAACTGTCTGCTGAATGGACACTGCTGTCCTCTGAGCTTCTCCACCAGGCTCGGAGCCGACATGAACAGACCCCCGCGGGAGAACGGATTCCAGCTTAAGTCCATGGGCTGCACATGTACAGGGAATAATGTTACTGTACACTGACATTGTACAGGTTTGCAACAGTGGCTTACATGAATCATCATCTCATGCTGATAGCAGCAGAAACAATGTAAAAACAGGAACATGGACAAGAAAAGATTTATTGTTAAGGAAGGTTAAATAATAGCTTTGAGTCAGGTTGGTAATATACAGTGGGGCTCGAAAGTTTGGGCACCCTAGGTAAAAATGTGTATTAATGTGCATTAAGAAGCCAAGAAAAGATGGAAAAATCATCATATGACAGATTAGATGTTTGCATAATATGTCACAAAAAGTTAGATTTTATTTCCATCACCAAAAAATGGCATCTGCGAAAGTTTGGGCACCCTGCAGAGTTAATACCTTGTACTACCCTTTTTGGCAAGTATCACAGCTTGGAAACGCTTCTTGTAGCCAGCCAAGAGTCTTTCCATTCTTGTTTGAGGTACCTTCGCCCATTTGTCCTTACAAAAGTCTTCAAGTTCTTTAAGATTTCTGGGCTGTCTGTCATGCACTGCTCTTTTAAGGTCTAGCCATAGATTTTCAATTATGTTGAGGTCAGGAGATTGTGAAGGCCATGGCAAAACCTTCAGTTTACGCCTCTTGATGTCATCCACCGTAGATTTTGAGGTGTGTTTAGGATCATTATCCATTTGTAGAAGCCACCCTCTCTTTAAGTTCAGCTTTTTCACAGATGGCATCAAGTTAGCGTCCAAAATTTGCTGAAATTTTATTGAATCCATTTTTCCTTCTACTTGTGAAATGTTCTCTGTGCCACTGGCTGCAATACAACCCTAAAGCATGATTGATCCACCCCCATGCTTAACAGTTGGACAGAGGTTCTTTTCATTAAATTCTGTGCCCTTTCTTCTCCAAACGTACCTTTGCTCATTACGGCCAAAAAGTTCTACATTAACCTCATCGGTCCACAGAACTTGTTTCCACAATGCATCAGGCTTGTCTATATGTTCATTTGCACTCTTCAAACGCTGATGTTAGTGGTGAGGACGTTGAAGAGGTTTTCTTCTGATGACTCTTCCATGAAGACCATATTTGTACAACTCACTCTTTATAGTGGAATGGTGTACCACGACTCCAGTGTCTGCCAGGTCTTTCTGGAAGGATCGTGCAGTCAAACGTGGGTTGTTCCAAATTTTGCTTTAACTTCCACTGTTCCTGATGACTGACATTTTTTAACTACAATCCAAACAGAGGATATTGGCATCTGAAAACGCTTTGCTGTCTTCTTATAACTTTCTCCTGCTCTGTGAATGTCAACTATTTTCAGTTTTAGTTTTCTAGACAACTGCTTAGAAGAAGCCATGGTGCTGATTGTTGGGGCAAGGTCAGATGAGTCTGGTCATTTAAAACCTTAAGATTGACATCACCTGGTCTTTCCAGACGACAATTGAGAACAATCCATGACGCTGTCAGGTCTCAGCTTTCCAAAGGGGGCGGTGCATGCTATAAACTCTGCAGAATGCCCAAACATTTGCAGACGCCATTTTTTTTCTGTTATTTTGAAAGTGTAAATGATGGAAATAAAATCTAACTTTTTGTGACATATTATATGAATGTCTAATCTGTCATTTGATGCCATTTTTGGAGATTTTTCCATCTTTTCTTGGCTTCATTATGCATATTGATACAAATCTTTACCTGGGGTGCCCAAACTTTCGAGCCCCACTGTACAATGAAAAAAACAAACTACAGTTCAAAGATGCAGATTTGAAAATAGTTATGTAGTACCTCTGTATCCTCTGCCCTGACTGACAGATCCCCTGTGAAAGTTGAGAAATTATTTTATTTAATGACTTGCAAAAAGCATCGGAAGTGGAGATAAAGTACATGATTAAAATATTCACAAGAAAAAGAAAGAGAGAAAAAGAAAACAGACATGTGGTCTGAACCAGGAAGTGGCTCAGACATATGACATATGGTTAATGTGATTCTGACAAGGTTTCAATGACATGTTTTTCTTCAGTGGGCAGAGCTGGTGTTAAAAATTTAGAAGATGGCGCCGGGCCTTTTGGATATGAGCATGTTAAGTGTCTCCTGATGTCTCTCTGTTGAGGAAGTCATTGCCCCAGAGGTATCTTTGCTCCACTGTGAGCCAGCGAGGAAACTTGGCACTATGAACACAACTCTGTTACCTAAATGTATATTTAAGGAAGTAAATCATTGGGTTAATTAGATGGATGCAATCTTTCAGCTGCACATATTTTTTAGACAGACTAAATGGTGGACAGTCTTGACGAAACTCAAATATGAAAGTGTCTTACTATTGTTTCATCCTGAAAAAGGGACATTAGTTAGTTCCATTCCGTTTACTTCATAGCCACAATGAATAGACTCAATTTTTATATATTGATGGAGTGGAGTTGACAACCACTGTCCTTTTTAAAAAAAATCCTTTTCAGGATTTTGTTCAAGGTATTAAGGAGTTTTAAATTTGAAGATTACAAAATAGGAAGAGAAAAATTTCAATTATTTGTCTTAACTTCATGGTCAACATGACTACTTCTTGATGACAATTACAATTTTGTAAAGTCCTGTAAAGATGCATTTTGAGAACACGATGAATTCATAATTTGATGTGCATCCTGAGTGGATGCTGAGGTAAAATAAAAACAGGAAAAAACTGGGCAGAGGGTTAGGTTGTTCCAAACCCTGTGAGGGGCTGGAATCAGAATTCCATGGTAGCCGTGTAGAGTGAGGTCAGATAAAGATACTTTGTTTCTATTAAGTACAAGTGCAAGCATTGGGTTGTTGTTTTCTTCTAAGAAGGACAATTAATATATCATTTGATGTATAGATATAAGAAAAAAATAGGTATTTATTAGATTTTTTTTTATTTTTTTACCATAGATCTCCCCAGCTATGCAGCACTGTCTGAAGAGCAGACGGTTCTGGGTTAGTGTCCCAGTTTTGTCACTCAGCAGGTATCCCACTTGGCCCAGCTCCTCATTCAGTGAGGTATTTCTGGCCTGGGCCGGTCTGTCTGCCTGCTGCCAATACATCTCCATATCCCAGCCAATAAATAGGCTGTGGACTGTGTGGATCACCTCAAACCTGTGGACAGACACACACACACACACACACACACACACACACACACAGACACACACACACACACAAAGACTGTATACACAAAACCACAGGTGTATTCCTGTCTACCATCAAATAAGTGCGCTATTGTAGATGAAACTTACGAGATGTAGAGAGCAATGGGCATGGCCGGGCTGAGCAGTATTATGTAGCTCCAGAAGACGAGAAATCCAGAGTAGACTGGATTGTCGTTAACTACCAAAGCAAATGGAACCCCTGTATGGCTCATGACCCAACTTGAAAACAGGCCAGCGCCGATGGCAAGGAGCAGAGCTGCCAGCAACAAGGACAGGACAATCTAAGAGATGCAAACACACAAAGTTTGGAATAACACCACGAGTCTCATGTCTCATGCTTGTCATCCACCTGCCCTTTACCCACTCACCCCGATCACCACTTTGTTGAAAACTTTTTCCGTTTGAGTCCTCTTCACTCTCAGTTTCCCACAGTTCCTCAGGATCTTGGTGTCTGCGCCTGGTACAGAGCACACAACTATTAGATGCTTTCTGACGGCTTGGTCGAAAGCGAGCTGGGAGACCATCCCGCAGCCAGAGGGTGAAAGTTCAAGCCCTCGTGTCAGTAAGCAACTGCTGACGTGCCCTTGAGCAAGATGCTGAATCCCAACCAGTTCCCAAGGTGTCTGACCGTGCTGCCAAGAGGTCAGTGGTACGAGAGAATTTCCCTTGCAGGGATCAATAAAGTATCACATTATTTTATATCATTGTTTTCCGGTGATGTTGTCTCAATTTCTCAGACTGCTGAAAGACGTTGAGCTGCATGTGTAAAAATGACACATACTGAGAAGGTTTGCTATATCTTAAAACCAATTCCAACTTAGTCTTACAACAGCAACATGTCAACCTTGATTATGCATAATTTAAAGTAGGCTGTGTCAAATGTGTGTGAAGGTTAAAAGTTATAGTCAGACTGAACTGGGGTCACACCCGTAGACAGTCTGTGATGAATGGTATAAAACCTGAAAGAATTTGATCTATTGATCTGCTTTACCAGAACTGAAAGGGTCATAGCAGCGAGATCCATGACACTTCTGCCTGGTCCAGTAATATTAGATCAATGATCAGTTAAAAGACAGGAGGAGCCGGTAATCTGCCAGACGTTAACAGACCCACATTTAAGACTGTAAGAGTTAGGTACAGTCCATAATTAGCAGCCTAATGTATTCCACATAATGAAATGTGTCATTGAAATAAGTAGAGGCCACAGTATAATGTGAAATGAGGATAAGTGGTTTGGACACAAAAACATTTTAGAATAGTTTTATCTCTGATATCATACACTTTTATTGAGGCATTGTGTCATATATCAGGTCTTCTCTTCACTCTGTAATTTTCAGACTCAACAAATCAGTTTGGCAGTAGCTAGTACTCATTTTCTGAACCAAAACTTCCCCCTCAGTAACCTCCCACTTTCTAAACTGAATACATTCGGCGAAATGTACCAGTGTATATGGCCAAGCCGTAGGCAAACTCTGTGTTGCGTAGGACTGTTCCCCTCAGGAGGATGTGCTCGTTGTCCAGCAGAAGACACTCTCCTCTCCAGTGCAGCTGGCCTCTGAAGGTGTAAAGTCGATTGTTGGGCTCCTCACAGAGCACGACACCTGTAAAAATCAAGGTTACTCTTACTTAGCACAAGTATGCAATTCTGTAAAACGTTTACTTGTTTATGTTTGCTCTACTTTAGAAGCACATCTGTGTTTGCATCTTTAATAAAAAAAAAATGTAAAAAACATTTATTCACCATCAAAGGCAGCAAGCATCGCCTCTGAGGGCTGACAGGTCAGCTCATTGTGTGCAGCACTGGGCGCCTGCCTGAACTTGAGGTTAGTTTCTCTGTATAAAGAAATCACCACACTTTTAAGTTATATTAACATTAAACAGTTGATCCATTCATCAGAAATAATGATGAAAAGACAAGGCAGTATGTAGTTGGTACACATTATAGATAATTATGCAATATTATTTACAGTGTTGGGAGTAACGTGTTATAAAATTAACACAATTACAGTACTGTATTCCTTTTTGCTGTAATGCAGTAATATAACACATTACTAATTACGTTTCAGTAATATTATACCCGTTACAGTCTTAGCTTATCAACATTTAGTGGTGTTTTGTTCTTTTAGGAATTAACCAACAGCCCAAAACATTGCTGGCAGATTGTTGTTGTAGAACCCAATTGTTTTTACTTGTTACTACTGGTACTACTGGTATAATTATCATATCGTTGATGCATACAAACATGTATGTGATGATTTTTATATGATAAATTAAATGAGTTTTCGAATTTTCAACAGAATGAGGTATCAGAATGTGAGAACAGTTTCTCACCCATCGATATCTGCTGTCTCCACATAACACAGACTGTGAGGTTCGGAGCTACACAGGAGGAGAAGGTCAGCCTGGGAACAAAGGGACAAAACAGAAAAATAAAAGAGAGAGGGCTAAGTAAAAAGCTACTGGGAATACAAATAGAGAAATAAATATATAAATACTATATACTATAATTGAGATTAAACCTTTAGCAGCTACTATGCTGAAGTATTCCACTTTAAGAAAATACTTAAATATGCTACCTATAGCGTAGCTTATAGGGCAGCAAGTAATTCATGCAATCTTATTCTACTTGCAAAACAGTGATTACTGAGACACTTTGTTTTCTATATTGCTGTTAATTGCAGTAATACATTTATTTATAAATGGAAAATCTCACAGGGATGACTTGGTCTTTGTGGATTCGCAGCACATCTCCCACACACAGATCCTTCCACTGTTCTCTGCTGAAACTGAGACCGATGAGGAGTCGGCAAATAGGGGGAAAAAATAATCAATGGCTTTCATATACTGGAATTGTCTTTGCTGGTCACAAATCTTCTAAATATGCAACACTACCATATGTACAAATACAACACTTTAGTTTTTCAAAATAAATGTTTTACTAGATTTCCTATTAAAAAAGGCACAAATGTGAACAAAATCCACTATCAAATTTTAAAATACCCTTACCCAAACTGATTGCCTTTAAAGCTTTAACGCATAACTTTTGATATTAATGAGCATCCGTTACGTTCGAGCCATTGCCAAATGAGTTGCTACAAAGTTAATTAAGACTATCAGCTCCACAAAACTCTTTCTGTATTTCTCAGTATGGCTATGTTCAGAAGAGTGGGGTGTCTGGTGCCTTTCCGACCTCTTCTGAAGTCCATCATGTTCTTTACATCCCTTCATTTCCTCCTCGGCTACTAGCAACTGCGTGGAGGGGGGGATTATGATATCATAATGAGACCCTAAATAATGTTAATGTTAACTAAAAAGATATATGTTAAAAAAACAAAACATTGCTCTTTATTGCAGTTGTTAAGCAGTTGCCACAATTTGAGGGAAGTGTAGAAATTATTGTTTTAGTCCACAAGGGAAAGCATATCATCTGGAATGTAACAGCCGTAGAAAACATACTGAGGCCCATGTATCTACAGAAGATGTCATAAAGAGGTTGGTCATAGATCATGTCTTCCGATAGGTGTGGAAAAAGTTTTTGCCCTGCTCTAATGCACAAAGGGACCATCTTGAGATTCACTCATTCACACTTCATTAGAGCTTCATTAGAGGGCCGTTTGAAACTGGAAGTCCTGAGAGAATAATCAACTGTCTTTGTCCTTACCTCTGGGAGACGAGTATGTCACATGGTTGGGAGTTAATCTTGGAGTCACTGCGTCTCCTTGCCTGTACCAGAGATAGAGAGAAGGAGAGAGAAAGAGACGGACCCAAAAAGAGAATGAGAGAAGAGAAAGAGATAGACTGAGAAGCGTGACAAGGATGGAGAAAAAGAGTGATGGACAGGCAGCGTGTCATAGGAAGTGAGGGTGGCCATGAAAGGTTGAACAGGAGAATGGAGAAAGGCCATTACGGGGCTCTACAGTGACACCAGCTGGGTGATTTACACCCTCCACTAAATGATTAGTCAATAGAGAGGGGTCAAGCAAGCGTTTCACCCAGAGCTGTTAACGACCGTAACTCAGTGATGCACTTAACCAGAGAATTCTCCATGCAAAACATCACGCCTGCATTTAAAAGGAAAAGCTTTAATGATAGAAGAGAAAATTAATGCTACTGGGATGACTGGTTCTGTCAATGAGGTGAGGACAAGGAGTCAATGCGGACAATGAAGGAGAGAGAAGAGTGCATACATTCTTAAGTGCAAGGTGTATAAATGCATGCAAGCCGGTCATATATTTGTTTTTAAGATCATGCATTTGTGTGTGAGCGGGTGGATTCATCGCTGAGGGATTTTCCCCCTCCTGGGGGGGAGAGAGAAGAGAGACAGACACTACGGATTGAAGGGTGGTCTCACCATGTCGTTGGCAAGGTCTTTTATCCCTCTCACAGAGAGTACAATGAGCAGGGGGATAAAGGAGATGTACCAAGGTATGGCTGAGATGACCGGGACACACTGGAAACCACACACAGAAGGAAATGGAAGTCACACATACTGTATAAATCATACGCACACCTCCTTCCACAAGTGATAATAAATATGCTAAACAAAAAACTTGTGAAATAACCATTACTGAAGATGAGTTTTTGTTATTTAAAGATTATTTTTGGGCTTTTTTTTTCAAACATTTTTATTACACAGTACATACAGACTGGAAAGGGGGGGGGGCGACATAAAGCAAATGGTCACAGGTATGATTCCACACCAAACTAGAAGTTTTTTTTTTTTTAAAGCATTAGAGACAACAGATCCTGCGTTCCAATATCCATAGTAACATACTATATCGTCTGCCAGAAAAAGATTTAGTATGTCCCAAAACATAGTATGTAAAATGCAGTATGCCCTACTGCATCCAGTCGCATTTTGCAGTGTATAAACCAGTGTACTTTTCTAGCTATTCTGACCCACAGTCCTTTGCACAGCACATATAATCAAAATGGCCAAAGTTCAAAGTGCAACGGCAGTATGTACTGCAAGTAAAAATCAAAAGCATGAGATGTGGAACTTAGCTTGAGTTTTCATCTGACCTGCAACACCATCATAAGGAGAAAGTAGAGATTTGCCACTCGCTGGAACTGTTCAAACAGTGTCAGCGGCAGGAATGTCAGGGGGGAGTACTTGTGGCTGTGGATCGCATTGTCCTGGCAACAGCGAGAGAGAGAAAAAGAGAGAGAGAGGCACAATTGAGACATGTGTATTAGCACATTAACCTGTTCCTCTATGCACCAGCATGCCAACAGGTGTTAGGTTACCGTGTGGGTGGAAGGAAGCACATGCATGACTGACTCACCCCGTATTGCCCCCAGCGGAAACACAGAAAGGATTTCTTCTGTTTTTGTTTGTGGTAGTGGCGGCTGTTTGCCCTCACCTCCCATGTAAGGCCTGTCAGAAACACGTTAGGTTGACGCTTAGCTCTTAGAGACCGTTTACACATAATGATTTAATGCATTATATACATCAGCAGACAACAGATGGATGTGTGCTTGTTAATGTGTATTAATATGCAAGCGTATGTTGTGCATTAAGGATGCAGATCACAAGAGACATACCAGATTCAACACTTTCCTTGGCCATAACGTAGAGAAGACTCAGACGTTTGCAGACCTGGGTTATGCTATTCAAAGGGGACGACAGAGTAAAATGGCTGCATGTGTCCCTTGCAGTTAACAGCCTTGTAACTCATTACACTGCGTTCCCATGGAACAACAAACAGAAGGTTATAAATCACTGATGCTGATCTAAACAGACCCTCCTGCAGTTGTAGCTCAAAAAACCTTACCCATGCCTGATTAATTACAAATTAAAATTAAAAATTTTTTTTTTTTTATTAAAGGTGAATTAAAAGCCATTCCAGGCTTGTTTTCCATATGATGAAATACTCAGAATTGTACCCACTCTTCAGGCTAAATCTCTGCTGGAATCTGTATGAGCCATCCTGCTGTAGAAAGAACCGAGGCTGCTCAGATCCAACCATCTGGATCAAACCTGCAAGGATTAACGTGGAGATAAATCAGCACAAGAACTGTAACTGATGACAGTCACGCTATAGTTTACATGTTACTGAGAAATAACAAATAAATAAACAGTAAAACCTAAGAGGTGATTAAATGTCATATATTACTATTAATACATTATACATTAATGAATCCTGTTTGTAAAGCTGTTAATATCTTTGTTGTTGAAATGAATCATAAGCAGCAGCACAAAAATAGCCCACACAACTCACCTGCATTGTTAACCAGTACTTTCCATGGGCATCGTATAGCATCTGCAGCCATCTATTGCAAAACTACACTGACCACAAATCGACATTCAAATGGTTGTTGTCATAACCATTCTGCAGCTGTTTTTCATAACACACACCTGTTTCATCTATCCCCCTCTTTCCTCTGTACTGTACTGAGAGAAAGGCGCAGCCGCATTTCTCTCGCTCCCAGGTGAAGGCTCCGGTATCATCAACTCTCCTCCCTGTGCACCTTACCTGAGGAGAGGAAAGAAAATGGAGGCGGTTCATCAAGACCAGTGGAGCATATAAAAATCACAGTTTTCTTTATGTCATTCTCTGCAACTATTGCACTGTTACAAACAGAATTGTATTGTGTATTATCTACCACAATCTGAGATTCGTGACATACAGTACGTGAATTTTTTCTAACCAACTTGAATAACTTCAGTGTCCCAGAAAGTCTTTGCAACAGTAAGGTAATGTTGCTTCAGTGGAAGTATTTGTTTACAGGAATGTGAAAGCAGTAACACAACACCAAACTCCAATTCTCATTCATTCATTCATCATTGTTTTTTGTCCTTTTCTCACAAAATCTCTCACTTCATCCAAAATCCAGAAGTTAAAATATTTCTGAAAATATACATAAACATTGGCCCAACATATTGATAGCAATGAGAAATCAGCCTATTTTTGATTTTATTTTATTTACACAACACTGATGATACTGGCCTATAAGTTAGGTAGCCACCCACAGTTAAACTTGTATGTTCAACATTAAAACATGGTTTATAAATATATGGATATGTATATTGTATTATCATATATATTAGTATTGTATGCACCATAAAAAGGTACACGTTATTGTAGGCACAGTTTAATTTGGAACTCAATTTTATACATTATTAGTAGGGGGTCCCAGCTCCATCTCTCTTTCAGCTAAGGGGTCCTCAGTTTAAAAAAAGACCCCTGGTCTAGATGACGTTTGCTAAACTGTAACAGTGGTTGAATAGTTGTCTTTGGAATAAGCAAATAACTTGACCTACACTGTAATTAAAAGTATGCTTCAAAAAACACTCAAATTTAATTTGCTCTGTATGTTAAAAAAACAACAACACTAAGAACAAAGTGTGGCTTGGCATCTCATGATAAATTATATAGTTATATACTTTCAGATAACAAAAAAATGTTTTAAGTACTTGTATTCAGTTCAAAAAGGCACTTACAGTAGCAGTCAGTAAGCACTAAAGAACGTATGCATAATTTTCACATGGCTCATTTTATTCAAACTAATCTTCATCTTTAGCTAAAAGTCAAGCCATGCATTATTTATGTAAGGAGTGTAGTGAAGCTTTCGGTCTTCTTCATGAATCTAATGCCACCTGGTGGAGGTAAGCACTCACTGCAGTTTAACCATCAGACGAGGGTCAAAGAAGATTGATTTTGACAACAATGGAACCTCTGAACAAAAGGCAGCTCAGTCAATGTATATGCTCAATGTCAGTTAAATGTACTATTTGTGGTTTCATATCTCTTTGTCTCATTTCTCTTCCCTAAGTAAGTGAGGTCGTCCCCACAAATGCCACATATCAACGCCGGAAGGTGTGTGTATCTTACTTCTTATATGGGTGTGTGTGTGTGACTGTTTCTGCATATCTAGGGCGATCTGTGCTATCTAGTTTTACAGCTGGGCTGTAAAAATACTGTGCAGCAGAGTGGTTAAGGTGATGTGCCAATGATGGGGCATGAGTGCTCCTGGGCCTCCACAAACAATAACAGTCAATAGACCAGGCTTTTCCACCACAGTTTAACCGTTGCCCATCACTGCTGCCAAACCTCACAAACATAAGCACACAGGAGAATAGTCTCTTTTAGCCTGTGGGTTCTTGTCAAAGTTCTATTCTGCAATCTGAAGAGAGAGAGGTGCAAGCTATACCAAAGATTTATATATTACTCATGTCATTACAAATTATAGTCAGCATTTAAAAACAAGGTTAAAACAAACGTATTCAAGTAATAATAAAAACAAGCCAAATATTACATTAAGAATGAAATCTTAAAGCAAAAATATGAAAGATAAATAAACCCCTTTAATAACAGGTTCACATTTATAAGTCTGTTGTAGAACAATACAGTTGTACAGTTGTCGCTCTAATTGTTCATTCTGGCAGTAAAGCGATCACTTTCGAACGTGATTCAAATGTAAAACATCAGGGACCAAATCTAGCCTGGTCCTACCAGACTCTGGTACATTTCATTTGTCCAGAGAGTCTGGACACTCTCCATTGACAAGTGTTTACTTCCTTGAAGGCGGGTACTCTGTTGAAGTTTAAAACCATTGGCTCTGCCCAGAGCCACTCTGGATCTGCCATAGCCAATCGCTAACGTTTGGTCGTGAAGTCGGCTTAGCATCGCTCTTTCCCAAACCCCGTGGGAAGGAGGGCCAAAACATCATGGCCACCAACAGAACTCAGCAAAGATTGTTTTGCTCGGGCATTAACTTGTGGATATTCGGCAGTGTTGCCACAACAGACTTAATGGCTTCGCTTGCATCTTTCTCTGCCGCTATTACGGCTAGCGCACAACCTCAACCTCATCCTTCTCAGCCACTCCCACTTTTTGCTGATTGGACCGGGTAGATTTGACGAAGAAAACCCAAGAATATACCGTAAACCCAGACTAAGTACCATAGACAGTATAAGAAATAGACAATGTGACCCCATTGATTTCAACGGAGACTGTCGGTACACGATCCGTTCTGCCTGCACAATCCGTTCTGCGCATGTGCAATATGTTCGCGCCACGCGCAGATGATAATCATAATGTACGAGGATTTACCAGAGATTTACGGCACTGCACGATCTGTTCCACAGTAGCGGTCTGCTGTTAGCCTCCACCGGAAAGCTAACAATATTATTTTAGCTAACAGCTAATTCGGCTAACTGCTAGCTGACAGCTTGATTCAGCCTAAAATAACGTTACTCAAACTTAACAGTGGGGAAAGCAGCTACAGCTAAATTAAGACTTTACAGTAAGGTGACCAGATTTCTCAGACAAAATCCGGGGACATTTTCAGCTCAGAAGCATATATACCTCCAAAACACGTCATGTTTTTAATTTTTGTAAAACTTAAAACGGGGACACTAGACCTGAGCATCGGATACAATATAAACTATTGAGGAAAGATTTTCCTTTGACATTGATGCAGTATGAAACGAGATCGCTGCAGTCGGCAGCAGAGAAACAAGCTACAGTGGAAGTTAATTGTCCAGCTTATATTTACGTTGATAAAAGTGCTCGTTTTGCCGCTGACAGACTCAGATTAATATTCTAAGTGTCTGATAACATTATGGTCAGAGTTTTCTTTTTTTCATTCCAATTTTGGGTCTGTCAGTCACAGTGAAAACCGGGGACATTTCCGGGGACAGATTCAGCCAGGGACAGGTCACCAAAAACGGGGACTGTCCCCAGAAACCGGGGACGTCTGGTCACCCTACTTTAAAGTAATAATAAAGACAAGTATTGAGTGATTGTATTTTAAATGAGCACAAGTAAAGTAGAACTGACGTAACAGCTGTTACACATTTAAACGGTTATTTTCATTCATTCATTCATTTTACATACTGTCTCACCATAGACATATATATGTCTATGGTCTCAGCTAGTGGTTAGCCGAATTAGCTGTTAGCTAAACTAACGTTAGCTTTCCGGGGGAGGCGAACAGACTTTCTTTAACTGTCTATGTGAACAGATCGTGCAGTGTCGTAAATACGCGTTCATCATGATATCATATACGCATGCGCGAACATCTTGCACATGCGCAGAACGGATTGTGCTGGCAGGATGGATCGTGTACCGGCAGAGACCAGTGAAGGATATTAGAAGCAGTTTTCCGGTGATGGCTGAGCATTACCACGCAGCCTCCAACTTGACAACGTAGATATGACGTCAGCAACCTGTCTGAAAGTCTTCTGGTAGCTGTGCCAAGAGAAATCTCAATCATTCCAAATCTTGTAGAGACGGAGAGCGTAGGTATATGTAAGGAGATAACATAGGCACAGGCTAATTATTGCTATCTAAAATGCTAGTTAACATTAGTAATTAAACCTTAAAAAGCTAATGTAAGTCGAAACTGCCTGCAAGATTGTCCTGTACTGTAGGGTGATTTGTCGACTATGCGACAGCAAGTCGTGTGGTTATGACACAATTGTTAGCCTATTTTTACAAAAACGTCTGCTATGGAGCCATAACGTTAGATACAAGGTAATGGAGCCTTATACATTGTTGTGTTTCTTTAGAAATGAACAATGGAAAAATAAAGTCTTTATACGCTTCAGATGTAAAGTTATTCACTGTCAAAGTGATGTAAAAATGAATGGCAGTCAATGGAATGCTAACAATGACGCCATAGAAGCTACGCTTTGTCGAGGCTGGCTTACCCCCTTGCGTAGTACTGAAGGAAAATGAAAACTGAGTGGAAGTATGTAGGAGGGCGGAGCCAAGCTAGACCAAATCCACATTCTGTGCAAAAATACATTCTAAAGTTATATGAGGCTTCAGCAGTCCAAGTTAGCTAAATCAAGTAGGTCTCTTCCAACACAGATTGTAGATTTTGTCCCCCTATGACTTCCTTTGGAATCACATTAAGAAGGGATCTCTTTATAACCAGTATGGACAGGGACAGGATTGCAGAAATCAACACGCTATTATTAATGTAGATATGGATATGTAAGTAATATTTTGAGAGCCTTGAAAAAATATAAACTCATCCTTCACATAGATGTGTATGTTATATCTGAGACACGTATAGCTAAAAAGGAAATTAATTTAAGCGATATGTTAGGCAGCGCAGATTGTGGTAGGACAATGCAAAGATACTCTTTAACCCTGCTAGAGGTAGTGATAATCGTACATTACTCATGCCAGTTTACGGGCCAGCAGTTACCATTACTAACACTTCTTATTTATTTCTACACCTTTGATATTCTAGGAACTGAGAAATTCATGCAGCATCAGCAGCCAGTGAGAAAAACACAGGATGAGATGACAAGTTTAACTTCCTCATGTTGTGTTCATTACAAAATGGAAATAACTTCCTCATGTTGAGTTTATTACAAAATGGATATAACTTCCTTATGTTCTGTTCATTACAAAATGTAAATATAAACAAACTGCTTAACTTGACATGACTTAAAGACCGCAATGCCCTCTACAGTAACCAACAAGTGACAAGTATTAACGAGCACAGCGAAATGTCTCTTCTAACTGCATCATAATTATCACTTAATACAAACTCGACAATGAAAACCACAGTTTGCCAGTTCCACCCCATAGCAGACACATCATGATCTCTCTGCAATTTATCACACAGTTAAAAATACAGACCAGGTTTTCACACAGTTTCATCTCATCTTAGTCTGTATCTCACAGGATCACAGCAGTGCATGACCATAAGACCACCCATGACTTCACTATAGGGAGTGTGAAAAAGCTTCTAAATGCTCCCATTTCTTTGACGCCTTACTACTTTAGAGGTTTTAAAGTGGCTTTGTGCAAATGTCACACTGCAGTTGACTATAAGGATACCCTCAACTCAACTTCCTGTAGAAAGTGGTAAACTGCTCAGAGTTAAGGAGCATGAATCAGGCCAGCAGACCCCCACAACTCTCATAAATAACAAACTTTAAAAGGGTTGTAAAATAAATATGGTTTGACATGACATACAAACAGATGTGAAATAGGTTAAGATAAAGCCAAAGCAAAGCAGTAGTATTTCCATTGAAGTGGAGTTTCAATTTACAGCTGCTTGAATGAAAGTAGAACATGGTGGGATTTGGGTGGGAGTGTGTATTTGTTTGTGAGGAGTGGGGGTGACATAACATCATCAAACTTTAAAAGAACAAACTGATTAGACTAACCCCTAATGAGTCACCCCTGTGCCAAGTGATATCACTTTGTTCAGTAAAGTGTGTGGGTACACTGAGACACGTCATTTATGATAAACTGTGGTTTAAAGGCTAGTGGTAAGATTGTGTGGTCCTGTAGAGGGCATATGTAATACACACTCAAATAAAAAATAATGTTATGACTATTTCTAACTGTACTGTTATTACTGTACTGGTAGCAACACCTAACAAATCAACAACAGCAATGTTACCTTTTCAATTCAATTTTATTTATATAGCGCCAAATCACAACAACAGTTATCTCACTGCGCTTTTCATAAAAGAGCAGGTCTAGACCATACTCTGTGATGTTATTTACAGAAACCCAACAATTCCCACCAAGAGCAAGCACTAGGCGACAGAAGCAAGGAAAAACTTCCTTTTAAGAGGCAGAAACCTCGAGCAGAACCACGGCTTAGGGTGGGCCGTCATCTGCCTAGACCGGTTGGGGGTGAAAGAAAGAGACAGGCAAGGACAGAGAAAGAGAGAGAAAGACAGACAGAGAAGAGACAGACAGAGAGAGAGACATGGAGAATTGTAGCAGAGGGTGTAGAGCAGAAACATGGAGGCAGCAGGTGACTCCAACCACAGATCCAGACTCCACAAGTCCAGAGCCAGAAACACCTCCAGGAAGTGATAGGAGGAGATGAGAGGGGCGAGAGAGCACAAGACTACAGGGGCGAGAGAGCACAAGACTCTGGGAAAGGGAAGAAGTTGAGTTAGTAACATGCATTAATGGGATGAGGTTGCATATAGATGGAGAGAGGGAGGCAGTGCATCATGGGAAGTCCCCTGACAGTCTAGGCCTATAGGATGGTTCAGGACTATAAGGTTTATCAAAGAGGAACATCTTAAGTCTACTCTTAAATGTGTAGATGGTGTCTGCCTCCTGAACCCAAACTGGAAACTGGTTCCACAGGAGAGGAGCCTGGTAGCTGAACCCTCTGGCTCCTATTCTACTTTTTGAGATTCTAGGCACCACAAGTAACCCTGCATTCTGGGAGCGTAGTGCTCTGATGGGCTAGTAAGGTAATATGAGCTCTTTAAGATAAGATGAAGCGTTTTGTAGGTGAGAAGAAGGATTTTAAATTCTATTCTGGATTTTACAGGAAGCCAATGCAGAGAAGCTAAAACAGGAGAGATGTGATCTCTTTTCCTGGTTCCTGTCAGAACATGTGCTGCAGCATTCTGGATCAGCTGAAGAGTCTTTATGGACTTTTTCAAGCAGCTTGATAACAAACAATTGCAGTAATCCAGCCTAGAAGTAACAAATGGATATTCCTGATTGTTGCAATATTATGTAGGTGAAAAAAGGCGGTCCTTGAAATTTGCTTATTGTGAGAATTAAAGGACATGTCCTGATCAAAGATAACTCCAAGATTCCTCACAGTCGTGCTGGAGGCCAGGGTGATGCCATCCAGAGTAACTATCTCTTTGGATAATGCGTCACAGAGGTGCTTGGGCCCCTGAACAATAACTTTAGTTTTATCTGAGTTTAACATTAGAAAATTACAGGTCATCCAGGTTTTAATATCCTGAAGGCATATTTGAAGTTATATTTGAACTGATTAGTTTCATCTGGCTTGATCGATAGATATAATCCTGTACACGCAGTATATGTACAGTGGCTTTCATAAGTTTACACACACCCATGCTAAAGTTGATTAAAAAGAGGAATAAAAAAACATCTTTTGGAACCTTTTAAGGACACCAATTTTCTTTGTGAATGAATAATGTATTGTAAATAAATAAATGTTCTTCCTTAAAATACAGGGGCATAAGTATACACACCCCTACATTAAATTCCCATAGAGGCAGGCAGATTTTTATTTTTAAAGGCCAGTTATTTCATGGATCCAGGATACTATCCATCCTGAGATTTCAAACTCAATGTGATCACCTTTTCTCGCACGACTGAAAAGCGCAAGCACGTTTGGTTGGTTCTCCCTTTAACTCCTGGAAAGCATGTTGATTACTGAAACTGAAGACTTAATCAACTGCAAGGGCACTTGAAGAGGGAAGACCTCCGCCAATGCATGCTCTAATGCAAATGTACTATAATGCTTAACACAAACAAACTCGGAATAGTAAGTGCTTGCAATCATACAGATTAAGAAACTATTGGCTAAACAAACAGCACCAAATGTGTATTAATCAACAGCGGAGAGTAGTCCCAAACATATAATCTTTCTTCCTGTTTAAGTAGTGTTTACTAAAACTACAGTGCGCACCTGTATAAGTAAATTAAGTTGTCTCGAGAGAAAAAAAAAACGTTTTAAAGTTTGACGTCTTCCATATGAACAAATGGGCTGAGTGCCACAGGCAGGCTGGGGAAGTAAGTATTAAAACCTAATGAGAAAGTATTAAACTAATGCACTGTTTTGAGGATTTGGGCTTTTCATGGGATTTGTTGACGATAGGAAAAATATTTACATCCAGCCATATCCTTTAACAAAGGCTCGCAAGAAAGACCTCTTACATCAATATTTTGGGTTACAAGCAAAAGTAAAAACAGCAAGGTGTTAATCTCCCATACGAGAGAATTTAAATGTCAATGTGTTAATCAGCTGTGTGATTCCCTCTCAGACAGAAGTGTTGACTAAACCGGTCACTGTATCGTCATAAAACCTATAGGACATAAACTGCCCAAGATAAATTATCCAGAGAAATCATCAGCAACATGCGGTCAGGATGTGGGGGTTGCCACACTACAAGAAAATGGCATTGGTAAAGATTATGTAGGCATCCTTGATATACTACAATGGTTTCTGAACTCGTTTATTTGAACAATGACAATGAGTCATCCTCAAAAGTCAGTCAGTGCTGTGTAGTACAGTCAATCAAAGCTGAAATACTTTAAATATCTCTCCTGCATTAATAATCAACCCTAAGCTGTATCGACATTTATATTGATGGCATAACCGCCATAAATAAACCTTGTTTCTGCTGCAAGGTTAAAATGTGCCCTTTCTGTGCCCATGTTTATGTTTACTTCTCATCAAAGCCATCAGACTAATCAGCAAGAATCAATACAATCCGATATGTGACTACCTCTTTAAAAATCTGGAGACCAACTTTTACTGAAAGACTAACCTGACTGTTGGAACTTGGCTGACTGTGGCATCTGTGGTTACAATGAGTCAGAAAGAAAAATCTGAGTTTTTCATATGCACAGAGCTGATAGCTCAGAGAACAGCTGGACAGCCCCCACACTCAGCAAACCTCGGAAAAATCTTCTGAATAACTATTAACATGTACATTTTTGGGCAAGCCAGGTTGAGGAGGAGTGATTAGATCGATTAGACCGCAAGGTCAATAACAGATTTACTGATGCAAAAATGGGGTATATGCATTGTTAGTTCTTTATAAAGAGTAAGCAGCAGCTTGTTGTGAAAGTATGATAACGTGAAACACATTATTTGTACAAAACTGCCACTGTGCACAACTTTCATGCATTTCTTTCACATCTGCAGCAGTCAGATTCAGGGTGTTCACTCAGAAGGAATTACTGCACAGGGATAGGCTCTTTTAATGACATTTTGAACATGTCTAGAAGCTAAAAACACATTTAATAATGTATGTAGGTATAGCATATAAATCACAGCAGTATCGGATGGGGAATTGAAGAATGTCTAGGTTAACAGATGTTTTCAAACCCATGTGATAATCAACCGAACATAACACACAAAACAAACAGACGGACAGGCAACATTTAAGGCCTAAAATAAGAGCTAAAATAGGTAGCACCTCGCTACCGTGACAGCAGCCATGCACTCCGCTCCGTCACAAGCCCTCAGTGGTCTTCAATGTTATTAAGGACCCCTTAACTGAAAAGACGGCGCTCCCCCTACATATTGTATAAAATGATGCTGCATATAAAACTAGGCCTACAATAATATAGGGCGACCTAAAACCTTTATACATGCCTTTTTTTTGCATAGAATACTAAGCTATTAAAAAAAATGTATCTTATAAAATCATCTTTTAATGTTAAACATACACAGTGAACTATCTGCGCATGGCTATCTTAGTGACTACCTTATATAGGCCAGTAAGCCTATCATCAGTGGAGATATGTAGCTCAGCGTGAATGGTTTCAGGAAGACCTAACTTTTAATTGATGCACTCCTAAATCAATTCAGCTGTTATCCAAATAAATGTACATGTTATGCTGTGTACAACTGTCGCATATCTGCAACTAGTCTCTCCTGATTGAAATGTATCTCAGCAAACATCCTTTCGGGAAGGCCTCACTCTTAATCAGTGCTCTACCTAACTGAAATCAGCTGTTGGAGGTGTTCACCTTCCTGCTAAACCAATCAGAAATCAGAATCGTACACAAATTGCAAGGGCCAATCAGAGTCACAACACAGCTTTAAATCATTTTCTCCCTGTGCTATTCAGCTGTCGTTGCAGGCAAAGAGTGCAACCCCCCCCCCCCACCTCCAGCTGACCAGTCCGGAGCCTCCTTCGGTCTGGTCTTCGGGCTCCTTCGTCGTCACCACCCGTGTCTAGATTCCATCGGGGGTCTGATGGTTCTCTACCCCTATATAGATATACAAAATATTCATATAGCGATGGAGTCTAATCACTAAAGACTTTGTACAGTTTTAGTGAGCTGTACAATAAACCTAATTTGAATATCTGCAAACATGTCTCTCCTGATTGAATTATATTTGCTAATAATATGTTGGATTCATGTTAAGACATTTTAAATTTTGAAAAAAAACTTTAAAAATTTAAATTTAAATAATTTAGATTTTCCATCTGAAGAGAAGTAGGAGCCATGAGTTATGCTGAATAGTGATACTATCGAGGCTATCCATAATGTTTTACAGGGCAAGCGAGTGAATTAATTTACCTTTTTAAATAAGCATATCTACTTTCAATCATTCATGTTTTAATTCAGTTTTAAATTATTTCTGATTTGCTATTTGGATCGTCAGGCAATTAACTGGATCATTCACTATTTAATGCAAACCCATGTGTAGCCTAATGTCTGCTAATGTTCTGCAGGAAATGTGCAGTAAGAAAAATAAGTAGGGCAGTTGATCCAAAGTGACTAATTTCAGTAGTCACCTGTTGGTTTGATCGAGACCACATTCTTGTCTTAGACTTCCGCTCTCCAAAGTTTTGTTGCCGATCAGTTTCCGCAGTCGCTTATTAAACAGACAGCACGAGGACACAACGCGATTGGCTGCACGGATCCAGTATAATGCGTGCGCCGCCCTGCAGCTCTGCTCTCTTCAGCACCGCTGATGGTGATTGACAGGTAAGAGCAGAGGACAAACGCCTCAACAAACTTGTTAATATAATCAAGTAGGCTAAATTATGAGTGTCACGTCACACTCTGTACTGTTTCTGTGTGTGTGTTGCAGAAATACAAGAAGCTCTCTCAAAGTTGATCCAGTCTTCCAAATTATTCCACAGGTGTCTTCTTTTCATTCAGGTAAGTGCGGCGAGTTTGACACTGTACCACTATCTAACCGTCAGCTTGGACTTGGTTTGTGGGAGACAAACCTTAACCCTCACGGTGTCCTCAGGTCAAATTGACCCATTTTCCTATATCAATGTTCTTTTTAATTACCCAAAATACCATGATTGATTCCACCTAACGCTCTTTGGCAAGTATAAATCTCTGAGGTGTCTTATTCAATTTTTAAAGCATTTGAAAACAAATGTTAGTGGTTTTGAAATAGTAGCCTATTGAGTCAAAGTTGACATATTCCAGTCTGTGATTATCCATCAACATCCATTCCTTTAATTTTAGTCGAAATAATTCCTAATTTCTGATTTTCTAATGCAAACGTTAGGTATAATTTCCTATAAATTAGGTTTATTGACCATAAATTCCAAAAATAACTGTAAAACTAAAGTTAATAACTTTGAGTTTAAGTGAATAACTCATTCACGTATTTCCTGTTCCTGAAAAGTAGTAAAAGAGGTTTGTAGGTTTTGTGTTAATATAATTATGCATAATGGCTTCGTTGATTTTTATATTTAAATATTAGTACTAATGCCCTAAAATATAGCCTTTGCAACATTTAATCTTGTTGCTGCTCATTTTACCTACTTAATACTTCAATAATCTTTCAATGAATCATTCCATGAGCTGTTTTATAGGCGATGTGGGCCAACATCTGAATATATAATGGAGTAGCCTAAAAAGTAAAATAGGCTACTTCTATCATGTAGCTCTATACTAGAAATTAAAACAGCATTCATTTAATGCTATAATATTTTTTTAGCTAATACAACAACACGTTTTAAGCATATTCTGTATATTGATAATGTAAAATTCATAAGGGGAGTAGGCTCATGTAGTGTGGTGCATAACAATCTGTGCAGTAGGCTATAGAATCTATGTGACACCGACTGTATGTATTTAATATAGCCTACTGTATGCATTTTCTGTAAACTGTTTTGACAAGCTGTTTTCTTTGTTCATGCCAATAAAGCAAATTGAACTGAATTTATAGTCATTTATTTTATAAAATAAAAAAGCTGCTAGATTGAAACTTTTGAATGTCCCCACTCTAGGGCCATGTCCACCTCGAGGAGCCCCGAGGCTGAGGCAGCTGCTCCGTGCCAGCCCTCTTCCTCAGTCGAGTCTGATCCAGACCCTGGACTCCTCTTCCCGCTGACACGGTCCTCCCTGCTGTCTCAACGTCTCCTGCGGTTACGAGCCTACAGCAGCCGTGTAAGCCCAGTTACACGACGCAAGAGGGAGATGATCCCCACTGACAAGAAAGATTCCACCTACTGGGATAAGCGAAACAAGAACAACGAGGCAGCCAAGCGGTCCAGGGAGAAAAGGAGGCTGAACGACCTGATGCTGGAGGGCCAGCTGCTGGCTCTGAGTGAGGAGAACGCCCAGCTGCGGGCTCAGGTACTCAGTCTGCAGTTCCACGGCAGCCTGAGAGCAGAAACGTGCAAAGCTGCCTCTGCTTCGCCCTTATCACCGAGACCGGCTCCCTGCCCTGACCTCTACCAGCCAGGACTGTGGGGCAACAGCAGGAGCAACCCGGCTTCCGTACCGGGTGCGAGAGAACAAGGTGGGTTTAATCCACACCGTTCTCACAGTAGCGGCACACAACAAGGCATCTTCCACCTCTCCCGGCCCCGAGCGGTTTTGAAGGGCGGGGGGTCAGCGGAGGCAGAGGTGGATGCTCAGCGACACGTCTCCTCCAGCGATGACATCCACAACTCCACCGATGAGTCTTCCATCAGAGCATTTCTGCCCACACCCGAGACACTCCACCATGCCTCCATCCTGTCATACCAACCTAGAAATTGGCTGGTGCCCCATCTGAATCACCCGGCAGTGTGCCATAATAATTTCCTGCTGCCTTGGCGGTCTTCCCATCTGGCCCCGACGACCGTCTACCCCGGCCTTCCTCTCTACAGACACGGCCACGGTCTCGGTGTGGAGGCAGACATTCAGGAGGGATTCAAGAGTCGGTTCAGCAGTGCACCGACGGGGCTGCCTCAACCCTGAATGCACCTCCGTCCTGGTGGACGCTGACAGGATAGTTTACTGTCTAAGAACAAAGCTTAGCCTATACTGTGTAACTTAATGTCTTGCAAACATTCTTACAACGGGGATTGTTTTAGTTTGTTTTCAAATTGCCGATGAATAGGCTACACAGTAGTAGCCTATGCTTTATCATTTGATAACATATAGCTTATCAAAAACCTACCCTATAAATGCAACAGGCTGTTCAATTGATTATTTCGGGGGGGAAATGCGGATGACAGGCCTACTAAACTAGGAAATGTAGACTGCATAGAGAATGTTTTAACGCAGCCGCACTGTGGATTTACGGTCTGACTTTCTGTGGTTTTAAACGTGTTTTTATTCTTATCAGCGGTTAAGCCTACACTGCACACACGGCCCAGTGCTGTCAGAATTAAAATCCTCTTTTTTATTTTAAAAAGATATGCATAGCCATAGGCCTGAACCTATTTTAAATGTTATCAACACAGGCCAACTTTGATAGCCAAATAAATGCAACAGAAAGTCATTCCAGGTCTCACGTTGGTCATGGTTTGGTAGCCTAGGAATAATAACTTATTTCAGACATAAATTGCATTAAATGGGTTGATTGTTGTGGTGTTAAGATTCATTGGGATTTTTTTCCGTTTATCTGCGGTGAAAATACATCAGTGACTGAGCCAGCGAAACTGGGTGCTTGTTGACTTGGTATTCCCCTTTTTATAGGCACTGCGTGATTTCCCAGCAGCTTTAATGGAAAAAAATCAAACGTTCAACCGTTTTTTGTAGACTGCTCTGGTTTGAGACCTCATCCTCCATTGCATCTGGCTATGCCATTCCTTTGTGCTTAAGTTTTGTAAAAGTCAGGATAATTCAAAATCGTTTTATTGTTAGTGCAATTTATGGCAATTTAGGCCTATATTCATATTGACGCTGCATACAGCAGCACTGGTGCAAATGAAGGCAGCACTTGCACTGCAGGGAGCACCTAAAGGCTCCTCACTGGCGCTGTCACTCAGTGGTTCGCTGCAAGCCAATCAGGTTTAGCCGCTCAGCAGGCCTTCGTAGAAAAGCTTCACTTTTAATGACATGTTTATGTAAAACTGTTTTGTTCCTAGGTGCTTGGGTTGGGTTTAGTTTTGAAATGTTATTGTTATTTTAACAAAAGAGCTGTTAAAAACGTATTAATTCCTCCTGGTTAGAATGTCATCTCTGAACATATTCCCGAGTGGCCTCGCAACCGTAGACTGTATATGTCTCTGGTCGCAACAGGCGTCCCCCTCAGGCTGTTAGGACATGTCCCCGCATGTTCCACCTGTAGAGGGCGCTACAACACAGTAATGGTGGAGAGTGGGGAATGCACACAGTGGGCTATCGTTTCCTAAAAAATAAAAATAAATAATAATAATAATAATAATAATATATACACACCGCTGTGTTTACTTTATTGTCGGGTAAGATAAAAGTTACATTCACACTGATTGTATAGAGAATGATACATAGATACATATTTCAAAGAGAATGAGAGTTTAATATCATCAGGTGCATTAATGACACGGGTCAAAAGAGTTGAATATTTCTTACCCTGTAAGAAGGGAAGTCACCCTTTTTCAGTCTTCTAAACTAAGTTTAACATTTTACAGGTTTTGTAAAAAAAAATTAAAAAAAACTGAAAATTAAATAATCTATTTAATATTTTTTGCTGATGTAGGAACTTTGCAACCGTACATAGGAAAAGTCAGGAAGACTAATTTGGAAACCAATCTCAACACAAAATAACTGTGTAAATCATCAACTCTGGGTCATACAGCTCTAAAATATTTGCTTCTACTTTGTTTCTTGTCAAATTATGATGAATTTAAACAATTTTGTAATATACTTTCTGGTTTTGACAAGAGGACAGTTTCATTCATCCAGACACAACTGACATTTAGATTAAAAAGAAGTCTAAAGCCTACACAGTTATCTGGTTGAAATACTAGAGCTTGAAAGGTACTTTGTAGATGTTCAGGTTAGACTGCAACCTCTGTGCCGCGAAACAACAATAAAGCATTTTCACGTCCACATAGATCTCTGGTGCATCTTCAATAAAAGGCTTGAGTACACAACAGGAAGCAAAAATCTTATTTGTCTCCATGTGATGTGTTTATACATAGAATGGGGGGTTTCCAGTCACGACAAAAGCATGTGTCATAATCCAAATTAAAAAGTTAATTTGTCTTTCTATAATGTATTACGTGGTTCTAAATATATATATATTTATACACCTAGTGATAAAAATAGGTGAGAGGATATTAAATGTGCAGACAAGTATTCCCAACTTTGACATCTACGCTGATAAGAGATGCACACTTCTCTTTTTTTGTGTGTGAATCGGAGGTGCCAAAGATTTAACACCCATACAGAAAAATGTCAGCCACTTCACTTTAACCATCTCCGTTATGCTTTGCTGGAAGAAAGAAAAAAATATCCAAAAGACGCATAACTCTGGTGATAAGTTTTTCCTACGTACTTCCTCTTGAGGCTTAGTCTCCTGTACTACAGGTGCTTCTACTACTTGTACTAGTGCTACTGTTTTTTTCTGAAAAGAGGCATCAGGTAAGCACCTGACATGTTAATGTCTGTGTATGTGAAACATGTAATTGAACACCACACAACACATCATAATATGGCTACAGTACAGCAACACATTAAACAAAAATTTACTCTGGGATGCTAAATGCATGTCCCTTTGCCATTTTAGCATACAATACACAACATATCTGCCTGGCAGCATTGTACAGGTAAGGCCAATATGGGTAAGCCACCAACACCACAAGATCAAGGGGATCAGTGTGTCACTTTTTCTGACAACAGAGGTGGATAGTCAGAGTTAAAAGACAGCGAAACAACACAAAGAGTGAGAGAAAGCAAAGAAGGAGAGAGGGTAGGACCGACAGCAACGAGCCATTATGACCCACGCTCTGCTATATGTGTATCAATCTCATGACGCAGTCTCAAAGGACAGTTCCCCACTCTAAGTTGTGTATCGGCACCAAGTGAGAGCGAGATAACTCTGAATTAGGTCGTTGACACCTCTGCGTCAGTGGGCTTTCTGCACACAGCAGTTGAAGGTAAGGCCTCAAGCTCCTTTTCACATCTAGTGATTTTAACAATCTATCAACCAATGGAGTCAGGGGAAGAAATGGTTTAGGTGTAACTGACCAAAGAATAGATGGTTTTCTTGCATATACTACAATTCCCGTGCTGATTGCAGCCCAACAAGCCAATGTTGTATGCTGTGAAATTGGTGGTCAACCCGGTAAACTTTAGGAATCATTTAAACATGTTTTAAGTTATCAAAATAAAGGATAGATTGACTGAGCTTTTTAGTTATTCATACACATTACACACACAACACAATTATACACATATATATAGTATATATTATACACACATATATATTTTTTTTTTTAATCAAAACAAAACCAATTCAAAATAGCTTACCAGAAAATGTCACTCCATTATCTGTCAACAATTGTTTGAGGAAGTATTACTACCTTGTTAATGTCAAGATAATTTAGGAGGACAGTTCTGTACATGGTGTGTTTCTATTTTAAAAGTCCTTACGGTGAAATACTGATCGTGTTTTAATATATTGGCCAAAGCTGGGATTTGGTAACTGAACTTTTCAAATATACTCCACATAATAAAATAGTTATTCAGTACACAGAATTTTGTTTTGTTATCTGGCAAGGAGGGAATGGACGTTGTACTAAAATTGTAACAATATGTAAAATAATTAGAACAGTGGGCTTCTAATGATCCTTAACTCATTGTTTTGAATTACACATGAATCATGATAAATCATCAGATGACTGTATAAGATAAGACCGTCTGGCAGATATCTAAAGCTTTCAATACATCACATCTCATGTATGGTTTAAATGCAATCCAGAGGTTTTCAAAAAACAAAGTACAAACCACCCTCCTACAGTATTTAGCTATTTAGATTATTGGGCATAAGGAGTAATCTTGTACATGACCTCAATATATTTGATGGTAAAACATAAAATTTAGAAGATTTAAATAAAAAGACATTGTCCAGCCATCCATTAATACATATATACATACACATACATTATACCATGGTCTGGGTGAACATTCAAATCTGATTGGCTGCAGTTTGTCCATAAAAAAGTGTTATAGGACACCTACTAAAGGAGTTCTGAGTGTTTACCGTTTTAAATTAAGCCGCTACATTAAAAGAATTTTTTTTTTTTTAATCAGTAATCAGTAAAAGTTACAGTTACACTGGTCCTCTGAACTTGCTTTGTTTCACAGCGAATAACGTCTCTCGCTACGCCACGTTTACTTCAAGGCAACACGGACGCGGGTTTCCCCCCCCCCTTGTTTGCTCTCAACAACGCGCTGATATGACAGTCGTTCCCCATACAAGCCCACACCAGACCGCTGCTGCACGCGGGGCACCACAGCCTGCTCGTTATGCCGGCAGCGGCAATGAGCGTTTACCCACTGTGGACAACGCCGCTCAATCAACCACCTCCCCATGGCGATGCCGGCGGTTGAGGGACACATTAACCCAGTGGCCACTCCCGCCCCACACGGCGGCGACTGGCCAAGGCCCTTTCGAAAAAGCCATACCATGGGCTGGGCGACACCATCACTCGTCTTGCTGGATGTCAAAAGCTGATAACACGGGGTTACACACTCCAGTTCGCCTCCTTTCGCGGGTGTGTTGGAGACGACTGTATCATCTCTAGCGGAGTCAGACGCGATGACGTCAGAGCTAGAAGGGCTGCTGACAAACCAAGCCATTTCCCGTGTCCCTCCAGGGGAGGAGAACGAGGGATTTTACTCTCGCTACTTTCTCACACCGAAGAAGTCAGGAGAACTGCGCCCCATCCTCGACCTGTCTTAATTCAATCGATTCTCCATGGAGCGCCCTTTCCATGTGCTAACCATCAGGCATGTGTTGGAATGTGTGCGCCACCATGAATGGTTTACGTCTGTGGATCTGAAAGATGCTTACTTTCACATCCAGGCACAGGACATTCCTGCGTTTCTTCTACCAAGGGGCCCATTTCCAAATCAACCGCCTGCTGTTCGGGTACTCACTAGCCGCCCACATCTTTTCCAAGTGCATGGAAACAGCGCTCCAGCCGCTACGGAAGAGGGGCATCAGAGTCCTTTTTTTATTTGGACGATGTGCTCATTCTAGCGCCCTCTCGGTAGCAGGCGCTACAGACTATGGAGGTTTTGCAGCACCTGCAAACGCTGGGTTTTGCCATAAATTGGCGAAAGAGCGCTCTGGTCCCCGCGCAATCAATAGTTTATCTGGGCGTGGACATAAACTCGATCACCATAAGTACCAGGCTGTCAGCATCAAGACAGGACGCCCTGAACTCTCGGTTGTCCCGCTTCCGGCCACACACGACAGTTTCAGCGCTGTCAGTGATGCGGCTCCTGGGCATAATGTCCTCTGAGCCTCTGTACATTGTTGTTGGAAAACAACAAACTGTGCCGCAGGTGGCATTGACTACATCAGCTTCGCCCTAACCCAGTAGCGTAGCCCTTAGAGGGCGAAGCCTATATACGAAATAGAATGATAGTTACGTATTGTAACTCCAGATTCTATGAGTATAGGCGTAGCCCTCTAAGGTCCGGGCCACCTGCTCCTAGAAGATTAGTTGAAGAAAAAGCTGATGTTTGGGAGACAAACAAAGGGTCCGCTGTGCAGATGTAGTTGAGGCCTGTGCTGGACGCAAGGGCGGGAAAGAAAATCTTTACGACTGCACATGCGCGAAGGGATAAACCCAGCCCTTAGAGGGCTACACCTATACTCATAGAATCTGGAGTTACAATACGTAACTATCATTTTTCTATGAGCTGAGCGGACTATATAAATATCTCCTGTTGCTAAGGGTGACAAATTTACTGGCCCAGTGAACTTTTGAATTGCATAACAACGTTATCATAGACAGTTAAAGAAATACAACCGATCCCGTTGTTCTGGACAGAGACCAGTGAAGGAAAATAGAAGCTCTTTTCCGGTGATGGCTAGGCGTTACTGCGCAGTCTCCAACTGAGCTTAACAACGTAGATGTGACAAGAGCAACCTGTCTGAAAGTTGTAAGTCTTCTGGCAGCTGTGCCAAGAGAAATCTCAATCATTCCGAATCTTGTAGAGACGGAGAGCGTAGGTATATGTTAGAAGATAACATAGGCACAGGCTAATTATTGCTAACTAAAATGCTAGTTAAAATTAGTAATTAAACCCAAACAGCTAATGTAAGTCAAAAATGGCTGCGTGCTTCTCCTGACAATGCTGTGATTTGTCAACTATGCGACAGCAAGTTACTTGGTTATGACACAATCGTTACCCTATTTTTACAAAAATGTCTGCTAAGGAGCCATCATGTGAGGGGTAAGGTAATGGAGCCTGGACAACTTAAGTTTTTAAACACTTTAGATGTAAAGTTATTCGCTGTCAAAGTCGTGCCAAAAATAAATGCCAGTCAATGGAATGCTAACGGCGGGTGAGTGCTTTTAAAATTAAAATGCCGCTATAGTAGGTAGGCTTTGTGGACGCCCGCTTACCCCCTTGAACCTTATGGGATGGGAATGATTGTTTCATGTATTAGTTAAACCCTCAAGAGTAATCAGGGAAACAGAGTTATGGTATGGAAAAACTTTAGCTTTCCATTGTAAAACAAATTAAAATATAAATTAATGGTTTAAAAAAAAAATGTACAAAGTGATCATTGTCTATGATCACTTGGCGAGGTTTCCGATGATGATGCCGGAAAGACTTTGATTGAAGTTTAAGTCATCCGTTTAAAAAAAGGGAACGTTATTTTTGATTGGTGTTTTAGATTTACAATATATAAAGAGTACACGAAAAAGATGGCCATAAGTTATCAGCTTTGCTCTTCAAGGAATGTATGAGTTAACTGACATTTTTGCCAAGGGAAATTATTTTATTCCCCCAAGAGAGCATTCATTCACTCTAATTTCCACAATGGCAGTTTACCAGAGATATGAACATTGTACATTGAGGTGAAAAGCCACAAATATGGACTGACTACTTTATCCTCCTATGGGTATAGTTATTTTAACAAACGCTGCCAGGGTGCACAGAAACATAACAGCAGATGGTAGAGTATGAGAAAACCGATAAACAGACAGAAAAAGAAGAAGTTTGAGAGTTCCTTACTAAAAAGCAGTCTGGCTATTATTAGTCCATAAGAAACAGGTGCACATGTGCAGCAGGGTAGTAAGCAGGCTCGGCCTCAAGAGAGATTTCACTCAGGAACCCTCTCTCTTTTTTTATTTTCTCTCTCCCTTATTATTATTGTTTCCTCTCTTCCTGCTGTTGCTTTTTTGGGTTTACGCTTAGTGTATGTGTTACGCACAAATATGCAGGTGTGCATGTTCTCACACAGACAGACACATATGGCCTTTTGTATACGTTCTTGCTGGGCACAGGCATGAATATTTTTAACCTGATGCGTGCGTCCTCACCACCGCTTAAAAGGGGGCACGGCTCTGTTTGAAACTTCGATGCTTTCGGCTCAGCCTGGCTGGCAAAACATGTGGTCAGTAAATATGCAGAGAAGGTACTCCACAGTAAGTGTGAATAACAAAAATAAAAATGAGAACTTAAAACTGTGCTTCGGTTCCTCGTGTGAAATCCTGAGTGACAGTTTATTTCACAGCTCATTTATTATTAGGGGTCACATGTAACTGTAAGCATAAAGAACTGTATGATGTCTCATTAGAAATTAACTTATCAGCTATAGGAAAATAAAAAAAACATTATGGAAACATAAATTTGTTGAAAAGTATGTGCAAGCTCGATGTGTGGAAATCTGTGTGTCTTTGCGTATGACTGCACGCACAGAGGGGGCTGGCTGTGGTTTCAACACAATGTTCATCTTTCTTGCACAGCTTCCCATGAAACCACACCAACCAACGCAAATGAAAGACTATATTAAAAGCTGCTAGTATTGTTCTCGGGCTGGTTATTCAAAATATCTTCCTGTTTGATTTCTACCTTCTGCCTTATGTAAAAAAAATGGACAAACCATCACTGACTGCATTTTCTTCCCCACAATGCAGAAGAGTCAAGTAAGGCAATTAGATAAAAAGAGATGGAGAAAAGGGAGGTGGTGACTGGGTGGACAAGTCCATCAAAGAGGAAGATGGGGGAGATAAAATGAGAACACAATGTCAGACTAAACGCAACTAAAGAATGGACTTGATGGTGAAAAACTGTATATAATTGCTATATAGCAAGCTCAATTATTCACCTCTAAACTCAGCTGAATCGAATGCTGGGTACAACAGCAACCTCCTGGCCACAGAAAACCTCAAAATGCAATTCTGTATTTTACCCCGTGTTATCAGTTTCTCAAAACAGCAAAAAGAATATTCTGCAGTATTAGTATTCTTAACTAAAAGTTAAGTTTAACATTGAGTTTTGGATTAGAATAATCTGTACAGCTGGGCCAGAAGGCAAAGCTCTTAATCTACCAGTCAGTTTTCGTTCCTAACCTCACCTATGGTCATGAAGGCTGAGTCATGATCGAAAGAATGAGATCCAGGGTACAAGTGGCCAAAATGGGTTTCCTCAGGAGGGGGGGCGGCTGGCGTTTCCCTTAGAGATAGGGTGAGAAGCTCAGTCATCCGTGACCCCCTCCCGCCACCCTATACAGGATAAGTGGACGAAGATGGATGGATAGATAATCTGTGCAAAGTGAGCTCTCAACAACCTGTGGATCTGTACAGATCAGTACGGTGGCCGAGACGGTTCAACACAAAAGCTATGATATAAAACTCAAAAGCCACAACACAATTACAAAAGCCACAATGCAAATACATAGGTGACAATGGAAGTGAGTGTGTTGACAAACGTAGCCGGCAGATGAGCTGGAGGAAAGTTCTTGTATGTTTGAGAAGTAATGTACTGTATATGGTTATTGTTATGTTAAACAGATGTTTAAAGTTAATGCTAATTGTGTTACATTCAATATGCTGCCTATTACATTGTTAGGGGCGTAATATATCATACATATACACATACACAGCTTGGTCTGAATGAAATAAACCCAGAATTTTAACTACAACCTTGTTTCATGCTTGCTACTGGAAAATAAATTAAGTAGATAAATAGAATTCAAACTGTGGACTCGTGTTCACACTGTCAAACATACAAGAACTTTCCTCCTGCTCATCCACCAGCTCCGTTTGTAACAACACAGCCTCTTCTGCTGTCACTTATGCATTTGTGTTGTAGCTTTTGTATTTGTGTTGTAGCTTTTGCGTTTGTGTTGAACTGTCTCGGCCACCGTAGTAAAGTAATGTTTGAAATAAGGAACTAAGTATGACTGTTGCTGCATGTAGTCATCGTTGTAAACAACTATGTACTATAAGAGCACATTGATCATCAAGCACATTCTTCTCTGTCTGCTTGTTTCCCGTCACATTCATGTGGTTTAAACAGGTGAGAGGTTATTTTGTCCTGTTTGAGTGCTGGAGGTGTTAGAGTAAAGTGTAACTGAATAGTGCACTGTAGTGGCCTCTGTAGCAGAGAGAAAAATACATGCACAGACTTACCCGTTACTAGTTGTGTGCAACAGTAAACTGCAAGTTTGGATAAGAACATGAACATACATAGAAATAACTTCACAAATCAAGGTAAATGTTAACATAAATCTATCATATATGGTACAATTAAAGTGTAATGTAATTTGCCAGTTCCTTCAATTTGTGTATTAAAAATAGCTTTAATTAGAATAGTGATAAATATGTATTAAAATCAGAATCAGCTATTTTGGCAAAGTAAGTGTGTATAGAAAAACAAGGCTGAAAACAAGGACAAAAAATGGATGTATATAGGAATACATCTGTTGTAAGTGTGATATAATTTAAGACAGAGTGCAAAGGGTGATGGGATAAATATGGAATTTGTAATCTAACAGGTCACTGTATACATAAGGTAGTTTTTGGAAGTATATGTAGCATGCTTATTTGTATTAACAGTGATGTTATTTACATGTTGTATAAACTATAAAGATATATCATTTACAGGTACGGTGAAGTACAGTTGATACAGGGTTATTGACACTAAATAACTAGTCTATATCCACAACGTTTCATTTCCCGGGATTGTTCAGGTACCGCCAAACATTCTGTCAGACGTCTCGTTTTTTCCCCCGGCAGCACCTTCCACTTTCTTTGTGTTGGCATTCTAAACCCGGGTCAACTAATGAGGACTATGGTTAACTGCTCCCCAGAAAGCTAGCTAGACTATCTGTCCAATCTAAGTTTTCTGTTGCACGACTAAAACAACTTTTGAACGTACACATGTTCCACCAAAACAAGTTCCTTCCCAGGGCTATTTTACAGTACTGTCATTGAGTCTGGCGCGTAGCGCAGCCCAATACAATTCTGATTGGTTTAAAGAAATGCCAATTAACCAGAGCACATTTTTTCTCCTATCCCAGAATACTGTGTGGACTAGCCTGACATTCCTCTTCAGTGCTGTGGAGGAAGTTCTGGCAATGATGGACTACCAATTAACTGAATTAAATGTTCAATCGGAGTGATGACCTGTGGGAAGAAACTGTTCTTGTGTCAGGTTGTGTGGGTGTACAGTGATCTGTAGCGCCTACCAGAAGGAAGACGTTAGAGCAGGTTCTAAAGGGTCTGCAGTGTTCAGGATACTGCTTGTTTCCTGACTCTGGAGGAGTTCAAGTCCTGAATGGAGATTGATTGATGATTTCTTTCGGCAGTCCTGACGGTCTGTTGTAGTCTGTGCGTCTCCTACTTGGTAGCTCATCCAAACCAAACAGTGGTTAGGTTTCCATCCAAATGTATCACAAATCTGTACCGAAATTTAAGAAAAATTGGCAAAAGTAAATGCAAAGAATGGTTAAGTTCAGAATGGTAATTGTGGGCAGTGTTGAGCGGCTTTTCCTGAAGGTTGTTCTGACTGCACCAGAGGGCCAGCTGTTCAACCTCCCATCTGTATGCAGACTGTCTGGGTCTCCTGAGTGGTGTATGATAACAAGAATCTAAGATTCTCCCCAATATGTATCATCTCAGCACACTCCAGTTACATGTTAACAATGAAATTCAACACTAACTTAGCTTCAGTAATTGTCAATGTTGTTGCTGTTAAAAGGAATATTCTTAACATGACCCATTGTTTACTTTTTATTCTTCTTCCCCAGAGCTTACAGCTGTGGATATCACATTTAAAAAGATTGTCAGCAGTGTCACATACTCCAGTCATTACCTCATTCAGAAATACTACTGTGCTTTTGTCAAAAACAAACCACGATAAGAAGAGGGGCGGTAGAGAGGTTGCCTGCCAATTGGAAGGTTGGTGGTTCAATCCCCGGCCCTGCAGTCCCATGTCGAAGAGTCCTTGGGCAAGACACTGAACCCCGAGTTGCCCCCGATGCTGCGCATCGGAGTGTGAATGTGTGTGAGTGTTTATCTGATGAGCAGGTGGCACCTTGTACGGCAGCCTCGGCCACAGTGTATGAATGTGTGTGAATGGTGAATGTATCCTGTATGATGTAAAAGCGCTTTGAGTAGTCGTTCAGACTAGAAAAGCGCTATATAAATACAACACATTTACATTTACAAGAGGTACAACGCAAATCAGTTAAGGTTATCATTATACATGAAGAAAAAGTACCTGTATTACTCAACCTCCCACACAAGACTAAAAATCTCTTCTCTATTCTTGATTTCAGGCCTGGGTTTGTTGTTTCTCATTTATTCATCTACCATGGAGTCCCAGTCGTCACCTTTTTATAGAGGCGAAGAAGGCCATATTTTACAAAGTGACGAGGAACTGGTGCGTAGAGGACCCCGTCGCAAAAGGGAGTTTATACCTGAGGAGAGGAAGGATGCCCTCTACTGGGAGAAACGTCGTAAGAACAATGAGGCAGCCAAACGCTCACGGGAGAAGAGAAGGATGAATGACTATGTGCTGGAGACTCATCTCATGGCCATGAAAGAAGAAAATGCCAGGCTCAGTGCTGAATTAATGGCCATTAAGGTGCGCTTTGGCCTGATCCACCCTGCAGCCTTCACTGCTCACCACGTTAACCAACTGCAACACCATGTCCACAGCAGCACCCAACCTATCACTGCCACTAGCACGCACCACCAGTCCCTGCAAAGGGACTACAACTGGGGTGGCAGAGACTCTTCTGTTATACAACAACCACCTCACCCTGTCTTCATTCCTGCATATGCTTTCCACACAACGAGAGGCTATTCATATTTGAACATGTCTGGAAAAACTGGACCTGGCCTCCTCCCTCCACTTGGCATTCCTCAAAATATCTTGCCCCCGCATTTGTCCCTTCCTGGAGCTCATCTACTGAAACCCATTCCTACAAGAGCTGCCTCAGATGAGGATGAGGAGCAGCAGGTTCCGGGGGTGTTGTCCCGATCCTGCCCTGCTCCACCTTGCAAAATCTCCTCCAGAGTCAGAAACTACTCTCCACCAAGACAATACATGTCCAACTGACTGTCCAATAGAAAAGGGTTCATGTACTGTACAAATTGAATAACTGAAAAACAAATCCGTTATTTCTCTTCACTTACGGTTAAATATTTTTGCCGACACTGTAGGAGCTCTTTTGTTGTGAATTCATGGTGCATATAAACTTTTACGCCAGCGATAGACCAATAATCGGCCCTGGCCAATTAACAGGCCATTTATTGGCAGTTTGCACATTATCTGTAAAAAGTGTGCTACTCAGGCACCGCTACCGCTCTGTGTCTGTCACTCACCACTGAGTCTGATTTAATGTCCCGCCCACAACTCTGACTATCTTTTACTGTGTATTATGTTAAAAGTTTGTAATTAAATAATTGCTTATAGCATCTAAACAAAGTTTGTGTTGGATTTTGTTACATGCCAAAATCTTAAATTTTCACTGTATATGCATATCGGTTCCAAATCAAAATCCGTTATCAATTTTATTAACTACTAATTATCGGTATCGCCCTTAAAAAGCAGTATCGGTCAATGCCTACTCCCCGCTCTACACTTTTTGTATCACAGCACACATTGATGGTTCTATGTTGGATGATGATCATTCACACAGAGAACATTTTGCCCTTAAACAAGTCAGTAGGTGTCTGAATAGATTACATTCATGTATAAGTTCACAGCACACCCTGCTATGCCACAAAAATAGAACTCTAAAGGTACTTCTCGTTGTGTGCTCTTAAGTCAATGTTGAGTAGTGGTTCAACTTTGGGTTATAAATAAGATAACAATACCAACTGAACTCAGCTAACCAGTCTCTCTTCAGAACACTGATAACAATGCAACCACTTAAAGAAGCAAAACCATGGGTCCTCTTTTTACATGTATGTACTGCGACAGAACTCTATGTGTCCTATGTCATTGTACTTTGTTTGATAAACATTATTCAGTGCTAATGTACATCTTTTATCATAAGTTTTAGTTTTGAGTACATTAATTTAGAATCAAGTATTTCTTTCCTTTTTTCTACAATGAAATACAGTTGAAAACAAATAGTAACCCAGATCAATTTGTTGTTTTTTTTATGTAAAAAGATAAACATGTGGATAATAACAAATAAAACACACGGTTTCACGCCAGATTGATATTACTTTGCCCTAACAAACTACTCTCAGCAACCTCCAACAGTGAAGTATGATGATGTATTTCCATGGTTTTTCTGTGTCGGCAGAAGTAGTCACCTTCCTCCATCCTCCAGACAAAGTGAGATTGAATCTTCTTATATTCCAATAAGCTTAGGGACAACATTGTACATTAGAAAAAGTGTCTTCTTTTTTTTTTTTACAAACCTAAAACCCTGAATGGCTCACAAAAGGTAAAACAAGTGTTTAAATTACCATGTTGCTTGCTTTCCAAACAGAGGAGATACAAGCTGCAACTCAATACAGAGGCCAACTCCTCCAATGCTGTGCCTTGGGCAGACATAAGACTTGTGGGCTTTTTTAGTACTCAAAAGAATTTCAGGCCTTGATCCTAGGAACAGAACTATTGCATTAGGTTTCAGAGAAAGTATTCTACTGCTCTTTTCTTGCATTTGGTCTCTGTTATTTCTTTCAGTGTATTTGTGAGTCAGCAACACCCCAGCAGGTCGCTGATGGAAACACTGCTGCCAGGCAAACAACCAGTCCTCAGCTGGCTCTAAGACAAACTCAAAGAAACAGTCAAAATGATTTACATTACTCTAACGTTATTACATTCAGTATGTTTGTCCTGCCCCCTTAACCTTCGTCTTCATACAGTTTTCAGTCAATGCATTTGCCTTGTTTTGTAGCTGTAATAACATTAGCATAAAATACTTTACAGCTGCTTTTTGTTACTGGAGTTAGTCGGTTAGCTTTCGGAACAAAATTTTTTGTTGTGTCAGAGTGAGATACTTACAAGTAAGCAGAGATGGGAAGTAACGAAGTACAAATACTTCGTTACTGTACTCAAGTAGATTTTTCAGATATTTTTACTTTATTGTACTATTTATTTTTTTGGCGACTTTTTACTTTTACTCCTTAAAATTGGCTCGTTACTTTAGTTTTGTACAAAAACTCGTCTATCAGGTGTGATTGTGAATAGCGGAGAATAGCGCGGACACGCGCCTCACTCCACGGGCGCGCATGGCACACGGAGAAAAAAGTGAGAGTAGCCTAAAAGAAAAAGAGACCAGCTGTCCAGAGGATATCAGTTGGAATTGTGTGCATCTTTGAGAACTGTAAGTCATATAACTGATGTTGTCAGTTAATTTAAGCCTGTTGTTGTATTGGTCTTTTCTGGCACATTTAAAAGTTAGCTTGTTTGTGTTCTTCACCTGTTAGCTAGGTTACACCTGTTAGCTAGGTTACACCTGTTAGCTAGGTTACACCTGTTAGCTAGGTTACACCTGTTAGCTATGTTAAACCTGTTAGCTAGGTTACACCTGTTAGCTAGGTTACACCTGTTAGCTAGGTTACACCTGTTAGCTAGGTTACACCTGGCAGTTGATTCGATATAATGGCGATTGTTGAACGTCCTTGCTCATTAAGATAATTTATTTATACTGATGCTTGATTATATTAAAGCATCAACATTGTCTACGTCCGTGTTTTAACAGACACATCTGGGCCATCATCATCATCATCTTTAAATCCAGTCCTAAACTAGTCCTCACTAAATTTCAAATAATTTCACTGGAGTCAGTTATTATTGCGTCATCAATATGTAGCCAATGGCATATAAAGAGCCTTTTCTCCATGTCCACTGTAGTTACTCAGCGTGCTCTCTAGTAACATCTGTCTGGTCCAGGTAGCTTTGTCATTTGCAAGGCTACTTTTACTTTTATACTTTAAGTACATTTCCAAGCCTCTACTTTGTTACTTTTACTTGAGTAAAGACATTAAATCAGTACTTCTACTTTTACCAGAGTATTTCTTAACACAATTATCTGTACTTCTACTTGAGTATGGGAAGCGAGTACTTTTGCCATCTCTGCAAGTAAGTATTTTGTGTTTTTCTTTCAGTTGAGAGTCTGGGAACTCGGACACATATTTGGTGCGCACTGTTTTGCTGCTGTTTCCGGTTAAACAACGTTTGTCTATCGTTTATTGGCTGTCACAGCACAGGTGATACCCAATCAGCAGAGACAGCAGAGTGCATGTTAACTTGGGGTAATGAGGCAGAGCGCTTGCGCACACAGCAGGGTGTTCAACGCACCCCCGTTTCAGTTGAAAAAAACGTGCAGCTACGTGTTGTCGCCATAGACGGTTAAAGAAAGTCAAAGATGAAGTTATTCGCTAGGAGTCGCTAATGGAGTGGAAACTTAGACGGAAAGTAAACAGGGATGAGTCAAACCACCCTTCTGCGTGTTTGCTGCTGAATATGGGATAATTGCTATATTGTCAAAATAAATTGGTGTATGCTGTGTATATTCAGCTTAATCTATGTGAATATAGGATATAATTGGTTTAGTTTTTTAGTTTTTTAAATAGGGATTTCATTTTTCTACAATAAGGATTGCTATATCAATATCAATGTTGGTTCTTCTGCTGCTTATGTCTCAACGGTGTTTCCAACCTGCTTTTTATCTCCCCTATAGGCTAGCCTACATTATAATAAATAAAATATGTAACCATACAATAAGATGCTACTTCCATATCACTGTGCAGACATGGTTAAATGTTATCTTGTCCTGTTTAATAGGCAAACCATATGTTATTTTAACCGTTTCAACCCCACTTTGTCTTGTTTTGATTCCTTAATACTAACAATGATTTAAACACAGTTTAAAATCCTTATTTGCAGCTTGGGTCAGACAGACTTCTTAAGGGCTACATTGCCCAGAGCAATGAGCCCTGAGCATTGTTTTCCTTTAAAAAAAAATATAATGTGAGGCCATGGCAGTGATCCAGTATTATCCCAGTTAAAGATACTCATATTCATTTAGCCTCTTTTTTCTTACGTTAAACAGCTATTTGTATATGTTTCTGTAGGATATTTATTGTTTATTTCATAGTAATGTTTAATATGTTTGTTTGTTAATGCGTGCACCAACCACCAATGCAAGTTCCTTGTAAGTGTTACTTACTTGGCAATAAACGCATTTCAGAATTTTTTTTCTGATTCTTTATATTTTTGAAGCACTGAAATTATTCCAGTCATGATTGTGATGAATACAAAACCAGTACTTGGTCTTATTTTGTTCTTTGCTATTTCACTCTTTTGCAACCTCACCATCAATAAAAAGCTACAATGGCATCTGAAACTGCACTTCACCAGCCACCAACTTTTTGGGTTGAAACCAATGACACGTGAAGCTTACAAACCAAAACTAAACCTTGGTTTATGGTTCTTAATTGCAAATTCAAGAGATGAATCACATGGCATTCAAGTCATCCTAGCACACATCAGTCATAATTAGAATTAAACCTGGAACTCCCAATGCCATAATGTTACGGCTGATGTAAAATACATACATCATCATCTCTAACTCTGATTTATGTATTTTATCAAAAGGAGTGTATTAAAAACAAAACAGATTCTGCCTTTAAATGATGATTAAATGATTGCTTGCAGCTTATCAACTGATCTGCAAGCAGACCTTGTCTTGATGTAAAGATGTGCACACATTCTTTGCATGTTGTTGCAATTGTTTATGCAGAAACTGCTAACCACTACAATCCCATTTAGACCACCATGTTTCAACACCACAGTAACACAAAAGGTGTGATTACTCCCCCCACATAGAAACTTTATATACACACATGCAAACTTACATCATTTCAATCACCCATCGATGTTCCCATATATAGCTGGATATAGATCTGGTGAAGTAGAAGTAGATCATGTGTGTTAAAGTGCATTGTGACATAATTTCCTAAAATGAAAGAGATACTTGAGTGTAGAGCTTTAGAACTTTGTGCATTTTACCACTGCTATCTACTTCAACTAGAAATAATTATGAAATGAATGAAATACAGAAAAGACCTATTTGAGTGCTTAATGTTGCAATTTCACAGTCTGATGTTGGTGCCTAACATTTAGTAGATGACACATCTCTCAGTGGTCCATCCGAAATTTTGGTGACACATGTTCAGAGAAATAACCTCTTTTGCATAGACGGCCACATTGACTCTTAACCAAAAGGGTGGGTAGTTTCAGGTGTATAACTTACCAGTCTACTTTGAAGAGTAACTTCAAACTTTGTGATTTCTAGTTAAAAAATGAATGTAATCATTTCCCAATCAAATCACATTTCAAGAGTTTTGGTAATATTCTGACTTAAATGGTGCAACCATGGTGTTCATTTCCCTCTACACATTGAAGTAACATTTATGAAGAGCAACGGTGTAATGCACATTACTATACAGTATCATTATATAAAGTGAATCATGGCAAGGTTTCTTCTTCTGGTAAGCAAAACAAAGTTGTGTGAAATCCACTCTCAGTCACTCTGTTTTTATCTACATCAAAACATCTTTCAGAGGATTCTTGTTAATTTATTACACAGTTTATAGATACTTGCCCCATTTTCAAAACATTTTAGACAGTTTGAAAGTGGTATATGACAGGAGCTATACTCTTTTGCTGTCAACATACAGAATTATAGGAGAAACCTGGAAACACACATGGGGAGTCATAACAAATGCTTCAATACAGGTGTAGCAGGCCCAGATGACTGTCGAAAAGAAAGATCAGAGTGACTCATTACAAAGTCTGACGAATATTTTAAAGATCTGAGGTGTAAAACCATAGAGGTGTGGGATGACAAAAGTGATATGATCGGAAGAGTCTCTCTTGGGTGGGTGGGTGAAAGCATGATGAACACCATGAGCGCGGTTCAGGTGTGAATGCTTGACCCCCACAGTGAGGTGGCATTTTTCCTGGCTTTGGACCAATGTATCAGACAGCATTTATTTTCCCCAAATGAGGTTAAACCCTTAGGCAGAATGACGTTTATCTCTCCCACAGAGTTTCTTATGTCTGCCAAGGATCATTGAATCTTTGTAACACCTTACACAAATAATGTACCTAACGCAGGACGTCATGGCCTGTTTAACTCACCTTTTTCCAAAAGAAAATACTTCAAGCATCTCCATAGTCATGCTGTAAGACATGTCTATTTGTGTCTATTATGGTTTTAAACATCTTGAATTGGCAAATTCACGCTACATTTAAAATTTAACTACTGGAACATTATGGCTACTTCAATGAAAACTCCTTTCTCAGTATGTATACTGGAGGTTTCAAGTTTCCACATCCCACATAAGAACAGTAAGTTGGACTACAATGTTTTTACAAACTAGTTGTGATATCTTTCTGCAAAGTAAAGGTGAAACCTCCAAGCAAAGTAACAATAAGCATATTTTTTGAGTGGAGGGACTTAAAGTAAAAGTATATAACTGGAACAGATTTAGTTCAATATAAGGTACTGAACATCTTCCTGTTGCTCACTACTTCCTCCTTGAAGGGTTCCTGAAGTGCATACCAGTTGTTATTTGTCTTAAGCTGTTACCAGTCAAAATCGCACAGTATGAATTCACTTCACTCACTGAATGACAACAGGGCTTAGTTCAGTTTTTTAAGTCACACTAATCACACCCAATTCAGTCAGAAGACCAAGAAACACATGAAAGCGTGACTGCAAAACTTTTTTTTAACTTCTCATGAAATTCCATTTATTTTTGTACTTTTTGTGTTTTGATGAATGCATAGAAAATGAACAACAATAATGCTCCTCATTCAGTGTATGCAATACCTATGTATATCATTAACTTGAATGAATCATGACAGTAAATCTTAGAGTAGATCCAACCATTTGATTTAACTGATTTTTTTAAATTAAAATATGGCAAACTCATGGAAAAAGACAGTTCAAAATAAAACATTCACAACACAAAATTTCACAGTGACGAGGTCACAGGTGTATTGCAGACTCTCAATCAACTTCTTACACTACCATCATAAAGGTTGAGTGCCAGTTGGCATGCTGTTAAAAATAACGGGACAAAGAAATTATTATAGCAGATAACATAGCATGCTTTATAAACAGTGTGCATCATTTTTTATTAAACAATACAATACAAAACAGTCTAGCACAATTTCCAGGATGAATTCAGTAAACGACAATGAAAATGTTCATTATATTTCTAAAATGCAGACAAGTTGCAGATGTCAGGCTAACATATTCACAGTTCATTAAATAAAATTCCATAATGTGAGTTTAATCTGTAAAATGTGTTGTGCAGTGTATATGTGAATGAACACAAAAGTAAATAAAGGAAATGATATGGGTCTTCTCTTTATCATGCCCATTTGGTGTAATTTCAGTTGTAACTCAACATTACATTTCATCTCAAAAACAACTGAATTTAGGTCAGCTGTCCATACACTTCACAGTTGTCTTTGGGGAAATGGAATAAATGTCTTACTGTTAGGCATAAATGTTGGGGAAGTCAAATCCTAATTGAATTAATAGTGTAGAAGTCAGTATCATCTCTAGCCAACAGATGACAGCAGAGTAACACTGTCAGAACTGCAGTCCTTGAGCAAACAGGAAGAATAGTATTGGTTTCCAAGTCTGAGCCCACAAATGAAGAGAAAAGTTAGAATAGTATGAGCAGTTCACCTGTTTTCTCACTTCTCCAAATTATGTCTGAAGTTATGAAGAAAGCTGAATGCAATGCCCCTAGTTTCTGTTTTGTTATATAGCATTAAAATTACAACAGATTGCTTTGCAAGGTCCAAAACTGACACATTTGCTTTTACTGTACATGCCGTGACTACCAATTAATGTCAAAAAGCAACTTAGCTGATTTTAATTCAGCTCTGTGTCATCTTTGTGTGGGCAGTATTTGACCTCCCTCCGTGGCGCCAGTGCATGGAACATTGAGCAGTCCGTGACGCAATTTGTGTTATCTAATGGATCTCGGCAGACCTCCACTGCTCTGCTCAGCTGGGAGCTCCCGTGTGCTGCGGCCACAAAGGAATTCACACACCATTCATCTGCACACACACTGCCCACACTGCCTTGGCACAGAGCTGGATTTAAATAAAAAAATAAAAATAAAAAAAACATTGAATTACAAATTGTATTAATCAATACACACATACACACACACACACATATATATATATATATATATATATATATGTATACTGTCACATACAGTATACTGTATATACATACATACATATATACATATACTGTATTTATATACATATACACATACATATATACACATATATACACATACATATATACAGTATATACATATATACATACATACATTGTATATGTATATATACATATACATATATATATATACATATATATATATATATATATATATATATATATACATATAGAGGTAAAACATCAGAGGTCTCTGTCCAGAAGAGTGCAGTCCTAGGAACAGCTAAGATACTGCACAGAACCCTCAAACTCCCAGGCCTCTGGTAGAGGACCCGAGCTTGAGGATGACACATACCACCCCACAAGGGGTGAGAGGGGGATTTTTTTTTATTATATATATATATATATATATATATATATATATATATATATATATATATATATATATATATATATATATACACACACACACACACACACACACACACACACACACACACACATTTATATAACAGTTAATTCTGCTTAAACTTTCACAGAATGCTATACAGCCATTTTAGGATAGTTAGTTAGCATCCAGCCCTTTGTATTATAGTTGTGATGTCTTCTCTCTGTTTCATTATGACCTTTGTTCCAGTCTGCAAGTTTCTTTATCACAATTGCATTTTTCCCTGTGTGTCTCAAATAAATTGAGAACCCACTAAACTCCTTCCCCCACTGGTCAGCTTAAGCCTCTCCACTGTCACTTACACAGCCAAAAACAGGCAAGTGAATGCCCTTAATGATCTGTTGTGTGAACTCAAGGATGTGATGCGTGATAGGGTGGACTGGATAGCAATGATTTGAAAAAGAGATTTTAACAATAGAATTACAGTAGAACAGAAAGATCAGATTGATCACTCAACAGTACTATAAACAACCACAAGGATTTCAATATCAATGTTTACAAAATATATAATACATCTTATACAGTATATATCCTACAATATAATCTATTCAACTTTGGGATGAATGCACATCCAACAAATGTTCAATTTACAAATAATACACGTAATTCAAAGTAGGAAGCCAACATTGTACATGCGTTCATCTTTTTACACAGTTCTTTTCTGATCAAGAGAGTCGTGTAAGATATGTAAGGAATAACCAATGGAAAACCTAATCAGCAAGTGTGCACCCACATGTAATGATTTGTCACCAAACAAATGTGCATTTGGTCCTTTAAGTGTACCTTAACATGTAGAGTCCTGCTTTTGTTTTAAACGGCTTTGATCAACTTGTAGTGGTATCCAATGAGAAGTCACTTCTCTCTACCACAGCATTGCACTGATATTACATGGTGCTTTTACGGTCAAATTGGCAGTGTTGCAGAGTCTCTTGGTGTGTAATGTATTCTGTAAAAACCCACCATAAGCAAAAAAACAGCAAAGCCTCTATATGTTTGTCACAATAGTGCTCTAAGTCCTGACTGTAAATACGTCTAAATATGCAGTATATAGCTGGAGCTATTCAAATACATATTGGCAAGTCCTTGGCATTCATTGAGCACCACGCTAGTATAATGTATTCATGAGTTTGAAGATTGAATCACCTCAGATGGAGCAGAGAGGTGAAGTCCTTCAAAGATGAAGAGGACAGAGTTCACGGTAGGGAAGAAGGATGGAGTTGGCAAGAGATTTGTCGAGGTTAAAGACTGGACTCTCAGTGATTTTGTTGCTTGATCTTTTAACAGTCTACTCAAGACTTGGAGAGATCTTTAGACCTTTATAATCCAGGTTCCCTCTTCACAATAATGTGAACACACAACAAAGTAATATAAATATATCAAATCCATGCAGATTTCCCTTTTCTCATATATATAGTGTCAATAACAAAATCTTGTGTCAATAAAATGTCCTCCTCTAAATAACTGCATTTAATATTTTGCAAGCACAAAAGGTCCACTCCAGTGCCTTTAGCGTTTGATTGCTTGTAAACAGTATCGGGGAAAGAATACCAATGAGAGAAACAGATTCAAATCAAAATCAAATCATTTTCATGTTGAACTTGCGGGCCCCACCCTGTCCTCCACTGGCAGCGGGTCCATCCACCTTTCTGAAGGAATATTCCACAGAGAAATTGTTCTTGTGCTGTCCTCTCCCTCGACTCCACACAAAGAGCAGAATGAAACAGAATAGAACCACCCCCAAGAACATGATACAGCCCATAGCTGTGGATATAAGGATGGTCTTGAGGTCCAGAGTAAACTTTAGGAAGACTCTGGTGTCATTTAGATTTGTGTCATTAAGGTCCCCAGCATAGTACGTGCGGTTTGCCATAAGGGCTGCATCTAGTGGCAGCCCACTGACTGTAAGTGTGGCAAAATAGGTGTCATTTCCACCAGCATTGCTGGCTATGCAGATGTAGGTACCACTGTCTGTTACCTGGGCGTACCGTATTTCTAATGTACCCTCTGGTAACACTGTTAGGCGGCCGCTACTCTTTGTTGTGATGCGGCGGCGCTGAGGAGAGATCCAGAATATCACCGGCGTCGGCTCACCCTCTGCTTTGCAAATGAATGACACGACCTGCCCCTCCCGGGCAGTTACCTGCTGCAGCTTCCTATTGCGGATTTTGGGCTTCTGGCAAGTAAAGTGATCAAAGAGAGCTGAGTCAGAAAAAGCGTTCAGAGCCCGTCCCTGCACCTCGACGGGTGTCATACACACTGGGGAGGCATTTTCGAAATTGAGGGTCTTCCTGCGCTGAAGAATCCACAGCAAGCGGCAATCGCAGGCCAGAGGGTTCCCGTCCAAACGCAAAGTCTCCAGAGTGTTGACAGATTGAAACGCTCCCTCTTCCAGGGACACCAGGCCGTTAGTGGAGAGGTTAAGGAGGCTGATTTGCCTTAGGCCACCCAGCGCATATGGCTGCACTGCCACCAGATTTGTGTTGACCAGATGCAGCTCCTTCAGCCTTACAAGGTCCCGCAGCGCCCAGGACTCCAATACAGAGATAGGGTTGTAGGAGAGGTTGAGGCTGGTGAGGTGAGCTAGACTGCGTAGGGCAGAGGTGGGCACAGAGGTGATGTTAGTGTGAGTAATTGAGAGCCAAGACAAGTTAAGACCCTGCAGGCTGTGAGGGGAAATGTGCTCCAAAAAGGGCCAGTGATCGATCTCGAGGCCCCTCAGGTTTCCCAGCTTACGGAAGTTCTGGTCCTCTAAGGTGGAGATACTGAGGTAGCGGAGACGCAGAGCCACCAGGTTATGCAGGTAAGACAAAGACTGGCTGGACACAGAAGTCAAGTTACACCTCTCAATGGTCATCTCCCTCAGCCCAACCAGACCCAGAAAGGCCTTGTTGGAAATATAAACTAAATCATTGTCTCCAACTTCTAGGTTTTTCAGACTTTTTAGGTCTTGGAAAGTAAAGTCCAAAAGAATTACAATCTTATTCCCACTGAGGTCCAATGAAGTTAGATTGGAGAGACGTGAGAAAGCCCCCATGGGGACCAGTTTCAATTGGTTACCCCTAAGTGAAAGCGACTGCAGGGTCTGGAGACTAGAAAAAGCATTTGGTTCCAGGACACTGATCATGTTCTCACTCAGGTCCAGCTTTTCAAGACGTGAATATGGAAGAAGGTCCCCATGCTCTACCCAGCGAAGTTTATTCCCACTTAGGTCCAGGGTCTTGGTGTCCAGTGGGATGCCATCTGGCAGTGCAGACAGGCGTCTACCATAACAAGAAACAGTCTTGAGTTTTGAAATGCACTCACAACGCTGTGGACATCCTTGACCCTGTGTGGGTAACACTGTGACCATCAGTAGCAAGAACAGGAAAGGCAGGAGCCAGCCTACATTCTGGCCCAGGCTCACCCCCATGGCTCTCCTTTTCACTGCTTTGTCCTGCTCCTGAATCACTGGGTCAGACACCTGAGGAAAGACAAAGAATGGGGAGAAGAAAAGGAAAGGGGGAGGGTGGAAAGGAGGCCACAAAGAATGAGAGAAAGAGACAGATAGTGAGACAAATTAATTAAACTCAATTAAGGAGCTATCAAACACTCTAAATGAGTGGAATTACTATTGTAAACTCTAAATGACCTGGCACAGCAGTGAAATTAAAGCTAGAGCTCAAAGACAATCCTCAAAGGACTATGTATTCACTTGAAACAGTGTGATTTACAATGGGAAAATTTGCCTTGCAAGTAGTCATGTTTTAAAATCATATGCCAGTGCATATGCACAAAAATAGATATGAGTTAATTTGATTTTGGGGGGTTGTTTTGCTCTCTAGCTAAAATCAAGCTTTGTAAATGAAAACAGGGAAATTGAAAATCTACTGTATTCATAAGAGCTTATGTGAGACATCTTAAAATGCATGAAAAAGGAAAACAATTGTCTCCCAAAAGACTTTAACAGCTAATAGCACTGAAAATGCACATAAAATTATACAGTGTGAGGAAGCAAGATATTAACAAATAAACTCTCTGTAGGAGGAAATACAAGCATGTAAACAGGATGAATAAAATATGAACAACCCAATCACCAGATTGGTTCATATAGCACAGTATATCCAGCCCCTGTGTCTTTGAGTAAATCCACGACAAAGTCAATCACCATAGCAAAAGATATGACTCAGTGCATCACAATAGCTCAGGCCATCACATCATCTGCTAGGAGCCTGACCTGCCTATGGGTTTCAAATGACGGACAGGGTCACACACACACACACACACACACACAATTCCAGCCCTCCGTCTGCTAGTGTATGTTGGCAGCAGAGTGGTAATCCCTTTATAAACCCAATGTGAAATCAACATTATTGAGTGGTGAGGCTGGCAGAGTGTTAAAACATATTGAAAGGCCACTGTGCACTGGGACTATAACTGGATCACACATCAAGCGATCCCCAAACTAAAATAAGTGCTACAATTGTCCCTAAAACATAAAAACACTGGGCACATACAACCCGTTTTCTAGCTACTGCCCATTATTTACAACAGGAACTGTTACAGTAAAGATAAGGAGACAGCGTTACAAGGGTTCTAAATTCTAACCTGCTACCGTTACAGATGACTTCATAACTCATTTAATGTCCCTCGCCTCTACACATGTTCTAATTTACAAGTTACCAAGGCTCAGAGATGAATATCCCCATAAACCAATCTGCCACTGAATGAAACGAACTGTCTGACAGCAGACAGGCTTAAAATGAACCAAAAGAAGTTAAGGACACAAAATATTAAATGGTCATATTTTTTACAAACCTATAAGTATTATCAAAAAATACACTGTTGTAGACAGCAACGCACGCTGCCAACACCCCCACACATGCATACGTGTGTCAGACATAGCAGCCTGACACATACACGTAGACTTTCACAGTAAGCATACACACATTTTGTTTCACTCACTGTGGAAAAAGAAAAAGCCCTTTCTGCACCCAAAGGCATTCCTTGTGTTTTGGTTCATGCTCTATAAATGAAAAACATGACAGCTCAGACATTGGTAAATTTATCATTGCACTTCTAAATCAAGAATCAAAGTTGAAGCAGCAGAACCAGAAATGTCGTCTTTTTAATTCCACACATTCTTCTTCTTTGTTAAAACCTGCTGGATACATCATCCACAATGCAAGAATTGGAGGTCTGGATAAAATAACCCTACTTCTTACTTGATTTATTACCTCAGTAAAACATTTTCATCCCTAGAGTTTATAGACTCAATTGCTAGTTTCAAGCCTTCTTCATTTTGTAAATTATGGTCCCATTTATTTAAAATTGATGATGAAGCAGGGCATTCATTAGGGCATGGGTACACGCCCACCTGTCAATCATGACAGAGTCTTAGCTATGTGTATCCACAGCACTGTTTAAAAAAAAAATTGTCTTAAAACTTTGACCCTCTCACTGTGTTTTTCCTTAATTAAAGTTAATCGGAACATTTTGGTTGGCGGTAACTTAAGGGAAAGGTTGACAGTTTTTAAGTTCCCTATTTACCCACTGGCAAAACTGGCATCAACCAGTTGAGAATCGGCAAGGTTTCCTCTTGAGCGTTGAGCTTAGCGTTAAGCTTAGCGTTAATACCATAGACGACACTGGCTTAGCTGCGTCATCCTCCCCAGCTCCACCCTGTTGTCCAAATATGGTCACTTTTGGCTCCAAAAACACCAAGAAGTCAAAATGCAATCTCTTGGCTTCAAAACGGTAGTCCACAAACCAATGGGTGATGGGTGATACATCCATTATTTCTTTGTCTATGTGTGCGAGACTGTAAATATTCTACGTACAGCATTAACCTCTGTGATGTTCATGAACAATATCATACGTACAACTGCATGCATGTACACTTTAAGATGACATCTGAAGGTTTTAAGATATTTCTTAATATATAAAGTTTAAAACGTTATTTTTCTGCAAGTGGCCAGTTACTGAAACAGTAACCACAAACTTCTTCCTCCTCCATCCAACACCCAATTCCCCCACCCTAGATTTAAAGATGTCAGTCACATGGGGCAGTTTTCCAAACCCATATCTGGTAGCAGTCCCTCACTAACAGCCCCCGGCCAGCTAATGCACCAACGGTCAACAGCAGGTCTCTCAACTGTATGCATAATGACCCCCCCCCCCCCCCCCCCCACACCACAATGCTCTTCCCTGCTAACTTTATGAGAGCAGAGCTGCTGCTGACGGTAAAGAAGTGGTTTCTTCTCAGAAAAGTGTGACTGAACACCATCTTCGCTCGTGTTGCATTTCAACTTTACTGCACATTAAAGTTCAGTTACGTAAAAGCTTGTCCCAGAATTAACAGGATGTTCAGCAGGCTGTAATAAACCCACTATGTCTTACAGGCAGAATCAAAATGCTGCTCTGATATAAACGGCAATGCTAGGATCAGCATTGAAAGGACAGTACTGTAGGTGTGATAGATATATTGTCATGGAGATGGCTGCAACCCACCCCCACCCCCACCCCCCTCCAGCTTCAAACTCTCTTCCTAGTCTCTTATTTTCTATAGCTGGCTAAACGCACCTGTCCACTAGATGCCCTCAGCGAGTTTCCCGCCTCCGTGCGCTGACCTTACCTGAATGTCTCATCAGCCACCTGCCTGCACAGCTGCTACTCATTTGTTCATAAGCTCTTCAAAATAAATCTAAGTAGGTAGTTTTATGCATATTGTCTAGTTGCTGTGGTACATGTTTTCTTGGCTGCTGAGACTTGGTGTCTGCATTTAAGTCCTGCTTCCTGTCACACACTGCCAAAAAACTGACAAAAGACAGATGACTATTGTCTGTCATTGTCAAACATATGAATAATGTGTATGCTGTGTACACATTAGGCAAGGGGGTCAGTTTTCTTTAGCTTATAATTTTGTTGCCAAGCAACATTTACACATCTAGTACTTTCTATCAGAACAACTACCTGAAGTAATCTTCTCTTCTGGACATGCCTCAATATTTATACACAAGAGTTTGAATCTAATGATTTTTTCTGTTAAGTGTTATTTATTAATTTGGGCATCTCAGCTGTTGACTGTAAAATTTTATATGTAATAACTTTGTAAGGCCAAAGGGCTTAAAGAGGCACTGCCAGCATCAGATTAAAGGTGCCCTGTCACACGTATTTCATTACTTTGTGATAATGTCTGAAGTCTGTAAAAAATGCCTTGGTTACCTTGTTTCAAGCCATTCTAGCGTGGTATAGAAAGCCTGCAAGAAGACTCAGCTCGATTTGTGCCAGTTCTCATTTAAATTCAATGAGCTTAGCTGCTTGACTCTGATTGGCTAACAGCTATCCAATGAGAGCCTGGCTATCAGCATCCTTTACCCAGCACAACTGTGCAAGCTCATGAATAGTAACGAGCTCAGGCAGCATGACGTCAGACTGACCAGCTTTTCGTAATTGGCCCTCTGCTTATTTTTTTTCAGTGACCAGAGCTGACAGAGGAGGTAGCAGTTCATTTTAAGAAAACATGCAAATAGACAAAACACAAGCAAATTATGAAAACAACTTCATTAATTTGTAGGGGTGGGAATCACCAGACACCTCCCGATACGATATCATCACGACACTTATGCCACGATATGATATTATTGCGATTTTAAACATATTGCAATATTCTGCGATATAGTGCAATTTGTAACCTTTTTTCCAACTTCTAATTTTTCCAAATTTCAAACAATGTTCCCAAAAAGAAACTTTGTCAACATCTGTTTTATCTAAAAAGATACAGTTCATCTCTCTGTTTTGTCATCTCACTTAAGTTGTACTGCTGCAAAAGGGAATTGTCGAGCAGACAAACTGACCAACACATACTGTCGATAATAAAAGATCAATACTTGGCACCTGTGATTCGATACAGTATTGCGACTGAAAATATAGCGATACTATGCTGTATCGAATTCCCCCCTACCCCTATTAATTTGACAACACATTCGCAGCATTCAGCAAACGCGCTGCAAATACACACAACACAACCAAATACATTAACACGTTGCAAATATAGAAACAATGCAAAAAGAAAAGCGGACATAGTCCATAGACTGTATATTAAAATTATTATGATTATTAATATAACACAAAATATTAATAATATACAGTCTATGCTCCTGTCTCATTCCCTCCCAGGTGGTGCAGTCCCCGAGCTTTGACTTTTCAAAATAAAAGCTTGCATCTGGTCAGCTATGTCATTGTTCTTTGGTGTTTTGGATGTTTTTAAAATAAACAGTGAAGCAATCATGCTAGTGAATACAATAACTTAGTCAGCAGATGTCTTACTTACAACACAATGGAGTTAGCGGTTTTGTGTTTATATGTTCGGGCGGGATTTACTCAGATTGATAAATCCCACGGTCTCTACAAAGCTCAAATTGATTGGCTTACAGGGAGGGACTAGAAATCCTGTCTGTTGTTTTTTTTTTGTATTTCAAGAGCAAATTGCTCCACAATATGAATACAGATTGAACACTTATTTTGTTGGTAACTGTTGTTGTATAATCACGATATTACACTTGAGGAGGCATGGCTAGACGTCAACGTTTAACACTGATGCAGTTTTAAATATTTCATTACCACAAGTTTACAGACATGTGTCTCCTGATTGAGTATCACCTGTGACCAGAGCCAAGACACACCAACCAAATGAGAGAAACTGAATCTCTCTCTCTCCCTCTTTCTCTCTATCTTTTTTTAAATTTGCATGTGTTTTCTTAAGTTGCAAGGCGTTTGCCCCTGTCGGCCACCATAGATTTGAGGGGCGATGCCCCTGCCATCCCATTGTGAGTGAGATAAAATGAGTTGTTCATGGTGCAGTTGGCACTGTTTTGTGTGTCAGTAAGCCATAACAGTGTGACAGTAAGCCAGCATGCACAATACCAGGACGCTGATACTGAAGAAGCTACATTAAGCTAAAAATAATTTAAACCTGTGCTTTTCCTAGTGCGACATGTCAAAAAGTCTTACGTATTGCCAACACGTGGGACGTCCTCCACTAGGTACTGAAGAAAGAGACTCAAACTGGGATGCCATGACAGCGAAAGACACAATGTGAGCACAAATCAAAGACGGTTTCATGCTGTTGTCTGCTCTTGAGATGCTTGAAACTGCAGCTCACACTTAACATGTGATACAAAACTTTGGTGACATGTTTGCAACAAGGAACAAATCCATGAGGCCTGAAGCACCAAAATACTTAAAAGGGAATATTTGTGGCTTAATAAAAGCCAGAGTACTGTCTTACGCTTCAGTCGAAGATGTTCTGGTGCGGAAGCTAGCTATGATTTCCATCTAACATGAAACCTGAACATGAATAATGTAATTTGATTGAAAAACAGCTTAATATCTTTTCTTTTTAAATCACTCCTGCGCACAGGAATAAACCACTGCCTCATAAAACAGTCAGATTACAATATTCAGTACACGTCTGGGTAATGGCATATGTGCGCAGTGATTGCAGTCTTTAGTCAGGAGCTGATCAAAACAACTGGGAATATGATGTTATTAAAATTTCATTAAAGAGAGGTGCTGTTGTTGATGCCTACTTTATCATGATGTCGTACAGTAAATAGCTGCTGCTCATTCAAACAGGCGATGACTAGCTGTTAGTGCAAATATCTTACATGTCCCTGAATGTCCCGTCTCGTCCAGATGAAACTTTAGTTAAGCCAAAGAGCATTCTTGACCCTATCCTTGACCTAAGCCATGTTTGTATTTAGCTCATGTTTAATCTTCACTATTAAACACTAAGTTCAGAATAGATATGAATTGAAAGGTCACCTTTAAAGCACAGATCAATATTGGTGGATATTGTGATCTTCTTGGGTCCACCACTTTGGTTCAACGTTTGGAGGGATTGCCATGACATTTTTACAGACATTCCTGGTTCCTATCCTTATAATTTTGGTGAAATTTGTTTTAGGTGAATTGACTCAACAACTACTTGATCAAACTATTGGATTTAATCACCCACTGCAGAGCCCTATAATCATTTAGTTACTTAAGTGGTAAGCAATCATCTAAGAATTATAGTCATCCATTTCTCCTCAGGTTGCCAGGCGTCTGTTCTGTGCAGCGTGGGTCCTCCTGAGTCTGTAAAGTACAAATGGCAGAGAGGATGACCTGGTATTCCTGTGCTCTCCGACCACAGCCCAATTACCATACAAAAGGGAGCAAGAGAAGTGTGGTTTTTCAGCTAAAAAAAGTGCAGGTTAGATAGCAACACAGCCAGATTTAGACAGTGAAGTGGTCTGTGAAGCTGCAGGGGCACAGAGTGAAGGGAAATGTTCTGCCACCTCTCTACCCCCATCTTCCCCTCACCACCTCGCCCTGCACAAAACGCTACTACATCATTTATTTCTGACACTCCCTTTAATCCAGCCTTGCCTCCTCTTCAGCCTCTTTTTGTAAAAACAGAAGCCATAAGGGGCTTGAAAGACAGCCAATTACGTTAATGGGCCTTATGCAAACGCTGTCCTTGTCAGCTATTTAAAATAATAGATCGTGAGGCCCCACCATGTTTTAACATGAGCACATTAGAATGTGATCAGACAGAGGGCACTCGGCCAAAATTTACACATCAAACACGCCCATTCAAAATGTGTGCGTGTGAGTGGAGACAAGACCTTTAAATGCATTGACTGGGCATGGTGTACAAATGCAGAGCTGTGTGTCATAGCTCACATTTTGATTGTTGTTAAAGGATAAGAAAGTCATATTCTACATTTTGAAAGAAACGAACATCAATGAAATGACCAAAACCTACATTGCAATACTTCCCCTGTGTCTGTGTCTCTCAGCCCCAAGGCAATTTTTTTCTACTGAAGATATCACATAATGTGTATATATATACTTCAATTGCTGTATTTTTTAGCAAACATTAATCAAACAGGAGGAAATGGGGACTATTTTTAGCCAAGGACTAATACACATTTGGTGCTTGAGTGAGTGTTTCCGGCAGCTGGACGGTGAATTTGGGATGGACTCAAAATAAGCCAGTTCAACAGTGTGGCTGATTGATGTGTTTTTAATAGTTTGTGGATAACAATGGAGGGTTAGGGTCTATGGCACAATAATAAGCGTTTATTTGGCTTTGGATACACAGAAAATTCTTGGATATATATATATATACACACACACACACACGTGAATATGTGTGTTTTTGTGTGTTATTTGTAGCAAGAAAGGGCCTTGAAGAATCAACCGCAGCAGAACAGAGGGTGAAACTGCCAGACCGATAATCATGATGCAGGTGGAGGACACAGCTGACAAATGAGCAGGAAGTGTGTTTGAGAGTGTGTAGGCGTAGCCAAGCGCTCTCCAAAAAAGGCACACAGGCCGAGGCGTAACATCCACAAAAGCTCCTCAAATGGCTGCTCACACTGATTTCAACCATGCCCACTCTCTGCGCTTTACATAAGAGAAAAAACTGTGTGTGTGTGTGTGTGTGTGTGTGTGTGTGTGTGTGTGTGTGTGTGTAGTGGTACTCAAGAATATTTTTCAGATATTTTTGCTTTACTATTTTATTTTGTGCCAACTTTTTACTTTTAGTCCTTATATTTCAACACAAATATCTGTACTTTCTACTCCATACATTTTACAAAATTTGCTTGTTACTTTAGTTTTGTACAAGAGGTCATCATGTCGGAGAATTGCGCGGACACGTGTCTCACACCGTGAGCGAGCATGCGCCACACGGAGAAGAAAGTGAGAGAAGATAAAAAGAGACTACCTGTCCAGAGGATAATCAGTTGAGATTGTGTGTGTTTCCTTGAGAACTGTAAGTCGTATAATTTATGTTGTTCATCTAAGCCTGTTGTATTGGTCTATAGTTCTTGCACATTAAAAGTGAGTTAGCTAGTGATTTTGTTGTTTGTGTTCTTCACCTGTTTGTTGTTCACCATATTCAATCTAATTGGATGGGAATTGTCCGTTGCATTTGACACACCACTAGAACAACTCGACAGATTCGGCAGCATTCTGCATTCATTTGGCAAATCATTGCAGCTGGTTGGGGCTAACTTTAGCACATAGTAGTATGGATGGCGACATGATTGAAAATGAAAAAAACGGAGATCAACGAGATTCAGACAGACAAGCATCCAGACATTCCCAATCATCATCGATCTTATCTGAGAGAGATGTTTGAGACAGTAGGCATCAAGAATGACTCCTGGCCAATGTGCTGGGGAACTCAAATGTGGGTTTAGTAATTCATATTTTATCCTTTATTTTCTTTCCAGAAGCCATATTTGATCACACACACATACATGTAGAGTCCTTTAAATGTTATGGGAAAGATTAAAAAGAGAAACTGGATCTGTGAATTCTCACAGAATCACAAATGAACTCATATCTTGGTGCTCAGTCTGAATCTTTTTAACCTGGAGTCCCAGTCTCTGTCACAATAATCATATACAATATGGGATGTTTTAGGCCTATTGGCAGACATCCATTTAAAATGTAGCCAATGGCATATAAAGAGCCTTTTTTCCATGTCCACTGAAGGTTCTCAGCTTGCACTCTACTAACATTCATGTGGTCCAGGTAGCTTTGTATAAAAAATGGTTGTTATTCGCAGGGTTACTTTTAATTTTATACTTTAAGTAAATTTTTGAGCCTGTACTTTGTTACGTTTACTAGAGTAAATACGTTAAATCAGTACTTCTACTTGAGTACGAGAAGTGAGTACTTTTGCCATCCTTGTGTGTGTGTGTGTGTGTGTGTGTGTGTGTGTGTGTGTGTGTGTGTGTGTGTGTGTGTGTGTGTTGCCACGAGAGAAAAACATGTTACTCATGTACACTGAGGAAAACCATCATCAGTGTCCATCAATCTGTGTAGGGAGACCCTGAAGTACATGGTCCATTACACACACTCCCGCTCACCTGATGAAAGACAAAGGCAGAGGGAGAAAAGTGAGTTGCTTGTTCTCTTTTATGACCCTGTAACTTCCACCTTGCAGTCTGGTGATGGATTGTTAGTACTGTCAGGGCCATGCCACCCACCACAGGCAAGGACGCCCAGTCGCTGAGTGGAGAATACAAAGCTGGGGTTGTTGGTGGGGACTATGTGCATATGCATGCATGGGTGCAGCTATATATACACAATGTGTAGTATAACGTGTATGAAGTATTTGACCTACAGCTGTTGACACTGAGGTGACAGGTGAAGTCAGAAGAAGATGGATGAGGGGCATCTTGTGAAAACAGTTCACTTATTGAATGTGGTTTTGTCCTCTGGCCCTGCATAATAAAACTGCAGCATGCAGTTAACTGATCAAATATGTTGGACAGTTTCATGATGACACCATTGTAATGCATACAGATTCATATGAAACACTATTTAAAAAAGGGCCAAATGGGATTTTAATTATAATAATGGATTATAGTGAGATTGGTAAATTGCACTTCTGTACTATTCAAAGCATGAACAGTGAAACCAAAGGACACAAAGGGGTGATTAAGAATGTGTCTTGCCATGTGCCATGAATGTTTAATGAGAACGGTTTCAGGGCTTATGGATGTAAAGGCATCTATGAATAGGACATAAATAATTGAAGATGCTACCCTACATGGCCATGTCCCACTGACATGGAGACTTTGACCTTACCTGGAGCGACAACAGCCCCATATCTAAAGACATAGAGCGACAAACACATGATACGCTCATATCACTGACAAGAGCACTGATAAACATCATGGACCTACAAGACTTATTGCAGATTAAACACCTAAGTCATATGATATGGTTTCGGATTCTCCACTTCATATGCATTAACTTTTGTACTACATTTTAGTTTTAACCAAGAAAAAAAAATACAATTGTATATGTGACACATCCTGCTTCTCACAGTCCAATGTATTCAAGCAACTACACAGATATCCTCCATCATTTTAGACATAATTATCTCTGGTCAGCTTGTAATAGGTCTTTTGTTTTAAACAAAATTAAACAAGAGGCACGTGAGCTGCCAAATATCTCACAATAATCTGCATTATGTTCTAAAAATAACATCTATGCTAATGAGGTCATTAATCACAATGTGAATGTGTGTTACAAGGGCAATGTCGATATGAATGTCCATTCTTTTAAATACTTAAAGACTCGTAACAGGTTTGGTGTTTTCCTTAATAACATCTCTTGAATGCAGCAAAGTGCTTCAAAATCGAATCAGATTATCTGTTCGTCGGATCTTAGGGATGAATTGTTCTTGAGTTACTGTGTTTACAATCAAATTATTATGCAACATGCCAGAAGAATCTGTAGTGCATATCCGTTTCTTTCTTTCAAATACAACTTTTCAAATTAAGTGTAAAGTAGCCTTCACTTAAATGTATTCTGTTTTTGTTAGTTTGTTTTTTGTTTGTTACTGAATACTGTATATGCATATTTCAATCTGCTTCTTTGCAAAGGTTGTACATCTCAGAAAAACGTGTTTTATTTAGTATCAGCTTGAGAAAGACTGAATCCGATTGATACCGGTTCCAATTGCAAGATATCCTTGGATCAATAAAAAAGGACATTCCGCTAGAATAGGTCTTAATTAAATCACACCAGTAAATTTCGGGTTAATAGAAGAACAAGGCGCTTGACCCACTATCCAGTATTGCCACTAATCAATCATCCAGAGGCAAATTCATTACAAAGGATAACAGTTTTGTCAATAACTGTAACCACAATATGCAATGCATCTTTAAGATGTGCTCCCATTCTAGGAAGTATAAGAGATCAATAAACTAAGTAACATTCTCACGGTACATGGCAGAGGAGATGGTGGGAACAATAAAACAGAAATTCTAACACTTCAACACAAAAGTGTTGAAATGTTAAGATTATCATGTCTCCTTATGCAAATATACTGTCGTTGGAACTTAGATAAGTTACTGCTATAATAATGATGATGATGATGATGATGATGGTGATGATTTTTCCCAATATTCTTATGTTTGTCCAAATATTTGGAATAAAACCTTTTAAATATTTACAGATTATAACACCCCTGTTTTTTTTATTAAAAAAATCTTCCAATATGCATAATGTGAAAGGACGTCCAGGTGGCCTTACTAACTCACTATCATGACAGGGTCTGACCTGGCTTCTTTTTTATCAATTTGTACAGTTTGTACAGCAATTTCATAGCTGAAGGTTGAAACTAATATTGAGGTTCTCATACATACACTCCCACCTAATCTGAACCCTCCAAGCGCAGTCAGTTTGAGTTAACACAAAGGGATTGGCAGCTCATAAGAAAATTTCGTTTGAGGGGCCACAGGCCTTCACTGTAATGCAGGGTGACACATCGTCACCCATCTTCCCCCCGGTCACATATACACACTCTGGACCCTGAGCAGTGTTTGGACACACAAGCTAACACACTTTCATTAGCAATGTTCTGTAACAGTAATTCATTACAGTGTGTGCTTCATCAATTTAGGCCCAATACATCAGTGACAGACTTATTTATCCTGTGCTTGTTTATTTCTTGTGCTTGTGGATAGCACTTCTACAGCAAGAAGGTTCTTGGTTCAAATCCAGGTTGTTCCGGGCCTTTCTGTGTGGAGTTTGTATGTTCTCCCCCGTTGAAAGTTACTTTGCATGGGTTTCCTCTGGGTGCTCTGATTTCTTCCCACCATGAAATAATAATAATGTAATGTAATTTCCCCTTGCGAGATTAATAAAGTATACATTATTAAAGACAGATAGGTAGGACTACAGTTGAAAATTAGCTGACTGGCTAACACTGGCGCATTTACAGAAATGTTGATTAATGTGCATTGTCCTAATGAAATAAATAAATCTATCTATTTCAAGGCCTCATGAGACTTGCAAGCTCACACTGAATAGACTAATGATGATGAAAAATCTAATAGTCATTAATAATGCATATTAAATATTTGATATTTTAGCATTAAATGCTTTCCATTAAGTCAACAGTCATTTCTCTCATAAGAGAAATGACTGTTGACTTAATAAGAGAAAATATTCATTCCTCTTTTGATATGAGAACAAATATCCCTTAAAAGGTCCAATATGTAATACTGATAGCTAGCGTTTCACAATGGTTATTGCAGTGTAAATTCAAAGCACTGGAGAGAGTTGTCTCCCCCGGCCCCTCCTCCCTAGTTCACGGCGGTTGCCAGGTTGTGAACGCTAACCAACGTCCCACAATGTCAATGTAAGCTAGATGCAAGTCTTGCATTGCCATTGAAAGCCTGTGCTCTCAACGAGCTCTGTACCCGGCTGATAGTCACCTTTGATCAGCTAAACGTGACAACAATGACCGCTAAAAAGCACTGCGACCTTGCGGCGCTATGTTGTCGACAGACAGCCACCCTTTCTCCTGCTTAATGTCACTGAAACAGCCGCTGTACCCAGGTCTCAGTCACAGCCTTTACGCTTTCATTTTATACTTTCAATCCTTTAAAAAGTGTCTGGGTCACTTCTTTTAAATGGCAGTGATGTCATTTTGGCACTAAACCTTTGCTTTTGGATAGGACGATGGCAGCATATCTACAATATCCCCATAAGACACAAGGAGACATTTCAAGAGTTTTATGTTCTCAGCAAGGTTTTTTCCAAGGTTAATTGTTCAGTTGAAATCATGAAAGCTTATAGTGTACTGATGTTATACTCTGCAGGCAGATTTGTACCATTCAAAATGCATTTGAAACATTAATTTCTCTTTAATCTTTTGCAACTGCGAAGATAGCCCTTACCGATCACTGACATGTTAGTTTATATAAAGAGACACATGCCTTGGGAACATAGGACCTTGGAAACATAGGAACCCTGGGAACATAGGACCCTGGAAACATAGGAACCTGGGAACATAGGAACCTGAGAACATAGGACCTTGGAAACATAGGACATTGGAGACATTGGAAACATAGGACCTTGGAAATATAGGACCCTGGGAACATAGGACCCTGGAAACATAGGACCTTGGGAACATAGGACCCTGGGAACATAGGACCCTGGAAATATAGGAACCTGGGAACATAGGAACCTGAGAACATAGGACCTTGGAAACATAGGACATTGGAAACATAGGACATTGGAGACATTGGAAACATAGGACCTTGGAAATATAGGACCCTGGGAACATATGACCTTGGAAACATAGGACCTTGGGAACATAGGACCCTGGGAACATAGGGCCCTGGGAACATAGGGCCCTGGGAACTGAGGGCCCTGGGAACATAGGGCCCTGGGAACAAAGGGCCCTTGGAACCACCAGTCATCCACCAGTATGACTTTTCAGCCAGCTCACTACTGGCAGCTAGCGTATTAAATGTCCATCCTCTCTTTAAGCGCCCGTGATCAGAGTTTGTCAGTCCCCCTCCCTAGGCAGCTTCGCAGGCTACTTACACAACGTCAACAGGGATGAGAAGTGACAGACCACCAGGACAGAGAGGACATAATTGAGGGAATTGGTAGGGCGGATGGATTGTTTGTGCTCAGTGAACAGATTAAAATGTCCATTTGTTCTTGACCAAATCTTGTGGGGGTGTTTTTAAAAAGAAGAAAAATAGAATTGGTCATTAGGTCACTGGCCTGATTGTGTCTGGCAGTAACTTAGTAAGTTTATTGAATTATAACACAATCCAGTTTGAAGGCATCAGGGGGCATTAAACTCCGAGATCTGTGTCCTTGAATTGTAATGACTTGGAAACATCCATTACTGTCACTCTCATAAGTTAGAGTAAATGGCTGGTTGTCAAATCCTCTGTCTTGACTGCTTAGGTATGCATGGCACCTGTTCAACCTATTACAACTGTATTTATTCTTTTATTTCCATTATGCTGGTGAAATTGAAAACTGGGGACAATTTAACACAGAACACTCTTTCCCAATTAGTTTATACACAGTAGAACCAAATAATGACAATTCATCATCTGGCATCAATGTGTATGGCAAAATAAACAGCTACTGGGTAATTTCGCACCCAGTTATCTCATATAAAATTAAGTCAGAAGTAATAAATCAAGAAGCAAACTCCAGTCTCACACCTAGTGATTTTCCAGCCAAACATAAATACAACCTCAGGTCAAAGAAGAATCATTTTTCAAAACTCAAATCACCAGCTCCTATTTCAGCAGCCAACTTTAAGTCATATCAACACAGAGGAGTCCTGAATGTGACATCATTTCTCCCGTAAATACACAGCAACTATAGCTGTTTATCGCTAACAGAGAAACACTTTGTGGTTTTGACTTACAGTAGATTTATGGCACAGAGACACGAACCAGAAAGACAAAGTCATCAAAAGGTGGAGGTGAGTGTGATCAGTATCTCGGCTGGCATCTATTTCCCGCCTGGCTGGCCTGTCTACCGTGTCACTAGCCATCCCTTCAGCCCAGGCTCTTTCCATGCCAATTGGCTCGACTCTCCGTCACTCTCACACTTGCTGCCATATCCAGAGAGACAGAGACGGGGCCATATTAGGCCGGCATCACACATCACACGCTTATAGTCCTTTCGCACTTCACATCATTCCACACACACAGATTTATGCATTCCAATTTACACATGAAAATGGATAAATGCACAGAGATACAGAAACAGACAGACAGGCATACATATTTAAACACACACACATACACACACTGTCCTTAATCTGCAGAGGAACGTGTGTGAGTTGTATATTAAAAGGTTAGTGTCTCACTAACACTGACCTTTAGACAAATCCTTTTGTTTACCAACTTCTCTGGATGAAGAGGAGTTAAATATCAAGGTATAACGGAAGAGGAGATAAACAGAGTACTGCATATCAAGTACAGTGTAAAAGTCGAAACTCTCCTTCTATATTCTGACTCCAACACTTTTCCTTGTCCTTTTTCAGCCCCTCAAGGTTGAAAGACTTGTGGAAGCATCATGAGCCTAAATCTGCTGGAGCTTGCTCTAATCCTTCTTGAAACCTGCAGGCTCTCCATGTCCTTCTCATTGGCTTCATTAAAAAGATCCCTGTCCTTTCTACTTCCCTTTCACTGCCTGCTTCCCACTCATCAACAGAGCCAATTACAACCGGTTATCTGGAGTCAACGAGTATCGGAGAGGGGCCGCACGACTCCTTCCTCTTCCTTCCAGAGGAAGGGTGAGAAATGTTACCTACACGTAAGAATCAATGCCACTCACACAGTACTCAAATGCTCATTGTATAACTATGAAGTGCATCCATAGAGAAACAGTTCTCAAACTTTTTACATGATTTTTGGGGTTAGAGTTTCAGGCGGCAATCCAATATTGCCCTCGAGGTCTCTTGAGAAAGAGACGTCTGACTAGCGGAGCGAGCCAGCGAGCAAGCAAGCGAGGGGCGCTGTGTGCAAATTGAAAGTAATCCTCAGGCCTGGCCGGCGGTGCTGCTGGATTCGCATCTATTCATAATTCATCACTCGACAGCAGTGAGGTGGAGAAAGTTCTGGCTGTGTAATAAACCAGGAAGAGACATCTTTGAAAGGCACTGATGGAATCAGGCAGATCAGCCTCTGTACTGCTGAAGGTCCCAGGTGAAAACAGCACTTGTTATAAGCAGGAAGACAGACGGAGCGAATAGCTGGAAGTCTGCGTATGTCACATCATGTCAGATCCTACAGCTGTCCATCCACACTGTTCCAGAGATTAGCTGACTGAGCCACTGTCTGTCTAGCATGAACTGTCAAAAGCCTAATTAGACAGCATCCAAGCATCGCTAGCGAAGACTTTCATAACCGAGACACCAGTTTTCCTCCAACTGGAGCCATTTAAGCTTTCAACCGCATGACCACAAGGGAGTCAAACTGCTCAGCCCTCCAGCAAGTGCAATCACCAAACCAAAGAAACAGGGATAACGAACTACTAAAGCTTGAACCTGTAATACATAATTTTTTTGGCCATTTGGGCGCTGTGAAAACAAGCTGTGAGCATACAACAATTACATATTACCTTATCTTATGTAAACTTATCACCTTTTAAGTTGATATGGCGACACCGAGCCATATCATTGGTTAGGTTTGTCAGTTTTTTTTGGTTTCTTTGTTTCTTTGTCTGCCAGCAGGGTTAGAGAAAAACTACTGGCCGGATTTTCATGAAACTTAGTGGAAGGATGTAGCATGGGCCAAGGAACAAGGATCTAAGTCCCGGGGCGGATACATACATTATTTTTCCCTTTTTTTAACATTACAAGATAGGACGTTTTGACGCATTCATGTGCCGGAATAATTTGAAAAATGTGTTCCCGGCATTGTGAGATAGAGCGTGCATTGGCGGAGGTCTGTAGCTATTAAATGTAATTAAATATATTAATTATAGCAGCTTTATCATTTGCTCCCTTGTAAACCCGGTCTTGACCTATAATATCCAAGAAATGCCACTTTGTTTGTAGCTGTAAGAAATTCAAAGAAACAAATCAATTTACTTATCATATTTCAAAGGAGATCTGATTCTGACACAGGAAGTCCATTAACAGATTGATAGTGACAGTTTTGGATGACATCTACAGTCATTCAAGACGACTGATGATGACAGACAAGATGACAGCTCACGGACCACACTCACTAAGCTCAACTCAATGTGAAAGTTGAAACAAGTTCAGGAATGAAGACAAAACTTCACACACACAAAAAGTGGACAGGTTTAAGGGCTGTAATTTGCTGCAGAGGCTTTCACCTTCAACGCACGTGTTCACAAGTACCCAAGTTCACCGAAATGCTGAAACACGCGCAGCTTGTCTAGTGACAACACGTACTGATACTGTGGAGGTGACTTTGGTTGTCGGGGATATTGGCCGGCCCTGCAACAGAGTGGCCACCCATAGTTATGACACCAGAGTGACCTGAAGGTAAGCAGGAAACAAAGAACGTGAAGAAAGTGAAAGCGGAGGATGTATAAAGGATGGAGCCCAAGGAGGAGGAGGCAAAATGAGATTTGGTATTCCAGCACATATGCCAGCAGGGCTTAAGACTTAAAAACAATAGTTTGACATTTTGGGAAATACGGTTATTCACTTTCTTGATGATCTAAGAAGATTGAAACCATTGTTATGTCTGTAGAGTAAATAACAAGCTAAACCAAGCAGCCGGATAGACTGGAGGACTGCAAACAAATAAAAAACTAGCTTGGCTCTGTCTAATAGTACCTCTAAAGCTCCCTAATTAACACATTATGTCTGGTTTGTTTAATATATAAAAAAGTGTAAAAACGACCCATTGTGGTTTTACAGTGGTTTAGGTGCTGGATAGTCTTGCATTGCTAGACCTTTCTTTGGCATTTCTTTAAACCGATCACAATCACTGCTTGGGCAGCACTAGGCGCCAGACAGAGCCACGGTTCCTCAGCAAGATAGCCTCGGAAAAGAACTTGTTTTGGTGGAACGTGTGTACGTTCAAAAGTTGTTTTTATTCAAGCAATAGAAAACTCAAAGATTGGACAGATAGTCTGGATTACCCTGCAGAGATCTAAGGAGCAGTAAACAATAGTCCTCATAAATCCACCAGAGCTTAAAATGCCAACACAAAGAAAGCAGAAAGTGACGGACATCCGGCCAAAAAGAGGGACATGCGGCAGAATTTCCAGCAGCACCAGGGCAATCCGGAAAGTGAAACATCATGGATATAGACAAGGTGGTGGACTATTTCTTGGCTGCGACCAGTAACTTCCTGGAGTCTTGTTGTCATATCAAAGTACTGTGCCTGCCCAAGAAATAGTCTGGCACATAAACCCTTCAGTAAAACCCCAACACTTACATTAACATACTGCTTCTGTGTTTCCAATCCTTAGCTAAGCTAACCAGCCGCGGATGTTAGCTTCATATTTATCGAACAGACATGAGAGTGGTATCAACCTTTATATCTAACCCTTGGTAAAAATTAGTGAATAGGGGTATTTTCTACCATATCTTTATAAACCAACTCTGGAAACATTTTTTCTTGAAACAAGACAAGAGGGAGGACATATACAGTACGTTACATCTTGAGGACTTGTTAGAGCTCACTGCAAATAGTGCTTCGTCAGCTCCATGTGGATATGCTAAATACATTTTTTGTCAGCTAGTATTGAGGCTGAAATGTGAGACAAGGCATTAAAGTCTATCATGAGCAGAAATTTGAAGCTGGCTTTCTGTGCCTTCCTAATTGTAACATGACGCTAGCTGGCATTGCTGACCTCTCTTCTGCCCCTCTCATTTTCATCTGTCTTCACTGACTCGAAGCAGCACAGGCTCATCATTTTCCCCCAAAAAAGCATCCGTCTCATTAAATCCTCTCTGCATCTAAGGTCTAAGAGGACTGCCAACAGCCATCTCTCATCTGCTGAAAACTAATTTCTCCTTTAAAATCAGTGAATGCGATCTCAGTTTAAGATTTCATTTGGGTAACTTCTATTTCATCCTGGTTTTACAGGACATTGTTGAGGATCATCTGAACATCCTTCAAAGACAAACTTTTCTCCACAATTAACACCTTGCAACAAAGCTTTGAACAACACCCACACTACCATGGGAAGACTCATGGCTTCTCAGTGGGAAGACACTCTCTTTCCTGTCTTTCTTGCATTTCTGTAATGAATACAAACAACATACATCAAAGATCTATAAATAAAGTGTAGACGTCAACCTGTTTAAAAAAAAAAGGAAGTGTGTCTCTAGATTCCTTGCAGCTTTGCTTTAAATCTTTGTTTCCTAAAATGCAAACAAACATTACATTGGATTCTTCTTTTTTGACACAAAGCAATCTTGCACCAAAACACCAATTTCGGATAAAACAGGGAACATCTGTGATCAAAGTCCTGTGATTCTGCAACAAGGTGAAAACAGCAATATCCTCAAGCGTCCCTGACTGACCAATAACAATTCCTGTCTGACACACATGCAGCCAGTACAGTGGCTGGCCTGGGATTATGCCATAATGACATACTGATGAAATGTACTGGGCCATCCAGCTATGTCTATGTTATGGTCTGTTGTCCATATTTCAGCTGCTGAGCCTGTTTGAATGGCCTACTTCACTGTACCACCCTCTAATCCTGTTGCCGTTGGGAACTGCCACACTGCCCGGTCCACTTCCCGTGTCTCCTCCACTTGGCTTTAATCTTGCTGCAGCCAAGACAGCGGGCTCTGAATCGGGGACGACTGACTCTCGGAAAAACAGCCACAGCTAAAATGTTGGTGAAAAACAAACGGAAAAACTGAACTGAAGTGAAGTCTCTTTATTTTGTAACAGTAACATCAATAATACATTTAATAAATATTGCAAAACATACTGCATAGTTGTGTGCATGTGCATGTATTCCTTCCCGCCCGCGCTGAGCTAATAATCTGAGAATAGTGATGTCTGGGATTCTGGTGGAATTGTCCAAGAGTTTTAATTACAAGAAGAACTCTGAAGCAATTATAGGATCTCAAGCAACACTGGCACTGAATCAGCTCTCACAGCACAGAGACTCTCATGATTCAATACAGTATCTAATTGTTGATTAATCTTCAAACATCACACTCAGTGCTCTGCATTCACAGACATGGCTGCACAAAACCTGCAGAGATAATCATTCATTTGTTACATCCCAAATGGATCCGCTTTCCCATATTTTCTTCTTTGTGCAGGTTAAATAATGAGGGTGTTGCCTGTTTATAGCTATGAGCTGAAGCAGTAGAGGTAGTAGATTCTGTATCTTTGACATGTCTTCTGAGAGATTAGCTAATGAAATAACATGCTTCTTGTTAAATAGAAGGCAAGAAGTCAAGTGTTTGAAATAGGGAGAGGTGGCATGGAAGAGCAGCATGCATGAAGGTGCTGACCATAGAAAAGACAAAACAAAGGAGTCAAAGAAATATGGAAAAATTAGAAGAAAGAAATATCTTTAAACATTTATTAGACTCAAGAAAGCAGATGAGCTATGCAAAATGAAATTGAAAATAGGAGCAAAGAACAGAAAGTGAGGCACAGAGACTGTAACTGTGTGTGCGTGCGTGTTTTGTCGGATGGTTGGTTGACAGCCACACTCTCTCTTATCTCTCTGGCATAAAAATCTCAAAGAGATTTCATCAACGAGGGAGCTGCTGCTGCTGTCCGTGCAACAACTCAGACTAACAGGAGCGCCTAATAAGGGACAGGCAAGCTGACAGCAAAAATCCCAAATATGCACACGTAAATTCTGCTAAATGCTAAAATCTGCGGGGGCGATAAAAGTGAACCTTGGCAAATGACAGAGGTTGTCAGCCCCTGTGACAAAGCCTTAATGACAGAAAACAGAAGAAAGGTGGAGGAAGGAGAAGCAAGAGCAGATTGAAGATGAAGACAGGGAGGAGAGAGTGACTCAGCTGTTCTCCCTAAAGGCCTCCAGGAGGACGAGAGGGATGAAGAGGCACCAAAGAGGAGGGGTGTTGATGCTCCCTCTGCTCTTCACATAGAATCTCAAATTCTCTGAAATGAAAGAGAAACCGAGACAGGGGACCTCAAATAACTCTTCAGAGGAAAATTTACCCCCAAAGCAAACAAGAAATGTCCATGATGCCAGAGAAGGGGATGAGCAATCAGCGTCCTTAAAGGGGATCGCCAAGCCAGCTCACCAACCAAGTCCGAGGAGAATTATGACATCAGGCTTATCTAGCATGCGAAGGAGCTTCTTTAAAGTCTCTAGATACAGCTATGGGCATAGAGTAATTGGGCTCTGCCAGGGCATTAAACATAGATCTGATCTGACATCACACAGGAATTCAGCATCGGATGTACTGGGATGAAACAGCATGCTGGGCAGAGTTAGAAACACACACTGCACCAAAAAAAAACAAAAGAAAAAAAAGCTGCATCCATGCAAACAGACACAACCGCAACTACATCCTGACATACAAATTATTCACAAGCTCTTTTGAAACTGTTTACTCTGACATGCAGACGCCGCCTTCCCTGACACCGAGACAGTGGAGAGCTCCATTGAAAGTGGTTCTGATGAGACGTTTCAACGTGAGACAAAAGCAAGAGTCAGTAGAAAGAGAATTCTTTGGAAGAAAGCTATAGATGTACACTATAGGACAAAGTGAAAGGAAAGCAGGCAGGGTTATCTTTGAAAGAGATGAAGTAGGTTTTGACAGCGTGCCAACTGTCATGCAGGTAGGACGATCAACGTTTTTCTAAGAAAAAAAAATACCCCAAAAGATGAATAATTCATCCCAAAGCTATGGCAGGCTAGTGAAGACGAGAGGGGCGTCAGACCCATGAAATACTGCCTCACTGCGTCTCGACTGGCTACAATGAGAAATCCATAGGCCAGGGGCAGCTTGTCCTCTTCACCTCAAACTGTGGCAAACAGCACAGACCAGGAAGTTGACCAGGACGCACACCTGTCAAACTGACACAATGTGACAGGAGGGCATTGAAAAGACTCAGACGTGTTTATATACTGTATGCGGAGATATTCAAAGACACGCAAATCCACAGATTGTGATCTATACTGACAGGCATAACCTTATATGTCTCAGAAACAGCATGCAACCCGCCTCCACAGATAAAAATGGGCCGAGCACACACAGAATGTTCCAGCTATTTCACAAGCATATGTAGCACATGTACTGTATAGCCTCTATAATGCCCCAAACAACAGAGTAGCAACTGGCCACAGCTGGGAGTCAGTTTAAAGAAACGATTCACAGAAGAGTAATTCTGACAGGCAAACCAAATCCGTATGTTCCTAAGGAGTGAGAGACAGCGAGAGAGACTGAGAGAGAGAGAGTGAGAGAGAAAGAGAGAGAGAGAGAGAGAGAGAGAGAGAGGAAGGAACCACAGTCTGTTCAGCACAATCTCATCACACCCATCTGTCACAGTTGCACATGGACACATACAGCTGTTGATTTATTAGTTGAAATGATGCAGAAACAAAGCAAGGGAGCGATTTTCTTCCGGGCATTGACATGTTTTTCAAAAGCGAGGCTGGAAAAAAGGCTTTTTCCTTAAAACGTGTTGCCCTCCCTAGGGGTTGCATGAAGAGACCTTCTCACACCATGTGACAACAAACACACACACCAAATCAGTCATTTTAGTCCTGCAATATAAAACCAAAACTATGCCATTAGATTGTTGCTGTTATTAGCTTATCATATGGTTCCAACCTTGGACTGGTATTAATAAGGCACGCTCTGTAATTAAAATCATTACAGACATCACCTATTATGATCTTTTTAAGGTTTCTTTTTTTATTTATATGTAAAATTTACGAGTCAATTCATATATTTGAGATAATTTACTAAAAATGTATTTCTTAGTGTTTCTACAGTTAACTATTTGTGTTTAAACAGTCAGTATGTGCATATTTACATGTTCAGTTATTTACATCAGCAGTTAAGAATCTACCTCTGTGGTTTTACTCACATTTACCTGAGGCTGAGTTCTGCTAGCGTCTGATTGGTTAGTTCAGCTACATGTGATTATGTAAAACTAGGACGTGTTGTTGTGGAGCTGATAAAGCTGCTTACTTTTTATTAATGCGCTGTTAAAATAACAATGCTGCGATATTGATTGATAAAGGATTTTTAAGGCCGATACCGATACAAATATTTGATTATTTAAAAATCAAATAGTTATTTGTAGTTATTTATGAGTTCTCACTAAAATAATAATGATAATAATTTTTTTTATTGTCACAACAGAACAGAGGAACATCAAATATATTAAAGTTCTGATAAATAAAGTGTATAAAAATACAAACTTAAGATATAGAACTTAAAGTCCTTTGAACAAAAACACAATAACAACAACAACAAATCAGTGTTGCCAACAGAGATGTTGTAGAGCGCCAACACTCATAACATGGTTGACCGTCCGTTTTTATTTGTTAAATATTCATTTATTTGTAATTATAAATTATTCTGATGAATGAATATTAAAAAAAAAAAAAAAACAGCCATTATAAACACCGATACCGATAGATCGGGTAATGGCTAATATTGGCCGATAGTATCGGCCCGCCGATATATATCGGTCGGGCTCTGCTTTAAATCAGGTTTTTGTTGGTCAATGGCGCAATCACTTCCCGCTGCCTCAAGATAGCAAAATGCCAAGAATTCACCTGAACACACCTCCCTGTAAGACCTGCACGCCCATGGGCGTAAAAAGATGGGCGCAGCTGCATTTGCTAGTTAACGTTTACATGCGTGCTGGACGGTTTTTAAATAGCAAAGACACTTGCGTTGGGCTTTGCGCCGCACTGCGCCGGGTGCAAGATAGGGCTCCAAATCTTGTTTGTTTAATATGTGCAAAAAAGGACAATTTGTGGTTTTAAGGGGGTTATGTGCTGGACTATTTCTTGTATTAGTTGTTTAGGCTACTGTTGCACACAAGTGTTTTCTTTGCTGGAAGAAATGTTCTTCTCTGCAACACCAGGTGACAAGCTGACATGCTAACTACTGTAGGCTAACAGCTACCTGCTTAATGCATGCAAGAGACAACTGGCATCATCATTTGAGATTTTGAGCATCAGAGAGATTGCATTTAATTTCTCCTTTTAATATACGTCTTAAAAATGGGGAGGTAGCACCGAGGTCAGAAATGTCCTGTCCTGTTGAACTTACTGTGTTCATTAGTGCTTTTGAGCTCGTAGCTTAAAGGTGTTAAGGTCATCCGCCTGCTGAGAAAGAGTGTAGCACATTATACATTATGATGAGATATTCATTTGAGCTGGGTTGCTATTTTCAAGTGACCTTTAAGTTTGACAAGAAATAGAAGTGTTTTCTCCTGGTAATTTGTGAAATTGTTGACCAATCAAAATCATTCTAAAGGTCTAGAACAAAGAGTTTTTAAAGTTAATTTTCTTGTATGGAGAGAATCCGATATGAGATGTCGGGGAAAGCGAGTAGGTTAAAACAGATATGGCAACCATTCCTTGAGTATTATTCCAGAACTATTTTACAGTTAAACATTTGTCTTTATATACTTTTCAAAACACAATCTAGCAATAAACAGATGACCATAAAAAACTATGAAGTGGAGTACACTAATGGCTTTTCTTTTTGTGAGTTTTTGTGAGTGAAAAACACATGTGTAATCCAAGGCACAGGTCGATCGGGACCAGAAAATAGTGTCTTTCGGCAATGACCACCGTTCATTTTTGTTATTCGAAGATAGGTCAAATGAAGGCAAACAGAAGGGGCGGGACTTTGGCTCTCTATGGGAGATGACAGTCTGATTGGTTTAGTGCATGTTGTCTTAGATTGTTGAAATAGGGCTCACAGTGTGTTGGTAGGTGGGTTTTGTTACTTTTGGAAAAAGCCAGGCAAGCTGTTTCCAGTCTGCTAAGCTAACTGGCTGCTTGCTATAACTAAATCAATTATTTACCATGCAGACATGAGAGTGGTGTTGATCTTCTTATCTAACTCTCCTCCAGATAACAAATACTGCTGGACTTTGAAGAAATCGCAGCTCTTACTCTCCAGTTCTATGCCTCTCTTATTCTAGGATGCAAGCAATCGGTCGAGCACACACGCAAACTTGCAAAAGAAACAATGAGCAACAAGCGGCGAGGGCAAATCAAAAGAAGTCAAACAGAGAGAGCAGCCTCACCGAGCGGTTCACTCTCATCCTCACAGTTCTACTGATCTCCACTTCAGGAATATGATTTGATCAACTGATTATCTGATTCATGTTCAGCGGCTGAAAAGAAGAGTCGGCTTTAGTTCCGACAGAGTGATCCACAGAGCAGGGAGATAGAGGAGCACTGGCGGTTACGGCATGAAGATGCAAAGAGGCATGAATCTTTAATCTTCATTTATACAGACGGCTTGCTGGGATATTTAAAATAGGTTCACTAGGTTTCTTGATGACAAAGAGTGAGAAAAACTTGAGAATACTTGAGAGAGCTCCATGAACCAAACCACAAATTTTATTTTTGCAGTAATCGCATTAATCTCAATCTAAATGCATTGTCATCACTCCACAAACGCCTGACTGAATGCGTCAGCTGAGTCAAACACACCGTTAACTGTTGAGGACGACAGGAAGCTTTCAAAGAATGATTAATGAATCATGTGGTTAATTACCTTGCCAAGTGTTAAGTGCATCTTACCACAAAACGAAAAGGTCTCATTTGAATCAGAGTTACTGGTAGGTTCAAGACTGAGGGGACATCATGACAAAAACAAATGCTACTTTTAATCATCAAGCACTTCAAAATCAATCAGAAGAGGCTGGCGATGTGTTTAGTGTATGTGTATGTGTGTGGGAAGCTACAGGCATCTACATTTCCTTACATTTTAATCCAATCACAGGATGTTTTGTGTCTAAATGCCACAAAGTCGTGTGAAGTTTCAGGGTTGAGGCAAAGAAAAATAAACGCGGTGAATGTGTGTGTCGTACCTCGGAGTCAGTCTCACAACAACAACACACTTCATGTCTTGTGTGCAATCTAATCTTTTTTCTTAATTACATAATTGAAGAGAGATGATTAAAAGAGCTGTCTCACACACAGGGCCCATGAAGAGATGGTATGCAAGATGTGTGTAACTTGAGTCAACCCACAGGAAAAACTGGCTCTTCGCAATGGTTCAAAATACAGTAAGCTGTGTCTGCCTGGCTCCGCTGCTACAAATAAGGTTAATCACAGAGCTGGAAGGCCACAACAGTAATCAATCTATCACTTGGTTTATACAAATCAAACGGTATAGAGTTCAAATGGTTCTTTTAAATGTACACTTTTATCCAATAAGTGAAAACCTTTTGAAAAGATGGACTATATTTGAGAACTATTTTTTATGAGAACAATCTTTCAGTGCGTGGTGTTTATACGAAGTAATGAAGGGAGAGGTGAGGTTATATGTGTTGTGTTATCAGTGAATGCTTGATGCTGCAGGGATCACACAAGCTAATATGGCTGCATGTAATGTACACACTGCCGTACGAATGCCCTTTACTCTGGTTATCTGCCTCTTCTAGCCTGTAGGGAAAGGTTAGCCTTAGGGATCGCTGTGACGTGGCAGGAACGTTGCTTGTGGGTTTACTATCTATCCACTGTTAAAGGGAAAAGCCCCCAAAAAAATCATCTTTAAAAAAAATAAAATAAAAGCAGACGATGGAGAGGTGAACAGTGCACATTTTACACTGCATTAACTGTATTTTACATTGCATTAAATGTAAAAAGAGTGCGTGCATGTGTGTGAGAAAGAAAATCTTTAAATATTCCAACTCTAGTCAATAAATGCTTAACAATAGCAGTTGTGAAGTTTCTACTCAACACTAATACTAATTACGAACAACTAATATTTATAACTAATAATGAACCTGGAAAGTAAACTACTTTTATGGGGTACACATTTTACATGGCCTACAAGTTTCCAATGTTCTCAAATCCTATAAATGCCCCTGGTTGTGAGTCTAACAATAATAACAGTAATACATGCAGTAGAGTGATGTGTCGGATGTGATCCCCCGCCTTGGTTGACTGAAGGAGACTATTCATGAGAAACTGTAACTCTGCTTCAGTGAAAAACAATCAACTTGTGTCAGCACTAACAATACAACACTCAGTGTGTAACTTTCGGACTGGCAAGGATAGTACCTTCCTGATGAAGCAGGAGCCTTAACCTCCATTTTCTGTAGCACTCTCAGTCATGATGGTTGATCCATACAGGAGAATATTGTTTTATGGCACTTCAAGCTGCCAGCAGCAATAGAAATACATAAAATGAAATGAGCCGGAGATAACGACAAGTACACAAACTGCCCAAATACCCGGCACTTCATCCCATAACGCAGCTCTGTGTTGGAGTCACTTTGCTCACTGTTACATGACTTCTCATATCAGCTCGCTCACACCAAAGGCTTTAATTCTAGATCTTTTAGCGGGCTTAAGTTAAGAACATTACCAGGACTGTCACTGTTGCTTCACACTTTCTGAGGAGCGTTGGGCAAACAAAATGACTTAAAGCTATAGTGTGTAGTTTCTGTTGCCCCCATGAAGAATTCTAACTAATGACAACAACGCTGTCGGCACGTCCACATTATACAAGCCTTCTGTGACCTCCCTTCCCCCACACAGTTGCTAGTAGCCAAGAACACAGTGAGGATTAAAAAACATGAAACTCAAGTTTTTGCACGGGAAAGTCACCGGACAATACATTCTTCTGAACATAGCCATACTGAAAAAATACAGAAAGTGTTTTGCGGAGCTGATAGTCTTAATTAGCTTTGTAGCACCTCATTTGGCAATGGCTTGAATTTAACAGACTTTAATAATTATCAAAAAGTTACACACATCTGTGGCCAGGTTAGCTCATTTGGTGGAGCAGGTGCACACATATAGCGGATTACCCCTTGATGCAGCGGCTGTGGGTCCAATGCCGACCTGCGGCCCTTTGCTGCATGTCATTCCCCTTTCATTTCTCCATCTGTTCTGTGGAAAAAGATATAGTGTTGTCTCTGAAATCCTCTTAAGTGTGTAAGCACTAACTACCTACACTCATGAGACTCCTTGGCTTCCCTTTTAGTACTTATGTAATATTACGGTCATTTCATCACACATTCTTTCATCCAGAGACCTCAGAATACATATAAATATGCAGCATCCAAAGAGCAAAACTAGCAGACCATAAATTGCATCATCTTGAAAAAGCAGAAACCCTTTCGGAGGAAGATAAATAGACTCCTCAACATCAGAGCATTTTTAATAGTTGGCTGAATTGTACTGGGTTGACATATAGCCTTAGCTTTGATCATGTTATTTTCAAAAAATATGTTACTAGAGGCTCCATTAGAGTCATCAAATCAATGGCACTACAATGACAAACTGCCTTACTAAATTGTCTAGAGCCTCAGCCCATTTTCCACAGATTAACAACATTATGTTGAATAAAAACATTTATATCAGGTCCTGCTTAAGCCCTGGAAAAACATACTTAAGTCTAATTTTACTAAGTTGCTCATCATCACCTAAAGCAGTGATTGCCAATGAAGGACACTTGCACAGAAGGGTTTGCTTGTGCATTTGCCAGGGGTTACATGGTACTGTAAGTAAAGTAGCTCAACCTATTTGATTTTATAGAAAATATGATGGGATTTAAAAAAAACATATCCATATTTTGAGTCAGCTATAGCGCTTGGACACCACATGTTGAAATTTAGAGTACATTAAAACTTGTTAGCAAGCAAGCAGAGAAACAGTTAACATAAGGTAACTGGTAAATGGTTAAAATAGCTAAAAGTAACAGATAAATAGTTGAAACAGTTAGCTAAAAGTAACGATAAATGGTTGAAACCGTCACTCCCAGATGTAATTGGAGTGCAGATGTGAGTTGCGCATGCTCAGATTTAAACGGTTTACAGCATAACATGTCATACTGAAATCTGTGAAATCCATGAAATAATAAACTTTTCTCATGGGAATCATTTCAAAAACGTTTTCGCTATCTATGATTGTTTGATTGCTAACGTTAGCTCTAAACGCCATTCCAGTGACCACCTTTGTTGTGTTTCATTGCTAGCTTTTAGCTAAGCTAGCAGTCATTTCAAAAACGTTTTAGCAATCTATGATTGTTTGATTCATTCAAGTGACAGCCATTGTTGGGGCGGCCTCTAGCTCACCCAGTAAGAGTGTGCGCCCCATGTAGGCTGAGGCCTTTGCAGCGGCCGGAATTCGAATCCGACCTGCGGCCCTTTACTATGTGTCATCCCCCATCTCACTCCCACCTTTCCTGTCTATCCACCATCACTTGGGAAAAGCCCAGAAAAATAATCTTTAAAAAAGTGACAGCCTTTGTTGTGTTTGCTTGCTAACTTGTAGCCAGCAGTGAACAAACTATGTAGGTCCATTTTTTATTGTAGACATTACAGACGTCTCTTGTTAGCACCTTGTAGGCTACTTGTCGCAAATTGATGCATGCACAACTCAAATCTGCACTTGACTCACATCAAGTAGTGACAACAGTTAGGTAAAAGTAACAATAAATGATTGAAATAGTTAGCTAAAAGTTACAGATAAAATGTTGAAATACTTAGCTAAAAGTAAAGGATAAATGGTTGAAACAGTTAGATAAAAGTAACAGATAAATAGCTAAGTGCAGAATAAAAATGGTAATAATGCAAAAACCAACCTAAGTTTTATTGTAGTGAAAAGATCCACATTTATTTATTATTATAATACTACAATAAAATCCACATTTTGAATATAACGACTGGTGTCGATGAAGAACAAGAACCCTACGTCACTTTGACAAAAAAAGTACTTTAAGGTAATGAGGACAGCCAACCTCTATTGTCATGACAAATGTCAAATAAAGCAATCATGTTTGGAAATAAATTACTTGTAAGGCCCAAATTCTCACTAAGCTCTGCATTGAGGTTACAGCTTCATCTGAACATCTATAATGGAATTACAGTAGCCATGTGAGAGGGAGGATGGCCAGCATACACAGGCCCGTGATCCTTCCAGCTGGACATCTTAAGCGTGACAGCTGACATGTCAGCGTGCCTGCAGGTATCTGACAGCCACTCACAGGGCACTCGCTCCTTCTCCTCCTTCCCTTCTTCCTTGTCGCTCCGCACTGCCCTCTCTTCGTAGGAGCAGCAATGCCCTCGGCTTGCTGACAGCAAATGCATCTTCGCTTTACTGCCCTCATAAATACTCCGGAGTTAAAAACAATGAGACTGAGATTTGGCAGTGTTAAGCTGAGGTAATGTCACCATTGAGCAGGGCTGACAGCTTTATCTGCAGCAGAAAGCATCAGAATGAGGAGGTAAGTGTAGGAGTAGTAATGGGCAAGACTAACAGTCCTGCCTCAACAATGCACTCTAAGGACCGCATAGACCTGTCAGCAGACATTTCATTACTGACACATAAATCTGTCAGATTGGGAAGCTAAGTGGCACCTTGGGTCCTATTAAGTGCTGTTGTATAATTGCATTCACTTTGATGCTTATTTTCTCCTGTTGATTTTTAGACAGTCCCAGCTACTGTAGTTCTCGACAAGCAGCAGCCAATAACAAGTGTAAGACAAGATTGACCAGAGTCCATGTTTCATCTAAATTTGATGAGACAATTTTGAAAATGAGTGAAATAAGTGAAATGAGAGAAAATCTGGCAAAATTTCTGGCGGCAAGAGAACAATCCCGGAAATTAAACAAACCTGCTAATGTCTCAGTCACTGCAAACAAGAAGCAAGTAACACAGTGACAATGATAAAGTGTTGGGGTTTTAATTATAGAAATGTACCGGCAATGAAAAATTAAAAGATGCACAAATCAGTGAGTGTGTGGAATTCTGCATTGCTTTGATTAGTGAAAAACTCCTCAGTTAGGGTAAGCAGTGACATTAGTAAAAAACAATCTTTGAGTGGGACAAATGTCATAAACATGAAGTGATATACTGCCTGCAACTCAGGACCTTAAAACCAAGGTCGAAACCCCTGTTAAGGGGTGTCCAGGTAGACAAAGGGTTTAAGGCGTTGAACATGAATTATAACAGTCCGGTTCGAATCCTGACCGGGTCCTTTGTTGGATGTCACTCCCCATTAATCTCTCCCTTAATTTCCTGTCACTTTTTTCAGAAACCTAACGACAGCTGTGCAATCTCAATTATTATTTGCATTCAGTTACATGTTTTTGTAATGTATATAGGCCAATGTATGCAAGAATTGCTGCGACAGTGGTAAACCATGACAGACGAGAAACAAGATTAAAGCTGTATTCAGACCTTCCTTCTATGTAAAAAAATAGCTTATTACCAGAACCACACTGAGAACTGAACGGAGCCACAATAAAGACAGGAACAGAGCTGGAAGAGGGCTGAGCAAACACAGGCAGAGGTTTAGATGTGTCACGCCGACAACTGAGATGACTGCAGGGATCGATCAAAGGCTGCCTTTCCCCTTTCTGTCCCACGTTCAGATCATTAAAACCTAATTGAGAACAGTGGTAATCAAACACACACACACGCTTTCTCTCTCTCTCTCAAGGATAACAATAAAAAAGAACAAGCGGAGTGAGATAATGAGCAAATCGATCAGGCGGAACTGCACCATGACAGTATGAGAAAAGGTTGAGGGGTTAAACTAGTGCCACTAGTGATCACAGGGTGAATCTCACACTCATCAGGCCATCTGTTTGAGTGAGCCTTGAGTAATGGGATCTGGATGAAAGGGAAGACACTGGCAGTGGCAGCACAGGAAAGGAACACATAATCTCTCTTTGGTGTGTAAAAGTGTTTCAAACAGCACATCAAGTGAAGGTGTGTGTATGTGTGTGTGTGCGTGCGTGTGGGTGTGTGGGTGTGTGGGTGTGTGTGTGGTTGGCTCACCCAGGACTAGAACTTGCACAGGACTCCATCCACATCTGAAAGCCTGAAGGTGCTCTGATCAATGCTGGCCGTCTGCTCTGACTGTGGTGATAATGTTGCTCCTCCAGCCTCTCCGGACACTGAGCTTCCTCCTCCTCCTCCTCCTCCTCCTCCTCCTCCTCCTCCTCCTCCTCCTCCTCCTCCTCCAGCAGCAACAGCAGCTCAACTGGACTGCATTCACTCACCTTCCCTTCTCTCTGTCTCTTCTCCTCACAGCACTGCTGTTGGATTAGCTACCACCTCGCAAATGAAGTCCCTGGCTCTCCGCTCCCTTTGCTTTGTGCTGGATAGGCAGCAGGAGCTCGTCTCCCAGCGGACTCCCAGCTTTGCGTCTCGGGCACCGGCAGCGGCAGGCAGCTCGGACTGACGGTGCTCTCGTTATTGGAGTGCATGTGTATGTGAGTGCTGGCATTTGTGTGTGTGTGGGATGTAGAGCGTAGCCTAGTGTGTGTCTGTTGGTTTGAAAGAGGAGCCGGCTGCTGTACACAGGGCTCATATGTGCAGTTGCGCGCGCTGTTTCTTTCTCTCTCTCTCTCTCTCTCTCTCTCTCTGCCTTGTACTCGGGCTGTTTTGTGCTGCATTCACATCCTATGGTGGGAAAACGGAAGATGATTTCTCTATCCTATTTATTCACTTTAGCTTTCAGGTGGTGGGTATACTATATACTCCACAATACCCTGCAGGGACATACTGCATGGAAATCCATGAGGGACAACATTGATTTAATAGGATATTCTAGAATGAATAGCCTATGTGAATAAATACAGAGAAATGTATAAATTCACCAATAGATTTGTTAATACTTCCTAATATTTTTAAAATCATCATCATCATTATGTTTTAGCTTTTGAATGTTTTACATTGTGTGTGTGTTAAGAGGTAGGGGGGCAAAAGAAAAGAAAAAAGAAGGGCTAAATCTGTGATGTGTAATGTTGTCAATCTCGTGCCTTTCTAAATAAAAACAAGTATTTAAAAAGAAACATAATCATTGTTATGAAAATTGTATTTTTTAATATTTTTTCCCCAAGCGTTTTCATATATATTCTCACTTTTCAGCCCGCCACCTCACCCATTACCGATCAGATGCTAACATGGCTGCCAACTGCTTCTGAATTTAGACTGTTAACTCCTGGTCACTTTTTAAGGAAATGACTCCACTCCAACTAAGTGTGAACACATAAAGAGAATTTGGCTTTTTGTTGCTCCAGGACATAGACAGAAATAGCCACGCGGTTAAAATCCAGGACAACAAAGCTGAACAAGGTAAACATAAACATTTGACTACTACGTACGGATATACGTATATATATTACAAAGTGTAAACAAACAGCTCTATGAGGATTACAAACAGTCAAATAGTGCTAGAATAAGGAATGGTTTACTTTTATATCTGAGGTAGGTGGATGTGACAATATTTACAGTGTATATTTGATAGATGTTTGTCACAAATCATGTGTATAACACTATTAAATATTTAATTTACTTGAAAGGTGGATACTTGGTGTACAGCTTTACACCTCTGATCCCTGACATATTAACACCTTATAAAGTTCATGTGGTGACGGTAATCAAACTGTTGCGTGCTTATAAATACAACACACACAGAGAAACATTAGCATTCGTGTCAAGTTGTGCGGGGGAACACTCTCCATTTAGCCCGGCTTTCGTCTTTACAAACTCCTGAGGGAAATATCTGGTTGTTTAGCGGCTAAAGGCTAAATTTTCTTCTCAAGCTTGTCACTAATATTGCCTTTCTGCTGTGTGGTGCTGGGAAGATACCTTTTCCACTGAAAGCAGTTGCCTGCAGCAGTGAGAGTGAACCAAAATAGTCGAGTAGTGGGCCATAAAACCAAAAAACAATAAGCTGAAAGAAACTGAACGCGCCACAGAGCGGAAAGGAAGTGTTGAACCCACATTCTCCCTCAACCTGCCTGGTGCAATACAGGTTCCTATAATTCCTATAAAGATGTCTTTGTATATGGACTGAGTAATGAATACTATATTACATTCATTTGGCAGACCTTTTTGATTCCATATACCCACACATAGGGAGCAGTTTGGGGTTTAGTGTCTTGCTCCAGGACACAGAAGAGGAGCCGCAGATCAAACCACCAACTGGACAGCCAACCAGCGACCTGCTCTACCGACAGCAACAGCTGCTCCCACGACAGTGAAAGTGGAGAGAGGGTGGTGAACTGTGCCAGGTGGTTGAAACAGTTATAGGCTGTTGAGAGGTGGACTGTATTTCATTTCATGGTGAGTGTAGAAAGAAGCTCTTGCCCTTAAAAAAAACTCCATAGGACTGAAGCCATAACATGAAGTTTACATCTCTGTTTTTAATTAAGGTTTTAACTTAGCTGTTTAGATGAACCCATTTCTTTCCCTCCAAGTCATTTGCATTTTTTTATCCAAGCAAATTTTGTGTTGGAACCAGTTCAAGATTATTTCAGAATTATTATTATTGTTATTAATATTATTAAGACACTGTTAGCCAACACATGACGTTTTAAGCAGACTTGGCACTTTCCCCATACTGTTCATTCGTAACTATAGTGATGGGAGTAATGAAAATATGCTTTAATGGGCTCAAAGGCCGACAAGGATGGGAAGACTGCGCTCTTCCTCCAGGCATCTCACATATCTTTTACATTTCACTGCCGCTCTTTTAACAGAGCATAAATCGGAGCCCGAAGCAGTGCAGGAGTGTCATATCCAGGTGAAAATGGTAGCCGTGCCATGTTTCATCCTATCTGCAGTCTGAGTTGCTGTCCTCAGAAGATGGAGCGTTCCTGTGCTGCAGTCTCTTTGCATGTGTGGTATTTGAACACTACAGTGGCACTCTCCAAGTGACAAGCTCAAACTGAGAAAACACATGGGTGGATTTTTAATTACAGGATATGAATATTGCTACTGGTTATTGCATTTTATGCCCAAGCTGCTGCAATGCCTGTGGTACAATGACCTTCATGAATGTCCTTTTCCCCTCAACCATTTTGAGGTAAAAGCTTTGCTGTGAGGTGGAGAATTCTCGGCTTACTCTGCTGAGTAGCTCTGTAGCAGCTTTACAGTAATACAACAGCACAATAAGAGACAGAAGCAGTGAAAACAAGTCTGTGAGGGGTTCCAGGAGCTTTTCTGGCTTAATAATTTCAAGGCTTTCTGCAAGTATTGAGGGAATGGGTGTTGATAAATATGTTATACATAAAACATGAATGTAATGTACAGTATCTGCCTGCTGTGCAGGTTTAAAAGGCTCTTTAGTCATTTGTCAAATTGAAGGTACTGCTTACTGTCACTTTCTGTGTGGGTGTGAGGGGCTGAGTTTTAAAAAAAAAAAAAAAAAAAAGAAAATCACAATCATGGTCATGGGATCCAAACACTGTGGTACTCAGGGAGAGATCTAAAGCAATATCATACATTTATGTAAGTATGGTTGTTAAGCACGTTTTTATTTAAGTAATAGTACTTATTTTGAGAGGTTTAGTCCACAGAGGAAAAAACTGTAGAAACAAAAAAAACACACTGTTCATCACTTGCATTCATTTTATTATTAACGTTCCAGTCCTTAGACCTTAATCATATAGTCAAGCAGCACCACATACAGCATTCTGCTCCTTGACATTATGAATTCTTCTTATGAACAGCAATAGCTAATTGGTAGAAAGCAAACTTTAAAAAAAAAAAAAAAATCACTTTTCTTTAGCAAGTATTACTTTTGATAATTTATATTTACTGTTAGTAATTCCAACAAATGTATATGTACTATCAGTCTAGATAAATGTGTTTGTGAATTCTACTTGCTTTACACCTGTAGGAAAGTATAACCATTTCTTTCTTATATTTACATAAACTCTTAACTCTTCCACTAACTGGTCAAAGACGCAAGTGGACAATAAATTAGTTCAAATTTGTATTACAGTATGGGTGCATGTTATATAGGATACAAACTTAATAATATAATATGAACAGCTTTGCAGAAACACTGTCTGAATACAAATGGCTATTTTTGAGTCCACAACAGTTTGTACAGCAGTGTTGGTAAAATCTCTTCTCTTCACTCCAAGCAGGGACTATGAATCACAATTGCAAAGGCAGCTACAAAAGTGAGTCATATTCAGTTGAATACTAACCAGCAGCACTGTGTGTCAGCTTTAATGAACAACTGCCTATAACCTTTTAAAGTGAAACTTAAATGAAGGAAAACTACAGTAGTGACAAGTAAACCTTTATTACTGTATCCGGGGCCGTTTCTAGGACCATTAAGGGGCTCAGCCCCTAATGAGAATGTAATACAGATACAAACTGTAACTTGAAGCACTATATTTTTTTGAAGTGTTTTTTATTATTAGAAGTTTTTGGGGGGCTAAAATGTACAGCAATTAGGGCTCAAGCCCCCCCCTAAGGGACTGTATCTACACTGAGTAGAAGCGTTTAATAGCATCCCAGCCTTAAAAAATGACCATCTTCAAAACAGAAAAACAAACATTATGAGCTCCACAAAACAGCTGTTTACTACAGCATAATTGCTCTAAGCTTAAAATATCTACAACCAAAATTCTCCCAGACTAAAGGCCATTAGCAAAGACTTTCCAAATGTGTCTAAGATTCACCCGCTCATACACACAAACAACTTAATGGCTTTGGGCAGCTTAAAGCAGTGTTGCCCATTAATGTACACCCACTCACTCAAAACAAAAACCCAAGAGGAAATGTGCAGATTTCAGTAAATGAAGACAAAGAGAAGCACAGCAGTGGGATGCGGCACAAGCCTACTTTACATTTCCTGAAATGTAATTCTGACAGAATTCAGGTAGTGAGTGGGTGAGTTTGAGAGGACAACAGCACATGAATGTCATTCTGCTGTAGAGCAATTGTGATCATAGGGATTTTTGGCTTAATGGAATGTTTTTTGTAAATTGTAGAAAACATCACAATATGTGAGTGTTTAGTGCAGCAGCTCCAAAACCTTTTGGTTGTGACCTTTTAAAGTGAAGCCATGTCTACTCCAGTGTTGTAGTCACCAACTGTCGAGTATGATCAAGTCCTGAGTCCCCAGTGTTCAAGTCGGAGTCCAAGTACGAGTCACCAAAAAAGAGTCCAAGTCGAATGATGAGTCCAGAGCATAGCGACTTGAGTCCAGGACTAGAGTACTCCATCACTGCCTATTACATATAGTATTCAGAAACTTCATCCAATTCATTCCAAGACCTATTTCATGAATGCTTGAGTCCGTTTTCATACAAGTCCAAGTCATCAGCGTGCAAGTCCAAGTTGAATCTTGAGTCCCGAGAATAGAGACTCAAGTCTGAGTCCAGGACTCGAGTACTCCATCACTGGTCTACTCGTTAAGCCTGGTCACAGTTTTTATGTCTATGAGGTGCAAGACTTCTCAAATTGATTCATTTGAGCAACTTGTACAGGCCCGAAGTTGTTTAACAAAGAGTCTACAGCCATGTACTTAGACACAGCGGTGCTTTGAGCTAGATGCTAACTTTAGCAAGCTAACATGATCACAATGATAATACTGTAAGTACAGCTGAGGCTGATGGGAGGTCATTTGTTTTGCGAGTATTTAGTCCTAAACCAAAGTATTGGACAAATGAAAAATTGACATGATTATGGTGCTAGAGGCTCAAAGAGTTGATAGATTTCATCCTGGGAGGGACATGAATGCCTGTACCAAATTTCATTCAATTTCAATAGTTATAGAGGTATTTTAATGAACCAAAGTAGTGGGTCAACTGAACAACATTAAACACAGGTTCAAATTAAAAAAATTAAAAATAAAATACATAACTTGTGTAGCAGAAATGTTTCCTATCCTGTTAATCAACCCCTCATATTCATTTAACTCCCATGGATTCATGTTGTCACTCAGTTGGTGACAACATACTGTACATTACAAAATACACTGCATATCACAGATAGCACTGGTGCTACAGCACATAATAATAATAATAATAATAATAACTTTACAAATTAAGATACAAGAATCAAATTATATGACATTATAGTACATAAGATGGTAAATGAGTGTGCATGAGGCATCACATTTTTGTGCATCCATGTGCAACATGTCTGCTTTGCATGCATACCAGCGTGTTTAGGAGTGTGTCCTGCAGCCCTACACTAAATGCCGTGCTGAGCCCATCTGGCCTTTGGATGCCGTTGGACCGGCCAGACGACTGCAGCTGTGAACCGCTGATGAGAAGACTACTTTCAGAAGCTGTGTGCGCGAGTGTGAGAGAGTGAGTGTGTGTGTGTGTGCGTGTGTGTGTGTGCGAGTGAGTTGGATCTTCACTGCAGCTGTGAAAAAGGTGATTAATCGTTGCTGCTCAGCTCGTCTCCCTGCTCCGGACCCCCTGCGGGTGGGGCAAGTACTTCAGAGGTGGCACATGTACTTCATGAACAGTGCAGACATTTTAAGGCAGTACATTCATCACACCAAGAGCATGAATGTACAGTTCTCTGCTGGTGTGGTGAGCTGCAGATTTTTCCTCTGTCCTACCTGCGATGGACAAAACCAAACGAGACATGAAATTAATTTTATGTTCAAGCTAGAAACATGATGAATTAAATATGGTTGTTTAAAACACATGTTCTATTAAGGTCTCTGCTAAATTTAACTTTGATCTAATGTATGTGATTCAATGTCATCATCCTGATCACTGCAATGTCTTCCCAACTACACGGCTTTCTGTAGGTAATGTGCGTGGAACAGGCTTTTTTATACTTTTCTTCTAAATATGATGTGATGACTTGAGGATTTCAATGCTGTCGCTAGGCAGAGGTAGGATGAGTAATATGCTGTTGCTTCAGTGTTTCCATGGTGTGTGTGTGTGTGTGTGTGTGTGTGTGTGTGTGTGTGTGTGTGTGTGTGTGTGTGTGTGTGTGTGTGTGTGTGTGTCCGCCAGCCTGGACAAAGGTTGGTGACTCACCAGAGCTCCGTCGAGACAGGAAGAAAAACAAAGTGGCACAGAGAAGGCAAGAGACTGGATTAGTGGTGAGGAGGAGTAGGCAGGAGAAGGCAGGTGGGGGGGGGGGGACATCTGCTTCTCCCTAAAGATTGATCTGTGGGGAGTGATGGAAGGACGAAGTAAGTAAAGAGACGGAGAGACCAAAAGGGGAGGCAAGCAGCACCCACTGGGACTCTGAGAGAAGCAGCAAGGAGGAAGAGAGGAGACAGCTTGGAGGAACTCTGGAGACTAAAGACACACACACACACACACACACACACACACACACACACAGAAGGTTTCCTTTGGATGTGGGCAAGAGACCATACTTGCTCGAGTAAATACAGAGATTGTGTGTGTTTGTGCATGCGCAATTACACACTTTCTTTTTTTATGTGTTTACATAAACAGGAACCACAGACAGCAGAAACTATGGGCCTCGAGCAGCTTCTGACTTCTTGAATTATGTCAGACTGCTTTTCAAATCAGCACAGCCAGAACTCGAGAAGGTACTCAGCTTAACAGCTACGCCTGGGAATAACCGTGATGATTAAACAAACTTCTTCTTACTTTCTGTGCTGTGGAACATCACCTTATAGGCACCCTGTGGTGTTTTGATCTCAAGTGGTGCTTTACATGTAAATCTCATAAAATTTAAGAGAAGAAAAATAAAGATCAGAGGTCAATGGTAATTAAAATAAATGAATGTACAAAACATAAAAACAGGTTTTGCAGAAGTTTCATGAAGTAGTGGATTTTAACTTGATTGTGACTGTGAGGCCTTAAAGGACAGGCTATTTTAAAGTAATGCAATGCTCACATGTCCGTATGTAAGTTGAAACAGATGGTCACTGCAATCATGAATGCTCATGGGTGCACGCCCTTCAAATGTTTGCATTTAAGAACCTTAGGAAATCTTTCAACTCTGGTCAGAGTCACTTCTCACAAACCAACCAATAACACTATGACAGGCGCTCCACTTAGCACTAACTACAATGTTTAATTTTAAATGAATATACTGTAGCCTACTGGCAGTATGGCACACATGGCTGCTCTGTATTTTTTGTGGGTGAGCTCCGGAGCACCCACAGTATCGGCGCCCAGGACTACAATCATTCGTCATGTCCATACTGGCCATGGTACTGGTCCTGGTAGTCGCATGTCGCTTTGTAGAACAAAATACTGGCAGTAAACCTTTGCTAGGACAATATAATACAAACTAACTTTGGTTTCTGCGGAAATTTCTGAATGCATTTTCGCAGAGAAGAAGATACGCAGGTTTTAGTAACGTAAGAATATATAAAACAAATGTGTGTTTTTGCAGTGAAATCTCTACTTTCAAATGTAGAAATATCTGTCTAACCCAATTTCAGACTTTCTGTCTATCAATTGCCACTGCTACATTCAAGCCTGTAGGGATGGAAAATAAAAATGTTCAACCCCTCAAGGATGAAATCTGAACTGTCCATACTTTTCTTCACTACAACACACACACACACACACACACACACAAAATAGTGAAATAAAATGGACTACAAGCTGTTTGTTTCTGGGTCAATGTCATGTTAGCGAGAGGTTGGCCCTGCACTTGAGAGACTGTTCCTAGCCTTTAGTGCTGCGGGTCAATGCCTCCCAAAATGGATGTGGAATATCTCTCCAACTTTGCACACATCACTGCGTCAAATGAATAACCCCAGCAGCTTCCTGCAATGTCAGGGACACACGGGGCATGTAAACAGGGGGAAAGGAACTGAGAGCGACACGAGGACACATTTGTGACAGATCTCTGATTAAACACAGATGTACAAATACAGTATTTCATTTTTTTTCTTCGCATAAGTGTACAAGTCTGTGTAGCAGACAGTGGGACGGTGAGCTGAGCTCGGCAGACTCAGAGCCATCCAGGCAGCTTCAATGAAATGTTAAATAATTGATTGTTGCTTGGCAATAAGAAAGTAGCAGGTGTGAATGCTTCGTAGTATGACTGGCTCAGGCACTGCACAAATTCATTAATTAAGTCAAGGACTAAACCAAACAAAGTAGATCAGAGAAAACTCCCCTGCTAGCTTAGCTAATTAAACCACAGTAATTAATTATAACACAATCTATAGTGAAAGTTAATCAAATGTTTAATTTTAAACCAAATGTTGGCATGAATGGGTGTATGTAAGAGAGGCTGAGGGAAAGATATACTGTAGTGTTAGAGAAAGGAGGGGGACACTGATCTGAAAATGTTAGCACACTGAAGAAAAAAAAATAAATACTGGAAAGGTTGTACTGTTGTGGGAAACAAATGAAATGAAATAGTACACAAAACATGGCCACAGCTCCAGGATAATACACACCAGCTGAGATTATCCATCATATACAGTAAAGCATTAAGCCCCGAACGAGCTGAGGCAGCAAATGAAGAAGCGGGGTGAAACTCAGTCACAGATTGGTGCCTCAATAAAGCTGAGGTTGGCAGATATTAAGTGAGCAAGGCGAGCGGCTCCGATGGAAAGGGAGAAAGCAACATACAGTAAGCAGAAGGAATGTTCATGAAAGCAACAGAATAAACAGCACAGAGTAAAGAGCAAACCAAATTATATTCAATTATACAATGTCACTTAAAATACTATTTGTCCAGTGCCTAAACAGACTGGCAGCTCCGGGTCATCATCATCATCATCATCATCATCCTTGTTTCTCTCTCACTGACACTTTACTTGCCTTAATAAGTCTGAGCAGACTGCCATGGCATTTGAGCATTTTAATGATAGTTTAGATTACTGCACAGCAGGGGTGATTCCAGGATTTTTTTAGGTTTTTATTATTTATAATAAATAGAAATATAGAAAGAGAATAACAAACAATATTGGATAGAATAGAACAAAACAATGTAATTCTGCTAAAAAAAAAAACATCACTTTCATTATTAATTTCACTTGTTTTTATAAAAAATGTATATGAGAATACAATACACATTTGCTACAAAATGTTCAAAAAAACAGTTTTAGTGTTGGCTCCATGGTATCAGAATTTTGGATAGTCTTCATGGAAACATTAATAGGTCATGACAAAATCAAATCATAATTGTCAGATTGACAGCACTCTCGCTCAATGGATTGGGGTGGGCACCAGGGTGGGTCAATCATATTTCAAGGGGAGGGGGGGGTGTCACCCTGTGCCCCCTTCTAGCCCCGCCCCTGCTGCACAGCGATGACTGTACACAAATAAGTCTGTGTAGACACAACAATGCACAGCTGGATGTTTATTTCCAAGCTATATTAAATCATCATTATATCATAAAAAAAGAAAGGGTAGGGCATTATAATCTCACAAAGGTTAGGATCTCTTGGATCCACAAAGCACTGTTGTATAGAGAAGAGAGGATGGCATTTTGTTATGCAGAGGGGAAAAAGCAAAATGCTTAATAGGTTTAAATGAGGTATAGTCACAGGGAGTCCCCTTAAGCAGTCCTTTCTTTATTGGACATATACAGTGTGTGCATGGCACAATGGTTGTTTTGCCCGTGGCAATGCAAGCCTCTGTCATCTGACATTCTGCTACATGGACATTTATCAGGGCAGTCTCTGATACTCACTAGCTAGTGACTGCATATTGGAAGATGAAGTTGGCAAAAGAAAACAGCCATTTACAGAATAGAATAATAGAATCATCTTTTTCCACATGCTCATTTTCCCTCATTTACATCTGGCTTGATGACCTTGCATTTGTTTTTAAATGAAGTGAAATTGAGATGCTTGGCCTCTGCCAATGTAATTTCATCTCTGTGTCATTGTGATATTTGCACCATCTGCTCTTGCTGATACACAGCTGATAGATGTACAGGCCTTTCACTGAAATTTACATACCAATTCTTCAGTTAAATATCCTCACCATTCATATAGCAACAGACTCTTTATCCATCCTACCTACTGTCACAAGACATTGATGTCCAGTCCATTTCTCTTTTAAATTGTTCAAAATTAGGTAGTCAAAGTCTTGTTTACACGTGACCGTATTTCCAGTTTGGTTATGAGACTTGGACTATTGTCTCGCCTATCCTTTGAACGTGCTGATACAAATGATAATTTTTTGCTTCCCCATCTTACCCTTTGGAAGCATTTATTTTCCTATTTTAATGTGTATTCTGTGGATCTATTGATTCTTGTGAGCAATAACTATATGTGAGCACATGTGCAGAAGAGGAGTCTTGGGTTCCCCTGTTCCTCTCTGTTTGCTAGCCTTGGTGCCACTGGGGAAGCTAATGAGTAATGTGAAGTCCAGCCAAGCGCTCGAGCTGCTGCCCACATCATGGTAGAGCAAGTCTGGGCACAGAGCCAGGACTCAAACAAAGTGCCTGGCTGTCACGGCCACCCTGTACACACGCTCTGGTTGCAGGCTATAGATGGGCTCTCCCTTTAAGAGCAACGATGTGAACAGACACAAGTAATTGTGTGTGACTTTAAGCTTGAATGTGTGTGTTTGGGGTGTACCGATACATCTGTTATTCAGTGAGAAAACAAGAGGGAGGGAGATATTGATTCATTTTTAGCTCATTTTTGGATTTAGATGTTGGTTCCCTATAAATTGTGTGTTACCGTGACCGGGTTGTTCAGACAATGCCATCTGTTCCAGTCTATAGATTTAATGTATTATCCACTCGTTACAAGTTGAATTATGTGCATTCATGCCAGTAAAACTAACTGAAGCAAATTTAAATGGTTGAACTGAGAGAGTGCACTTGTAGATTTTAGCCAACTCTTATACAATATAATCTGTATGAGCTTCCTACTGGAGGCAATCCTCAGATAAAGCTACATGGCTGAAGTACAAATAAGAATAGAGAAAGTTCAAACAGACAGCCCATATTTACTTGCCAGCCATGAGCCTTTGCTCCCATTTTATCAGACTGTAATGACAAAACTGTCTGTGGCTGTCACACTGGCCTTGATTAATTCACCTTTTCCCCCTCTGTTCTCCTAATCCAATCTCAAATTCACTTTTTTTGTCTTAACAAATGGACTGTCCAATCCTGAGAGAGTGTGAGAGAGCGAGAGAGCAAGCGAGCGAGAGAGGGAGCGTCTGGAGGACAAAAAAAAAAAAGGGATGTCAGGGTCGGATATTGATAATTCCCTGAAGAAAGCAAGCAAGCCTGGACTGCAGCGAGCTGGGGAGAAAGAGAGATATCAAGAGGGAGAGACAGATGAGAGAAACAACAGTGGGAAAAAAACTCACTTTACTGTGTAAGGCTGATCGACTCCAAACATGAGCGTGGCTGAAGAACAGAGTGGAAAATGTGATCACAGTTTCAATTTGAAGCTGTCAGGAGTAAATAAGGAATGTGTGGCTGGGCAGGATTACTGAGCCCCACTCTGCTGCAGCTCATTTCCACCTTTACTACAAAACACCCTAAGAGTGAGAGACTTTAAACTGCTAAATGCAAGCAGGAGAAAGGATAAGCCACCAGAAATATATATATATATATCTCCGCTGTATGGAATTCTAAATGAATCATAGTAAAAAGTTATGAGCTAAATGGGAATCATTATTCGGAAAATTCTGCACCCTTTCAGGATGTAAATCTGCGTTTCCACTTTCAGAAAATCAGCTGCAGATGTGATGTCACTCTCTGCAACCTCTTAACCAAGACAAAAATAACTTCAACTCAAATGTAAAATATGCAGCCTGTGGAATGTGTCAGAGGGGATTATGGGAGCCTGGTCATAGTGATATTGAGCAGTAAGTAAGAAATCATTGGAGTGCTTAGTGAGGCGGGGAAGAAATGGAGAAAGTGGGAGAAAAGCAGTATTTTTGTCACAACTTTGGTCTTTCTCATACTTACTCATAACTTGAATCAGTGAGGTCAAGCATGATATATATATATATATTTAAATGCACATACAAAATTAGACATTAACGCAGAGTTTGCATGCAGCTGGAGGCAACAATTGCTCATAAAGACTCCTCTGAGCTTTCCATCACAACTATTTAAGCTTAGTGAGAAAAGCATGCTGCGTCAAAATAAAAGCCTGCATAAATATTGTCCCTAGTCTATATTCCCTCAGTCTATCTATTCTAAATTCAAGTACATCAACATCCCCGAGTATCTTCAGCCGCTGGTCATATAACTCCACATGTGCAATAACCATAGACAGTATAAGAAATGGACAATGTGAAGCCGTTGTTTTCAATGGAGACCAGTGAAGGATATTAGAAGCACTTTTCCAGTTTTTTACTGCGCAGCCTTCAACTTGACGACGTAGATGTGACGTGACCAACCTGTCTGAAAGTCTTCTGGTAGCTGTGCCAAGAGAAAGCTCAATTATTCCCAATCTTGTAGAGACGGAGAGCGTAGGTAGGCTATATGTAGGGAGATAACATAAGCACAGGCTAATTATTGCTATCTAAAATGCTAGTTAACATTAGCAATTCAACCTAAACAGCTGATGTAAGTCAATACTACCTGCAAGCTTATCCTGTACGGTAATTTGTCTATCATGCAACAGTGTGGTTATGACACAATCGTTAGCCTATTTTTACAAAAACGTCTGCTACGGAACCATAACGTGAGATACAAGGTAATGGAGCTTTTCATACCTTTATGTGATTCTTTAGAAATAAACAGTGGACAAATAGAATCTTTAAATGCTTCAGATATAAAGTTATTTACTGTCAAAGTGACGTTAAAATGAATGGCTGTCAATGGAATGCTAACGGCGGGTGAGTGCTAGGTAGCATAAAAATGGCGCCATAGGAGCTACACTTTGTGGAGGCTGGCTTAACCCCTTGGCAATAACAACAAAAGCTTTTTATTTCCAGTTTGTTAGGAAACATTTTACTGCAGATCTGCCCAGAGAACAATAAACTGCAGGCAGTAAAACATATTGTAGGTTATGCAAAAAAACATGTAATACAGTAGAAATCTTTCCCTGCACACTGCCTTTGTTACACTTCTGGTACCTTTGTTAAATGATAAGTGAGTATGTGTATGAGGTGTGTGTCGGTTTCCCATACTTAATCTGGCATCCAATCAGTGAGTTCACACAATAGCCTCCCACATCGTGTGCAGATCGAGGCAGAGAAGAGGATAGTGGGTGGATTAGGAAGCTCTGGGGTTATGTTTCTCTTTACTGTGGTTTCCAGCCGGTTTTAACAGCTCAGACAAGACAAATCCAAATCACTGCACATGATACAAGTGAATGAACCACAGAAGATAAAATAAAAACCAATTAGATGAACACAAAAGGACATATTTTCCATGCTCGGGCTTTGCTGAATTGAAAAGAAATGTTATCAGTAAGTGTACATTTCAGAAATTGGATTTTTTAAATTACTTACTCACTTCAAGAACGCATGAGATCATGTTCTCCCTTTGGCCTCTGATGTTCTACTTAACTTATACAATGTACTGCTGCAGCTGATATGTCTATATATAGCTTTATTTATATGCAGCATGTCTTGTGCAATAGGGATAACTAGTCAATACACCCAATGAATTACATGAGCCTTTTCATTTGCACACCACAGCACCGACGGTCAACTGCGGGGTGAAAATATCCATGATCCGGGCTGATTTTTCTTGCTGACCAATGCTCCGTTTTGCTTTAAAGCTTGTTAGCTCTTAGGCTAGGAGAGCCGATTAGGATGGGTGGCCAGTAGAGTTAAGCTGAGTGCTGCAATGCACACGCAAACATCACTACAAATATCAGGAAGTGAGGGGGAAGAGTGTTGGGGGATTACAGAGTGGAAAAAGATGGCAAGTCCACCCCCGAAAACCAAAAGTTATGCAATCACAAAAGGTACAATAGAAGGCATCACAGCAGTGCACTGCACCAAACTAAACTCAGCTGGATGAGTCAACTGGAGATTATTTCCAGCTACTATCAAAGCCACACAAAAGGCTACTCTTGGCCCCTGAATACACTAAAGGTGTTCCCATTGTACTCTCACTCACTCGCTCTCTGTCACCACATTGTTCTCCTCTCCTACTTATTTTTAGACCTGTCCATTGGCCTCTGCTTTGGTGCCTCCAGGTTTCAGAGGAGCAATCCGCGACCGGCAGTTTATCAGTCCTGCTCGCATGCTTTTGGCTGACCCTTCTCCTTCTTTTTATGTTATGTAAGGAGACTGGAGTAAAGAAGCACATCCACAGTTGCCAGGTTCTTTTCCTGCTACTAATGCTACAAAGCCACTCTGACTCCACTCTCCATCGCTGCGTGTCTCTCTCACTCTCTGCAAGCCAGTTTTTAAAAGCACACACTCACCCCTGACAAGTCTCTGCTCACTCTGGATGCTAAAGTGTTTTTGTGTGTCATGCCTCAGTTCTGTCCCCATTTCAGATTCAAATAAACACTGAGGCTCTTTTCTAAAGCTCCATCAGTGTGGGTGCACAGGCAATGAAGAGGCCAAACAGGCAATTGCCCTTCATGGCCTTTCACAGTTTAATCAATCACACAGCTAAAAAACCTTTTGAAAGATCGGCGGGATCGCCACACGGTGTCCAATAAAAAAATAGCCAGACAGGCAAGGTGAGAAGAAATGAAAACCTATTAAATGCTGGGGTCTCCAGACAGTACAGTTTCCAAAGAAATGTCACAAAAACAGCACGTCAGTGTGAAAATGTTATTTTCTGTGGCCTAGGGCCTTTTGAGGTGTCTCCACTTTTAAGCGCTGTTGAGGTTATGAGGTGTTTCCTTGCTGGTTTAATTTCCTGCTGCCTCACCAATCACAGTTATCATCAACGCTGACAGGAGCCTGAGAGAAACATTAATAAACCACTTCGATATCAAATCGATAACAGTGTGCACTCAGCCGTATCTTTCTGTCTACATAGCACCATCTACCCATTCAAGTTTGCGTATATAATGTACTGCATCTGTAATATTTCTGTCCCTGTACCTTTACATAAATAAATGGTTAGAGTGTGTGTGTGTGTGTGTGTGTGTGACTAAGAGGTGGATTAACATTCACTCTGCATGTTATCACTACTGTCACTCAGCTGTGCCTGGCACATTCTCAAAAAGCGCAGGACTACAGAGAGCTGCGGGGGGAAACATAATGACAAACAAAACGACAGCAGACAGAAAACATTCCGAAACAACCCGTGTGTCTAGGAGATACAGAGCTACAAAAACAATTTCTGCAAGATACATCTGCAAAATAAATAATGTTTTCACAAGCCAGAAAATGAAGCTCCTTTAAAATTCTCTGAAGCGGATGTTCAGCGTCCCCCCTTACATCCCCCCCATCCTTTTCTTTATCTGTCCTACATTCTGCTGCCAGCATCACCAACACAAACTCTACTCATGTAAAAGAAACAGAAATAGTTTCACCATAACAAGAAACAGCCAAAACACATGGGTTAATTGGACAGCTGATAATTGGAGCGTGTTAGTCTCTTCGCTGCCTCAGACAGTAATCAGTGGGAAGAGGAAAGTGGGGGATTTGTTTATTGTTAACTATTTTATAGACAGCTCAAACTAATGAGTATTTTCCATTTGGATTCATATTGTGATTCTTTTCTCTATCAATTCTTTACTAATCAGCTGAATGAAAATGAATGGCAGTCAATGGAATGCTAACAGCGGGTGAGTGCTTCGTAGCATTAAAACATCTGACTCAACTTCCTGAGCACCGTGGACTTTTTTGTCTTTCCAATAAAAACAATCATATTCTGACCAGCAATACTACTTTGTACATTTTTACTGTGAATAAGAAACATCTGAATGTAAACTGACAGGAAACCAAACATGCATTAAGGTTGAGGTCTCTTCTTGAAAGTATTGTGTGTTACTCAGTGAAATGAGCTAGTGAATGTTTGAGATTAAAACCTGCTGAGAGATAGAAATGTAGCTATGGGCACGCATGCAGGCAGACCTCTGCTGCAGTTGAAGATAACTCAAGGTGTCTTTATTCAAGAGCTGCACCTACTGTCAGCACAGTTTTGAGGTGACAGGTTAGAAGATTTTATACTTTTCAAGCTTTGACTTTGAGACTTAATGTCACTTTTATTTGTGACATGTTGTGCATTTTTATACTTTAAAGTACTTCATAGTACAGTTTAAGGCATATTCAAACAACCTATATTACATTACCTATGACAGTTTATTAATATAGGTATCAATACTTTTACTGTTAATCCTTTGATACCACCTCTTTGTATACTTAAACATATAGCGCAACAGCATCTGTCAAACCAGTTTATATTGGATTTTATATCACAATGATTTTGTAAATAAGAAACACTTCATAACATAAAAACAAATGTATTTCTTGGGAAAGATGGTAAAAACCATATTTTATTAAATAAAGCTTTCTCTATCTGAAAGTATTTCATATTTGGCAGACGTTCTCATCCAAAGCAGCTTACAGTGCTGCTCAGTATTCATGATTAAGACAGATCAAGTCAAAGAGCCACTTCAGGAGTTTAACTCGTGTGCCAGACTAATAAGCTTCAAGTCGGTCTCTAGTGCAAATTTCCATTTAAATTTCATTTATATTCCATTTATTTTTTAAATCGCAGGCTTAAATCTGGTACTAAAAATATTGAATGTCCATCCGTCATGTAGTATGGCAACAGTTCTCCACACCATGCTTTTAAAAAATATTGATCAGGTTGTCACAGAGCGAGCTCCTGTCCAATAACATGTGTCCAAGAAAGCAACATCACTGGAAGTGCATGTTTCACACTGTGGCCCAGCAGGATGAGCCTGATAAAAATGGTAAAAGTAACCAAAGCTGATAAATAACTGTAGTGAAGTAAAACATGCAATATTTCCCTCTGACATGTAGTGGAATAGAAGTACTGTATGAAGTTGCATGAAAAGAAATAATTCAAGTCAAGTACAAGTACCTCCAATTCGTACTTTGTACAGTATTTGGTTACATTCCACCACTGCCGAGTGCTGCGACGGTTAACTTGAAGAAACAGGCTTTCAGACAATCTTCCACAACACCACCAGAGGACAACAATGCGCCAAAAGATACAAGCTTTATGAAAAACAAACACAAAAAGTAGTCATACTACTTTTTGTTGAGACCTACATGACAGTTGACCCTTCCAAGTCTGTAACATTCAGACTGGCATGTTGTGAATACAAAGCAACAGAATTGTTCCAGCTGGTGTGAACAAATTGAACAAGACTGAGTCAAAGGTCAGAGGAATCAGATGCACTGCAGCTCCTGATTTTGAATAAAGATTTAGAAGCTGTCAGACTTCCTGAACTGTTTGTCTTGTCTCCTCCCGTTGTAACGAATCTTGTTGGTCCCTGGGCCATGCCTCAGAATAGCATCATAAACGTGTGAATGGATTTGCTTACTGGCATCAGCAGGAGCTGACTTCACACACTCTGAGAGCCCTGCACAGTTTGCTGTGAGACCTTCGTACAGACAAGGACAATCACAGATAGCAGCAAAGCCTTTAAACCCAGCTGGATTGATCAAGGAGCGCAGTGAGACGTAAAATACGCTCATCCACATGAGAAGCTGAGGGGATGCTGCCCGGTAGCTCACATGAGACTTTGAGGATAAGCTGGCCTGTGAAAGTTCAGGTCATCAGATAATCATATAAAACTAGTCGAAGGGATAAAACCATAGACTGTTTAAAATGGGATAGAAACCAACATTAAGGAAATGAAAACACTGCTGTGTCAAATTACTTCTAAAACAAATTTACTTAATTCACTCTTCTTCTGAAAACTTGACTTGATTTTGAATGACAGTTCCCTGAGGTAGCAGTTGATCATCCACCAACAGTTGATCCTCCACTCGCTCCACAGCGCTTCCATCAACAACTGACTTCCAAGCAGGTTTCCTTTACTCTGAAACTTTTCAGAGAGCCCTCAATACTGTCCTCCATCAAAGTGTATGACAAACTGAAGGCTCCATTAATCTGCTTCATTTGTCATGCCTGTTTTCCTTCTCTACTTTTCTGAAGATGATGGATTCTCTTGAAATCTACGAAGACAGCTGGTCATTAGGCCGGAGGTAAAGCGAAACATGCTGCGTGACTTGTGTGGAGAGAGATGCAGAGAGGTAGTAAAGAAGGTTGCAGTGGAAAAGTGAGAGTCAAGGGAGTGAGTTTGAGCGCTTTTTGTTGGCAGACATTACGGAGTCACGTTGTAATGCCGCAGATAATAGCCTGCAGGTCAGACTGGGGGCCTGGGGAGCAGACGGCACCTGCTGCCATTCATTTAAGTTGACAATAAGCCCATGTCAGGTCCAAGTTGTGGCTCCGCAGTATATCCAGTGTGTTGCTCACATGGATCAGGTAAAGTAATTTGTAAAATAAAAGCTGTGACATAATATGAAAACCCCTGCTGCCTGCAACTTAACCACTCTGCATTAAAACTGATCACCGCATCAAATCACTCTACATGCAGACATCCATTAGAAAACACAACCTCCACTACATTCGCCACATGAGGCAGGAAGCCTTTGTTCTGCAGCACACCTGGGACTGTGCATGAAAATTCGAACATCTTACACCTTCACCTTGTTTTCACCTTGCTTGTTGAAAGGCAAAGACAGAGCTTTCTGGTTTAAAAGCATTCTCCAGCTGGCTACAAACACCACAGATAGAGGTTGATGCTCCCTATTGCTGCCTCCGCTGAGCGGTCTACCCTTCACACGTTCAGACAGCCATGAGAACCCCCAGAGACCATCAGTTCCTGTTCTGTATCCAGCTCTCACTTTTGCCAGCCACACAAGCACGCACATTTATTTTACACCACTGTGCTGCTTCAGTAAGGCGGCTGCCTTTGCACCCGAGCCTCAGGAGGTAAAAAAAAACATCTGAGAGGAAAAGAAAAAAGGATGACGCAAAGTTCACTGTCAAAACAATTTCAAGTGTTTTCAGGAATTAATTGAGTTGACGGCAGCTGGATCTTGGTGTCAACTGAATCACTTCCCATTTATGCTGGACCTTTGAACTCCCATCGCGCAAAAACAGAGTGGAGAAATTAAGTCAGTTTAACGAAGCTCCTAATGTTAGATGTTTGTTGAGTTTGTCATAGGTGCTGACTTTGCCATTTTTGCAAATGTTGGAATCATTTTCGACACATGATTTAGCTGTAGTTGCAACAGACCCACCATCAGTTCAGTTTAAACAAAATGCTCACGATTCAGAAAGAAGCACTTAACTCACTTTAAAAATCCACAGTACTGCACCCACAGAGCTTTTTCTTATAGTTTCATGTTCTGTTGTGCATCACGTTTTTATGTATTTCATTTCTATTGTCAGGTCCCCTTGAAAATCACATCGTAATCTCAATGGGATTTACCTGATAAGGAATATCTATAATTCTGTATTCTTATTTTCTCCTAGAGACATGTAATACTGTGCATGCTGTGTGCTCCTTCACAGCTTTCATTTTGAGACAGCTACTACTGTCTTTAAGGACAGTGATTTATTATTGCACTTACAGTTGAGTAAGCGACACAAGATTTAAAAGAATTGTCAAAACGGCAGAAATAAGCAGTAGAGGTTGGTACATCCCCTCAGTCCCCAGTATGATTATGATCACATAATGCAACTCAATACATTTTCATTAGCTAGACCTTCCCTGCCTGGTAAACACCAACATTTCAACTCGATTTTGTAATGAAGGTTCTGGGTCTTCAAACATAACTTAAATGACAGGTTATTGAAGAAATGACAAAGCTCTTTCAGAGCCATAGAAAACATTCACAAGCAGAGTGCTTCTCATGACTAACTGGAATTACAGCCTTGTGGTTGCATGCCTTTGCTAGTTATTTCATGGATCCAGGATACTAAGCATCCTGAAAGTTCCCTTGGTCTTTGTAATTAAAATAGCCCCACATCATATTGATTGGCATGATTTTGTTTCAGTTATCCCAATAGCTGGTTTGAGTTGCATTGAGAGAAGTTACTGAAAGTACCCCATGCTAATCTCTAGGTATGGTGAAGGGTATGTGATGAGGGGCCATTTTAATTCCAAATGGCCAAGGGAACTTTATCAGGGTGTATAGTACCCTGGATCCATGAAATAACTGCCTGCCTCTAAGGGGATTCAATGTAGGGATGTTTACTTGTGCCACCTATATTTTGCAATATTAAATTGGTGTCTTTAAGATGGTTTAATTAAGGCATCAAGATCAGTTCTCCCAAGACAATTTTATTCCTCTTTAGCATGGATTCATAAACACCACTAAGTTGTACAGTCAGTTCTTAGCACATTTGCTTTCAGAGGCTTGCTGTGACTCTGTCCCTCCTTTGGTCTGGAATGCAGAGTTGAAACCAAAAAGTGCTGTTCAGAATTTACATTTGTTAAAACCACTGTGCTGCATTAACCTTTAATTTAGCTAGCATTCAGTTTGAATACATGCTTCGTGGATTTAGAAAATATCACTACATTTGTCAAGAGCAGAAATTAAAGTCCACATCTAACCAAAAGCCTTTATTAGTTTGAGAAGCAACATGTGCTTTGTGTGATATTGACATCTTTTAGCTTTAGGATATTTAGTGCCAGTCGGCATTTTTGCCTTAAACAGAAAGCATAATAGCACTGGTGAACGACAAAAAGTATTAAAGTCCTAACTAAACAGCTTTTATTTGGTGCAACATTTATTCCTGTTATAGTTGGTCCCAAGCTACATTTTAGAGCAACCTTAAAAACAGGCACCAAGTTGAATACTAAAAGTTATGAGCTCATGTTATGTGCACCAGCTACATTTAGACAAGCCTTAAACACTGATGTAGATTAACACTTCCTTACAGGAATAGAAAGTCACTGCCATCTAGTGGATGGCCACAGCAACATCAAGGAAAATACTTTTATTGAATATATAAACATACAAAAGCACTGAAATACTACAGCATTGTCAATATGACAAATTAAACATCACAAGAGACTTCAGATGGAGGGGCCAGTTTATCACCCTATTAACACAAAAAGTCAATTTAGTGCATAACTCAGTTTTGTTAATTTTGAACAGCCTCCATTAATCTTACCATGTTCACAGCTTCAGAGACGACAATATCCTCAACTTCACAGTCGCTTTCCGTGTCGTTGTGTGAGCGGTACTCTTCACTCTCAGTGTCTACAGTACTGGGCTGAGAGATGGTCAGCATTAAGATAACGACATATCCATTCATCATATGATTTAAATGCATTATTGCAGGCATTCTCAGAGTGTACACATTCCTACTTTTGCACAAAGTGCAACAAATTTACTGATGCACACTATTAAGATAATGTTCTGCACTTTTGGTATACCTTCCATTTCCACTCGGACACCAGGGAAGAACGAGATATTGACCATTTTACGACAGGTGAAACTGGAACACCATAGACATTTTCAGATTTGCTGACTGGACACGAGCACTAACCTCATAGTCAGGATCCTGCTCTGGACTGTCGTCATCAGCCAGCTCCTGATTGAGAGCCTCCACCCAGGTCTGACTCTCTTCTTCCTCCTCATCCTCGTCCAACTCATCCTGCTTTCTCTTGCTGCCTTTTCCACAAGGTTTAGTAGGAGAGACTCGGATCTCTGTTCGGTAACAAAGAATTAAAAAAAAAAAAAAACTCATCCTTTTATACAGATCCAGAGTTTGCATCACTATCAAAAAAAAAAAAAGTCAAGTAAATACTTCTACTGCAAAACAAAGCACCGTAAGACATCGTGAGTAGGCCTACCTGAAGTGGAGCATTGCTCAGCCTTCATGTAGGAATAAGTGGTAGGTTGCCTCTTACACCTAAAATTCTGCTTCACCTACACTAAGTAGGCATAATGCATTTTCAAATACCCCCAGTCACTTACTCTATGGTCAAAACACATTGGAAAAGTAATTTCACCACTGCCCAATTACCCAGAGCCCATGTAACATCTTTAATAAGTCGTTTTGCCCACTAAAAAGTCATCTCACAATAGATGGTGATTATCAGCAATACTGTTAGACAAGTCAAGAATCACTCTCCATCTTTTGCATGAGAAAACAGCTAGAAACAGAGCCTGATAAAGTCACTGGTGGATTGTGTTAGCAGGCCCCTAATAAAGAAATCACAGATTGAGCGCTTAAAAATAAATGTTAGCTCAATTAAAAGAAAAGTAATTTCACTAGCTACAATACCTGGTGAGAGGGATCTCCCAATGCTGGTGGACACCGGGTAGCCCATGGCTCTCTGCACCCAGCGGGGCAGGATGGACAGCAGTAGGCGGGTGAGCCTGTGCAGGCGCTTGCGGCCTGCGAGGCTATGGCGTACGGGACTGGAGACCACGGGGCTGCAGACCGTGGGGCTGCAGACCGTGGGGCTGCAGACCGTGGGGCTGACAACGGTGATCTCCAGTGGTTGCCGGAAGCCCAACAACCACCAAAACCCGCGGTATGTGCGCACCTTAAAGTGAGAGCCATGTTGTTAGGTCGTACGTAAAGCAAGCTAACATGTTGAATGCACACTAGCATTAGTTAGCTGCTGCTCGTACCACGATGCCGAAGGGCCAGAGAATCCCGCGCAGCAGGGGGCGAAACACACTACCTCTCTTTACAACGCGGTCCTACAGAAAAAGAGACAGAACAAGTGAAAACTACCACAACAACCATTTTCCAAAACCATCTAGCTTTGACTTCTCCGTACGCCATTAACTTACCTCAGTATTTTCGGCCTGCTCCAGCTCCAGCTCTGTGTCTCTGGGGATCTCACAAGCCATCCTGCTGCGGGTCAAAGCCTGGTGTTGGTACCGGCTTACGATGAGGAAGAGAAGCTGAAGGCCTATAGTGTGGGCTGTTTCTGGAAGGTAAAATGTACCCTGGCTTTGCCGTCGTGTAGCCAATCAACAGGGACAATTGCACCTGGCGCAATTAGAGCGAACCAATGAACAAATCCCGCCAATTAACCGGCAACAGTCCGAGAGATGGTAGTCACGTGACCGGTTTGAACATGAACGGATCTTAACCGAAATCCTACCTTACCATAACGGCATCTATCTAATTAACAGAGACAGGCCTATATATGAGCATCACAACCTATATAACTTTAAAAAATTAGTTTTTTGTAAATGTTTCTTTTACTGTTTTATTAATTTCTACATGTATAGGCTATGAAGAAATGTGTGTAGAATATCGGATTCGGCCAATGTTGATGCAGGGCTGCCAACTCTCACGCATTGGCCGTGAGACACGCATTTGACTGGTTTCACACGCTCACACGCCACACCCCCGATTTCTCACGCTGAAGTGTCAACCCGTTCGGTCAAATTTCTGGAAGATGAGTTTATCTAGATCTCCCTGTTGAGCCACTTATTATCTACTAGTTGACCATCATTCAGAGACTGTGAGGGGGTTCAAGAGCGCTCCCTGTCTGTGGAAGTTTCGAATTATCGCAAACTGAAAACATTATTTTCACGAGCCATCCCAGGTGCATTTCCCCGGCTTCAGGTCTGAGCTCTGAGTATCACAGATCCGTCCGTTGCTTGGTGATCACTCTCTCTGTAAAATAGAGGTGAGCAGTAGGCCTACAGCTGCTGTGTAGCAACTTCAGTTCATTTTAATGGACTCGCTCTGCTGTGGGCAGTGACGCGTTGCATCCGTGCTCTACCTCCGATGAAGAGCAGCATACAGCCTCCTCTAAACTTTGTCAGACCAGAGACCCAAATGGGCCTCTGTGTCTGTTAGACGGTCTGAATGACATACTACCATATCAACGGCGCATTAACATCCACAGCAACCTATATTACAACTCTCCAAATCTCGGACAACAGAGATGGGAGGAGTTATATTTTGAATGTGCACAAAGTTGTAAACATGAGGAGAAATCTGATGAAACACATCTGAGCTATAGGCCTACTATACTATACGATACTGCAACGTTGGGCCACTATTGTACTCCTCTAACCTCGGTGCATCTCTAAATGTAACTGTAAATAATTCATTCAATGTTTTATAAAATGAACAAATTGTCTTTATTTTCCCAAAAAAGTAAATACAGTAAGTGGGGGTGCACAGAGGATGAGGGCCAAACATTACTGAACCTTGGCACAAAGGTTAAAGGATTAGAATTTCTGCAAATCAGTGGTTCAGTGATCTCAACATTAATTTAACTTTGGGTCCCTGGTCCCTACACCAGGGACCCCTGGACCTGTTCACCACAGACCCAAATCTTCTCTGCTGTTGCTGACATATGCTACTGTCTCTTCATGTGGCTCATTATGTTTGGCACATTGTCTGGGTCAGTTCTTATATCATAAGAAGGTAATAATGTAAATAATGTAAATTCTGAATGCCCTAATACATGTTGATACTACGACAGTGCAAAGGCTCTTAATCCTACAGTTTTGCACATATCATGTAAGACTTGATTTCTCAATTTTTTTGCACAAAACTCTCCAGAAAGTGCCATTTAATGGTTAATTTTTCAAAAAATTTTCCTGGGGGGGCATACCCCCAGACCCCCCTAGGGAGAGCCCCCCATCCCCCCACATATAACAAATCCCAATTTAAACCCTGAAGGATAATGATGCTGAAAGAGCCAAAGAAATTGCTTCGTACGCGACAAAATATGGGTCGGACCCACTAAATCTCACTCCAAGGTTTTTGGAAAAGTTGGCAGCTCTGGTTGATGTTATTTAACTGTTATTGGCACGTTTGGTAAGTTGAGTTACAGGCTTATCTTGTGTAATTCTGAAATGTCATTTAAATCTTTGAAAGATTTACATCATTATTAAACAGCATTCATGTTTATTGTCAGATATGTTACTCCTCACTGCAAACCGGTCATATATTACCAAGTTAACGTTAGCTTTGTCAGCTGTTTAACATTAGCCAACTAGTTACTTTGCCACTAGAGATTCTTAAATAACTAGGTTAAATAAAGTTGCAAAGTTAAACACAACGTGTGCTCTAGTAGGCTATAGTGTATAATGTCCAGGTTGGTGAGCAGAGAGCTATAGCCTCCATATTTGGTGTAACATATAGCACTTGGTTCCAGGTTTCAGCTCTTTATTTGACATTAATAAATCTGAATCTTCAGGCTGATTCAAGAGCCCTCGTCGAGGGTTCTAATCTTCTAATTTGCAATAAAATGACCAGCTCGTTTTACATTAGGCCTATCCCTTACATAGGCTAATGTAGTTGCCTATAATTTTGTGTAATAATAAGATTTTATTTTTTTCTTCCTGAGAGAATACATCTTTTTTTTTTTAAAAAAAATGCTAAATATTTTCTAGTTCCAGCCTCTTAATTGTTCACATTTGCTGTTTATCTTTGTCTTATGTGACGGTAAGTGAATCCTTTCTATATACTATACTGAATATCTTTTAACTCTTAGTCAAACAAAACAAACAATTGTGTGATGGGTTTTATTCACTAATTTCTGATGTTTTTTTAGACCCAACAGCCTGCACATTCACAGAAATGTTGATTAATGAGCCATGTTCTTTAAAATTAAATAAACAAAATTATAACAATTAATTGATAAGTCAAACAATTATCAGCAGCTTAAACGCTAATAAAAATAGTGAATTTTTGCAGCCCTACTGCAACCGTAGCATGAAACCAGTTAACCATGAAAGTTAAATATTTTAGTACCCTAAAATTACTAACATTAGTAACGGTGTGTGATGTTCTGAGAGGCAGGGAGATGCTGCATCTCTGTCTGCTCCTCAGCATATAAAGAGGTTTCACAGAAAGGGCCCGATATTATGCGTCCATACTTGACAAGCTCCCTAATTGGTAACCATTTCCGTCTCTGGCTTTCGTCACGTCTACGCATCTGTTGATGCATTTGGTGAAGGACAAAATGTGCGAACTGTAGACGTATAAAAGCTGCCTGTCATCAGTCCTCTTTCCAATCTATAACAAAGCCTGTGTGCAAAGCAAGTGAAAGACTATCAGTGATGGATAAGAACACAGTCACAAGGACGTTCAGCATTGGAGCTATTAACAGCGGAACCAAAGCTTTAGATGATTTCTCCACAGCACGCAGACACAGCAGTGCAGGGATCCGTGCACTCTTGTGGGCAACCAGCAGTGCACGGTCCCTCGGGTGTTCTCTAGGATCGGACCTCCAGACAAGCCGGGAGAACAGTTATCCAAATATCCTGACACCTGACAGCATCCCACAGTTCACTATACCAAGTCTGTCTGTGCAGAACAGCTTAAGATCAATGGACAAAGAGGAGGATGATGGAGAAACGGATGAAGGCTTAGGGAGTTGTGAGACCGAGCCAGAGTCATCTTTATCTGCTTCTCTGGCCTGCTCCACGCTCTCCTCATCCACATCATCCCCATATTTCAGATTGGTTCTATCTGACCGCAGGGCTGGGCGGAGTGTCTCGGACCCCTTTATCCAGAGGAGATCTCTTCTTCAGAGGGAGGTGTCCAATCCCTGCCCCTACTCCGAGGACCAGCACTGCCTGGACCCTGCGAGTAGAGCCGCCCTCTCCCTGCCACACCTGACCAAAGTTACCACCCCGTACGGCTTCATCACCCTGAGCCAGAGCCCACAGATGGCGAGCGAGGAGGCACTCCTCTTCCAAACTGGGCTACGCCGCTCAAACAAAGACGAGGATGCTGCATGTCGTCTTAGCAAAGCTCCAGTGACGAGGACAGTAGACAACAAAGGAAACTCCTCTCACCTGTCAGGAGACAAGAAGAGGCTGGCTAAAGATGTAACTGACTCACAGAATAAAGAAAGTGTAGTAAAGGGAGAGATAAAAGCTGCTTCTGCCTCCTCCATCAACATTACAGGTTCATCTTTGCCTACGCCCAGACACCCAGATGGCAAGCGCAAACAGCACTTCTACGAGGTTATAAGGAAACACTTTACCTCCCGCCGTAAGGAATTAAATCATGGGACTGATTTGTAACAGTAACACAAATTCATGTAAAAATGTGCTGATTGCCATCAATTTCCTTATGAAATACATAGTGTTTGGCTGGTGTCAGTAGACAAAAATGTCTGCAGATTAAGCTGTGAAAACTCATGAAAACTGTATCAGTTGTTGTCACTTAAAAAAAATAATAAACTAACATAAACAGACTGCTGTGACTTTTATGTTTGAATCTTCATAGTCTTATTTTATTTCAAAGTTCCTGTTTCTTGTGTTGAGGAGCATGGAAGGTCACCTTCTCATAACAGGCACGGTGAATACTTCACTTCAGCAATAGTGTTTAAGGTTAATGAATTCCTCCACCGCTTTCAAGATCTTAAATGTCACTCGGTCTTGCGCTGTCTGCTCCTATCTGGCCCCTTGTAGAATATGTCTGTATAGTTTCCATGGTTAGATGGAACTGTAAACTTGCATGAATGTGTGCTGATTTGTCCCTCGGGCAGAGAAACCCAGCTCTTCTTGCTCCTTAGCATATGGAGAGCTTTAGTGGAGAGGCCCTTAATGATGGTCATCTAAATGCATCCTCGTGGCCTGTGTCCTCCACACTCCCACACACTGAAATTTAGTGGGTAAATATCATTATGATGCAGAGTGCTCTGCTCTAAGTGAAGGTCGATGAAAATACAAGAATGAACACAAGAACAGACTACATTGATCTAAAATTAAAATCACTCAGCATCGACATAAGTCTTATGTCATATGCATAAATGTAAAAATGAATGAATACGTTAAGCCAAATAAAGGTTTCCGCTTTCCTTTATTGAAAAACAGCTCAGTCACTTAAAGACATTCTCAAAGAACAGATGTTAGAAAAATCTAGGTTTGTTATTTTGAGAACACTCAGTAATGTACAGAACAGTGCAAGTGTCAGTTATAGTCCATCAAAATAAAGCAAATTTCATAACTTCTTTCAAATATACCATGCTTTATGTAACTGTATTGTGTTTCTTAAATTTCATGTACTGTCAGTAACTCTAACCCAAACATATAAATGTGGTGAACAAAATAAAAGCAAAATTACATGATAACCTTTTGAAGGTATGATTTATTCCAGGGCTGTTGTATTAAACTACATTTTAACTAGATGTAGTAGTTTCTGTTGACTAATTGATGCACTGCATATAGATAACAACCTCATCTCCAAGTGGTTGCTGAACATTTTCTGTCATACCGTCTTTTGGGAGACAAAAATATGTCACTCTCAACTGTTATATTGAGAGAATTTAAAAGTAATGAGGCGTCTTCCTTCATGTTTTGGATTTGATTGACATGTTTTCTTGATGACCATTACCAGCGTTTCTTTTCTCTCGTGTGTAAAGTACAGCCTATATCCGTCAGCTCTGTTGACCACCACGTGCAGATTTTCTATGACAAAGCACCTTTTCAGCTCCTTATTAGGCTTAATATTAGATTTGATATTTAGGGGTTCACACATCATTGTCGGACACAGCATGTTCACACATTGTAATTTTAACGCCTGTATAAATATAGCAGAACTAATAGTGGAAAAACATGTGAGTTATTATAGGATGAGAGTACTTCAGCAGTACACACTCTACCTCAACAATAGACTCTATGAAGCATGTATTTGCACATTAGAATATTGTATAGACACATGTGTGGGAGTCTTCTATGTATCCCTGCATGGCATCACACAGGTGTCATTGCCCCTATCAGGATATCCAAAATTGGTCATTTGTCGTTTATATTCCTGTGGCTTTTCTCACACTGTGGCATCATGTGAGACTGGATTTTCTTTGTTGATTATGAATATAAATGCTCGTAATTTTTTCAAGATGATCGTGAGCTGTATTTCCCCACATATTTACCATTTATGGTAGCATTTTAAGCCATGCTAGCAGAATGCTTCAGGGGTGGAAATGTGGATCTATCTGTCGGTCAGTCTGATATATTTCAACAACTATTGGATGGATGGATGGATGGATGGATGGATGGATGGATGGACGGATGGATGGAACTCTAGTGATCCCCGGCATTTTGTCTAGCACCATTATCAGGTCAAAATTTCAATTTGTCCAATACTTTTTGACCAAATCATGTACGTTCAAAACTAATGACTAATTCCCATCGAACTCAGCTGTTGTTTGTGTTTAGCGCTAACTAGCAAATGTTAGCATGCTAAACTAAGATGGCAAACATCAGCAGCGTGTTAGCTGTTAGCATTTAGCTCAAAGAACAGAACCACTACAACTCTTTCTCTTGTTTAATTAACTTGATTTCCCTGATATTGCTGTTTTGACTTTATTTTTGATCGCTGTGCTACAAAATTAAAGATCATAATCAATGTTGATGTTTTAATTAAAGTTGGGTGCCGTATAATCATTTAATTGCTTAAGTGGTAAGCAATCCTGCGATGAAATCCTGATTATTTTGACTTTTGGCATCAAAACTATTCTCATATTGGGTTTTGAAACAAGCATGCCTTGCTGAACTGTCTTTAACGCAAGATTGACCTCTGACCTCTCAGCAAAGAGCAGAATTGACATTCACTAAATGAGGTTGTCTAACCATAGATATTTGTCCAAAATTGCCCAGTTTTACAAGATATGACATGATAAATCATCTCGGTTTTTATCTGCAATATTTACCCTTTCCTTTAAAGTCAGTGAAAAGAAACACAACTACATGCAATTCAGCACCGAGCCCTGAACAGGGCACTGCATGTGTAAAGGCTCAAACTGCATCATCCAACAGAGAGAAGCTAATGCTAAGGCTGCATGGTGAATGTAGATCAACTGAGAAAGAAAGAAGAGACGAGAGTGCAAAGTAAAGGGGCTTTGCAATAACTGCTCTTCCCGTTCTTTCAAGTTGAGGTTAGCTCAGTGAACAGTTGTGCCCTCAGAACAGACAGCGTTTTCCGGTACCAACCTCAACCTCAGACTGAAAATGATTGGTACAAAAGATAAGAAGAAAATGTACTTTAAAACATGCAACTACACAGACGAGAGCGAAAGAGGAAGGGGAGTGGCTGAGAGGTGCTGAGTTAGCCACCTGTGAGCTTCACACACACACACACACACACACACAGAGAAAGAGACACAGACACACACTGTGTTCAGTGACAGCAGTGAACAGTCAGAGAGGTGGAGGAGCTAGGTGTTGTAACTTTGGATATTCCTGATGGCGTCTTGCCCTGGCAGCAGAGCTGAGGAAGAGCCACCAGCGCTGCCTGTCAAACAGCACAGGTAAGATCTTACAGATCTTATCAGAAGTGTGTGAATATTTTACACACTCTTTTATTGGGTTCACACAAGATCCTACTTTATAGGGATAAAAGTAGATTGTACAGATAATTCATGTAACTAAAACTTATCTGGTACTGTGTAGTATGCTGCTGTGCATGTACTTAGATGTTTTTTGTTATCCTGTCCATCTTCTTACACAGGAGCCATTCCTCCAGATGCTCCAGTGTGGGGTCTGACTGTGTTACGCTCAGCCCTGTTGGACTCCAAAACTACTCATATAGCGACGTCTTCCCCCGAACCCACTGATTGTCACGCAGCCCAGTGCCCCATACACCAGCGCTACGGTAGGTTTGCAGAATGATGAAGTGAGTATGGGTGAGGGGAAAGTACTCTCATGTTGTAAATGTCAAACAAGTTGCAGAAACATGACTGGCGTTTACACAGCTCAGTGTGATGGGAATGAACACAACTTACTATAATGTGAGGTTCAGTCTTCTCAGTTCGTCTTTCTTGTGAGAACTGAAAGAGAGGAGGTAACAATCTGAAGCATGTAATATTCTGCCACATGACAGTGACTTGCAGACTATTCATCCAGACAAACTGCTTTCTGCAGTGTAACTCGGCTGTGGATGCAGACTCCCAAAACGGTTGCATGTTCATTGCTCTTGCTCACTGTTTTAAGTCTGACCTAAATGTCTCTCTCTGTGTTGCTCAGATCCCTCCCAACACCAGGCGAGATTTTTCTCCGATGGCACCCCGCCGCCTGTTCCAAAGAAAAAGTTAGCTCGCACCCTCTCCCTCCCTGGCACCAATGGGCCTCAACACTCTCCTCTGTCTCCTCTGTCTCCCCTGTCTCCGCTGCAAAGACACCCTCAAAACTTTGACAACCCGCTGTACATGCTGGCACCCATACCTGACCTATATTTCCTTGAAGAGGCAGAGGAGTTTAAATCAGTCAGAGGGAGTCCCATCCCCTTACCGTCCTTCTCCCAGCTGTCCTTTGACACCCCAGACAAACATCTCCCCTACCTCTTCAGCGGAATGGACGACCAGAGGGTTGTTTCTCAGGGGATTCAGCATCGACATCTACTCTTTCTGAGAAGCATGGCACGGAGCGTGGAGGCTGGGGTCCTGCTGCAGAGAGAAGCCACAGAGAGGGACGTCAGCTCATACCAGCCTCAGGATTTCCTGCTGTGTGAGGGCAGCGAGCCAGCGCAGATCGGAGACACGGTTTACTACAGCCTGCACAGCCCCAAGCTCCCAGGGAGGATGCTTGGTTTAAGGGTAATGTTAAAGCCCTTTAACCCACTCCACATAGTTGTATGTATGTGTGTATGCATGATGTCAGAGTGTTCTGTTGTTGTATGCTATATACACTTGGCGTCAAATTGTAATTGAAATTGTGTGCAAAACAAAGTGGTATGCAGATTGCACACAGCAACCAGTAATGCAAACTTGATCTTTATCTAGATTGACAATTGTTACACTGACTTGCGGTAGCAGAAACACTTCCTCTAAACTGTCATCAGGTGTCATAACTGCAACAGGAAGGCCAGAGTTGATTTTTTTTTTTTATTAACATTTTGTGTGTTTCTTGATTATGACTATAGTTGAATGCTTGTGTCTGTTTTCTGTCTTTCTGTGCAGGTACACAAACAGACTGATGAAGCTTCCTCAGCTCCCACCAAACACCAGTCATTGCATGTCAATGTGCAAGATGTTATTGCTCATTTCCAAGCAAGCAACACCCCGAGGAATGATTCCAGCGCATTTAAAACTCAAGATCCCTTTCATCCTTTTAGGCCAGACTGCACTGTTGCTAAACCACCAGGTGGAGGCAGCACTGAGCATGCCACAGCTCATGGGAACATCAATCTGCCCTCAGTTCAGTCTTTCCTCCAAAAAGGACTTCTGGTGAGTGTTGAGAGAGACCTGCCAAACGGCACTCTAGAGGACTTTGTCCAGGATAACAGCCTGCTCCAGAGCACACATTATTTGGATTATGACAGACAGGTATGTGCTCTGCTGCTGCAGATATTAATGGGCACACAACATCTGTACATCAGTGCGACTGCAGCTGAGCTCAGACCTCAGGGGATCTTTTTAGTGTGGCCCAACAGAGAGAATGAAGAGGGAGACAACAAGCTAGAACCGGATGCTCCTGAAATAAAGAGAGGTTTCAAAAGCAGCATATGGAAAGAAAAAATGGAGTGGGGAAAGACAGAGAAAAAAGGAAAGATCCAAATGTTATGGAGGACACACGGCTCCCCTCGCGTTGTGTTAACCCCGCTATCATCTGCTCTGTCTGATCCTCACTCCCTCACAGACATAAAATCCCAGATTGGAGACCTAATTCAATACTGCCTCCATTCACAAGACAGCCTGACACCTCTGGACTCAGTTCCAACAGTGTCCAAGTCCTCATACAGAAGTGGGCTTCTTTATCTGGCCTCTCTGCTCCAGAGTGAGAGCAGCGGGCCACAGATGGCGGACATGGTGGCCATGCTTCAGGCGCTTCTCTGGGGGCCACATGTCTCCCTCTTCAATAACAGAGGCTCAATGACCACCGCTGTACACAACTGGCTGACAATCAAGCGAGCCCTGTTGGTGATGAAGTTGGCGGAGAGAGGGCTGATCCAGGACCAGTCTGCTCTGGATTGGGAGGATTGTATGTGCCTGCAATACCTGTCGTTCACGGACCCCAAGACAGTTATGAGCGTGACCAGTCAGCTGTGGCTCACTCTGAATATGGACAGTCCATCTTGAAATTAAACCATTCTTTTGAGGACTCATTGGTAGTTGTAGTCCAACATAGTCAGTCACTGTCAGTCTGTATTATGTACAATGGTCAAAAATACACTAAGAATGTGTGTTTCATTGGGTTAAAAGGCATTTACCATCCTTTTAGACATTCATATACTGCTCTTCATCATGTAAAATTGATCAAATAAAATGTTGCACTTTGAACACGTTGCTGTAATATTAATCATTAAGGGCCCTATAAATGTATTTTCTCAATCAGCTTCTTACTATAAGTGATAATTGTAAATAAACTATGTTCTGCCAGTTAGAAAAGTGCTTTAAATAAACTTTAAAATAATTTAACAAGATTTCTGTGTTTTTGGGCTTTCTAATTGTGCTGTCTCACCGACTCCATTGTAGGATTATTCTTAATAAATCATGAAGATGACTACAATAGCGAGTGACTAAAGGTTAGTACGTGGTCTCAGTATGCGTCAAAGGCCCTATTCACACAGGACTAGTATCATCTGGGGACCTTTAAAAAATTGTGGAGGTTGCCTGGGATCTCAATCCTGAGCAAATTTGCCATGTTTGTAATTCATCAAATAAAAATTCCCCTACATACAACAAAAACAGACACCTCAGACACAGAGGTCACATATTAGTCCCGTGTTATCTTTTTTGTGCACGTTATATTTTTACAAAGTCCACCTCAAAGGGACTTACTATCTTCCAGAAAAAACACTGTTGACAAATTGCTCCAGATCTATTGTAGTGCAGCCTTTACCTCCGTGACAAGTGTGCATCACTTTGTAACACGTTATAATACTCGGATGTGTGGGCACCCCAGGGTAAAAATGTGTATTAATGTGCATAAAGAAGTCAAGAAAAGATGGAATAATCTCCAAAATGGCATCAAATGACAGATTAGACATTTGTATAATATGTCACAAAAAGTTTTAACTCTGCAGGGTGCCCAAACTTTTGCAGACACCATTTTTGTTTTATTATTTTGAAAGTGTAAGTGATGAAAATAAAACTTAAATTTTTGTGACTTTTATCTTCTTTATGCACATTAATACAAATTTTTACCTGGGGTGCCCAAACTTTGAGCCCCACTGTACAGGCTGCATGTGTGTATGATTTCACCAGACCACAGACAACACTCTTAGGTGAGCACTTTTATTTAGTAGTTACAACATGCAGATTTCTATCAAGCGAATTAAAGCAACAAATCAAAATCATGCAGAAATTTAAAAAAAAAAAATTAAAAAAAAAATCAATTTTAACAGGAGAAAACTGATACTTACTGAAACATCTACTTTCACGAGTAAGATGGATTTAAATTGATCATAAATATTACACTGTGGAGATGATCGTCAGGGTGTTCAGGGAGAGAGAATAGGAGGTCAGCACACTACACCTCATGGAAAGGAATACAGTGGCGAGGACACAATGCCCGGATAGTACAAGGGGGCGCTTGCTTTACATTCCTGGTATATTAACATCTTACCCTAGTGCAATATCAATTGAACACAGCACATAGTAGGTAAAAACAAACAAAGGAAACCTCAACCATACTGAACTAAAGATGTGTGGGTACGGACTGAAAAGAACAATAATCAGTTGTAACTGCTCAGCGTCATTTAATCGTCATCAGAGGAGTCTCGCTCGATGCTGTAAACCATGAAGAAAGCATCAGGGCGGGAGGGGACGAGGGGATGACCCGGTCTCACAATCTCAAAGCCCAGGAAACTGAATGTACGCAGCAGGGTTGCTGAGGAGAGAAAATGTAAACTGATGTACATTTCTATGACTTGATGGCTGGGAGGACTGACATTTTCACTGGAGTGCCTGATTCTGTCTAATTCCTAAGAAAAAGTACAAAATATGTTCTAAACATGCATTGTTTGTATGTCTTTAGTATTACAATACATTTCAATTCTGCTTAACTATTATGTCAACTATGCAAATAGTTCCGATTTAAATTGCCGGTGCTATGTCAGTGTTTGTGTATTAATGCGTTTAACAGTTTAAAAAAAATCAAATAAAAAATGTCTCACCTCTATCGTCACGGCTCTTATGAAAACAGATGAACACGTGATCAACTTGCAGCTGCTCTTCTGCAAATTCCAGCAGAAGGGCAAAACTGAAGAAGCAAAGCAAACAAGTGTTAATGAATTAAAGGAGGCATGCTAATGAATTTCAGAGGAAAAGAAATATTCATGCTGGTCTAAGCACATTTCTATAAACTGCATCAGATCATAAAAGCAGATCTTAAGAATACAATTACCCAAAGATTTTAGACCTATAAGTCACATATTTGTTCAACCAGGAATTTTCTTTTATAAATAAGTGAGTTTTAGTACATACAAGTTTCATTTTGATAGAGCTCATCTGTTGTACACATTAAGAAAACTAGGGTCTGTTTTTACTTTGGCATTTGACAATTCATTGGTTTTAATTGAAATCAATATTTTACCTTTCGTTTTCTTTCAACGATAAAAATCAAATTTGAAACAAGACATGTTTCTTTTAATTAAAAGTTTTGCCTGCTGACCTGTCTTTGCTGCCCTCAGGCAAAGCTCCAGGAGGGATTTCAACATAAAGGTTCCCTCCTTTCAGCGCCGCCCTCCAGACACAGTGCTTTCCCTCAGAGCGACGGGGCTCAAAGAGCAAGAAGCGCACTCTCCCGTTGGCAGGGGGGGGCTCCTCAAGAACCAGTAACTGTGTATCCTAGGAGGACACAGAGAGACATTTATTGTACATGACCTCAATAGTACTTTTACAATTGCAGAATGCAAAAGCCAAATTGCTAAAAATAATCATATTTTACAAGTGGTATAACTCACAGAATAGAATAGCTTAGCTGAAAGATTGCGATCCCGCTGGTCATTCCCTCGCCCACCTGGGATCTTCAGGGGTGGGTGAGGGGCATCAGGAGCACCACAGAGGCCCCGGACACTGGTTACTGCAACAGCGGGAGCACCTCCTAGGACTGGAGATACTGGAGTGCGAAACAAACACACACACAGAAGGAGCCATTATAAGTGGAGTATTCACTGGCGGTTCTGCTACCAAACACAAACCCAACGCCCAATATAAAACACACCACACTGTATTACAGTAAACCATTTACTAAAGTTGAGTAAGTCTTGAAAAAAACTAGACAGGGCTGGTGGGCACAGTTCAATCAGTAACTGTCATCTTAGGCACAGAGGTTTATGATGAGTGAACTTGAGCACATTCAGTTAACAGACAGGGAGCAGGAGCCGTTGATGTTACACTACCACGTCGCTGAGGGCCCATTAACAGTTACTAAGTCAACTTCCAGTCAAATATTCACTACAATCCCTCAAGGCCAATTCTGTTTTCATCTCACAAAGTCACGATCGTCATGATTGCTCAATCTAGAAAAATCCATTGTTCCTGTAAAAAGAGTGAGATCCAACTTCCTAAAAAAACATATTTGTGTGTCTTGGTGGTGTAACTTAAAGCATGTCACATGATTCTTAGAGGAAGGCTGCCACAAGACCAGGCTCTGCTTGTCTAACCATTAACCAACATTAGTCCTGCAGTACTAACTGCGTTGCTCAAGTTCACGACGGACCAACACCAGTTTAATGAGTGAGAGCAGCCATTTTAATTCTGAGGCCAGTCAAAGTGGTCTATAGAATTAGCTTGGCTTACAAGCGCAGATGTGTGTGGCTGCATACATTAACAGTGTTGTGAGTAAGCCTGTTCTCAAAGCTCATATAGGGAACACAACCTATTACTGGCAGCAGCGCTGCCACAGCAACACCAACACTCTGAGACACTCATAGATGCTTTCTTACGCAAATGCCACTGCTGTGCTGTATGTGGCACCGATGTGTGAAAACCAAATGAAAACCATTGTCACTTCCATAATTTCGGGCTAACCAAGTCAATATGCAATATCCAACCTATTGCCTGATTTTGAAAAGCATTTGAGATCACAAATTAACACGTTTTCCCTAAATCCCATTATTGGATTTTGTTAAACAGCCAATAACCATAATTACATAAAAACTTGAATTCGTATTCATCCTGCATTAAAAAATAAAGCACATAAAGACTTTCAAATCAACCTTTCATTCACCTAACAGCATTATTTGAAATCCCCTACAGCAGGCAGCAACACACACCGACACCCCAGGCTGTCTTGGCAAAGACAGCTGCTCTGGTCACATGAGTGATGGGGCTCTGAAACTCCTGTTTGCATAAGAGCACCTTTGTCACGTATGAAATCACGTACAAGATTACTCATCTCTAGGGGAATATAACGTACGGCTAAGGATTTAGGTAAAGTGCTCTTGCTTTACACTATGTGCTGCTATGCTTGCCTACCTCAAAGTAGACCATAAGGTCAGTAGCTGTAAAAGATAGGGAGTTTCAAAGGGCACCTGCTGGTGTTTAAAAACTATGGCTTATGAAGAAAACATTTAATTCTTATTTTACATATTTTACAAAAACTACAACAATCTACCATCGGAGTGGTAAACAGCATCTATGCTTTGTTGCCATACATGCCAAAAATATTGTGGGAATACATAGACTGAAAATAATTATATATCTATTTAACAAGGAATAGATACGTAAAATGTGTCATCACTGGACTCAAAATTACCCATAATCCCCCCCTCCCCCCTCCCCCTTCGCAGTGCAGTGGAAATTTCCTACGATTTCACTACACTATAGAGCTCGACAAAAATCTTGTCAGGATACGAATTATGTCAAATCAACCCCAAGCTACTCGCTTAAAATCCATGACATATTTCCTGGCGTCAAACCCCCACATGTCCAGTCAATTAGTACATTCATCATTCATTTGGAAACAGCAAACAAGCCGTCACGGAGTCCATTGGCTCGCAACCCCTCCACCCACCCCCCAACGGTTAATATAATACTACGTTAGCGAGATAGCAAAAGGTTACTTTGCTAAATGTGGACTATCCATCTCGACTGACTGCCCCGGTGTAACAAAATTGGTTCTCCTACCTAATCCTTTTTGTTGTTACAAAACGCCAAGGCTCGCTAGCACCTGAGCTCGAGGGCGAAATAGAAAAAAAACAAGCCGTGAAGCCACAAATGCCATCATTTTAACTACGTTGGTTAGCAACAAGCTAACTTTACATAACCGTATAAACATTTTTAGAGCACCCTGCTTTTCAAGACTAACGTTAAATACGATGTGAAATACAACCAAAAATATTGTATCACTGATTGTTTTCGCTGAAACACCAAAAATATGGAAACATCCGTGATGGGGCTAACGTAGCTGTAACGTTAGCTCTAACTTGGCCCTCAGCTAACGCTAAAGTTAGCTACATAGCTATGCCAACATAGCTAGATTATGATTTTTTTTCTATTTACTGAATACTAATGTTAAGTAAATGTCATGATACAGTTGTGTAATTTACGGTGAAAATTTAAGACGTGTAATGAAAATGTATCAAACAAAACGCGACTGACAATGTATTTTGAAAACGTCAATTGGAATAAATAGTGCTGGTTTGTAAACAAGAAACACGGTGAATAGTACTAGCTAGCCACTCCTGGAAATTTACTTCTTAGCTAGCTAGGCCGCGGTTTTTAAATTTAGCTTAGCTAGCTTGTTAGCTTATAACAATTCACAACTACAACAACATACCTTTCACTTTCAGGTTTATTACTGGATTGCTCAATAACAGGCATCTCGGATAAGTTTCTCTCTTTTTCTCTAACAAAACAATGACTATTCAAAATCGTCTGTAGGTTAGATTTAACCATCCGGCCAGCGTCCACACCTGCTGCTGGTTCTATCCTCTCCCCTTCGCTAATGATGGGCTCAGAGCTGCTGTAAACAGGCTGCAGTATTTGTGAGGGGAGTGTCCAGTCCACCATGACGTATTACTGTGAAAATATGACGCATTTAATGAGCCCCATTACTACAGTTTAAATTTAAGGGTGCTATATAGGACATTTAGAGCATTAATATAGTAGAAAACAATTATTGCTATATAAATATACAGAATAATGGTGTCCTGAGCAGGGAATTAAGTCACACACTTTGTGTGATGTAATCCGAGTTTCTGTGTTTTGCTAGCCAGCCAGCAGCATGTGCATTAGTGCATGTGTTAACCTCCCATTGTGTTCATGTCCCACTGGCTCGCTGCTGCTCTGCACTGGACCATAGACCGTTAATGGTCTATGCACTGGACACTAGGGCCAGGCATGCGCAGGAAAGCGGTGCATATATCGGTTACCGCAGTCCCAACCCGCGGTGACTGGACGGCGTTGAAACAGAACCATAGCGCGCGCATGTTGTCCCGGTAAGTGTGAGCCACAGACCGTTAATATTAAATATCAATATATACAGTCTATGGTGTAAGCTAACCCTATGTCGCTACCCAATCTGTGCTGCCTGCTCTGTCGTGCACATGCACAAAATGACGATCCTTTTTTTCCAAGGATTTACGGCACTACCGTTAGCCTCCACCGGGAGTTGACAGCTTAATTCAGTCTAAATGACGTTAACTCAAACTAAACACTGAGAAAAGCAGGCTACCTCTAAATTAAAACGTTATATTAACAACTCTAAAAACAAGTATGGATTGATTTTATTTTAAATGAGCACAAGTAAAGTAGAACTGACGTAACAGCTGCCCACCCACAACTTCTTAAAAAAACAAAACAAAAAAAGACAACAGAAAAGTAATTAAAAATATATAAATAAAATAAAATGGAATAAAATAAAATACTCTTGAGGCATACTTAACGTAGTCAGCCAAAATGAGTTACTGTAGCCTGTTTACTTTTTTAAATTTAAAATCTTAATTTGAAACTGGTAACTCTAGCTCTTAAATAGCTAATAAAGTACAGCATTTCCTTCTGAAATGTAATGTATTAGAAGTATAAATACTGCCTCAGTATCTGAAATTTGTACAGTACATGGGTAAACTAGTATGATATGCCATCAGACTATACAACTCCTCACTCGGGAGGGGGGGGGAGGAAATAGAGCAGAGAGGACAATACATACATACATAAATACATACATACATACACATACACACCTTACATTAATACCTGGTCACTTTAACACTTGACTCAATACTGACGCTTTTGACTGATAATTTATGGTTAATGTCTTATTATAGCCAAAGGTTGTTATTGTTATTATTATTATTATTACTGTTATTATTGTTATCTTTATACTGTCTTCTATACTGTATTCTTCATGCTAAAATGGATGCTGGAAATTTCAAGTTCCTTGCAGGAGTCATCCCAAAAGGATTAATAAAGTCTAAGTACTAAACACCCTGGTAAGATGTAATAACGTTAAAAAAGTAGCTCCATTTTGTTCTTTCCCAACAAGGCTAGATTAATAGCCTCATTATTTCATCCGTTTCTGGCATCTATTTTTCTTATCAGTGAAATATAAGCCAATGATGGTCACTTTTGTTCACCTATAGCATTACTGCTGGTAAGCATGAACAGTCTCAGTACACACTATGAATGTCATTTTCCTTTTTTCAACAACTCATATGTGCCTGTCAATCAAGGAGAAAAGGAGCATGGTGCACGGTGTGTTTAACACCGTCTCTGGTGCCTGCAGAACAGAAATCCCCATTAACACAACCACATTAACCTTCACTTCAGTGGTGAAATACAACTGAAGGTAAGTTTCATTTTTTTCTGTTCATAGGTTCACATAAAACTAAACTCTTTAAATGTATATTGTCTTTTATAGTGTCTTTTTTAACTGCAGGTGACTATTTTGAGCTGTTCTATGTTGGTATATGATACACAGGGCAGTCTGAAAGGCTGTGCACACAGGCATATATACTTTGTTAAAAAACATTCAACAACAATTTATCATCTTAAATTACAGCCTTATTTTGGAACCAGCTTTAAATCTAAACCTCAACCTACAGGACTTAAGGAGCCAGAGTTGGAACATCTGAAAATATCCTAAGTAAGACATACAGTTTAACCGTCCTAAACAACCAGCCAAGTGAATTCTATGGCAACTAGCGTCTGACTGGTTTGTATTTGTCCATAGTGTCTTATAACCGTATTCTGTCCATCGAAAATTTGAGTGATGTTCCAAATCCGTGGAAAGGATTCACTATGAACCGCTGCTTAGTGCTGGCACTGGTTGTACTGCTTGTGAGCTCAGGGGTCAGTGAACTGCACGGTGAGTTATGTAATTATGTCACAGAAAATTTGTTTTGGCATTATTGTAGAAATATGCAACATGCATAGTATATAGACACTGTACTTCTGCTGCTTCAGTGTATTATTCTATTATTTTTAATACCAAACTCCTTGGCTGTTGGCTTCTGTGTTGTCCTAAACTCTTTGTTTTCTAGATGCAATGGATTCCTTTGTTGAGGATACAGGTATAAGGTCTTTCTTTGGAAGTCTACAGGATGGTTCAATACTACAGGTATTGTCTATCTCTAATGCAGGTAGTAGCCTAGGCCTTTTGTTGCTGAGCCATTAAAAAGGGTTAGGTTGATTTTGTCAGGGTTTCTGTAGAGTTCTACCGTTACACTTATTGATACAAATTAGAGATGTTCTGATACCAATACCAGTATCGGTTTTGCCATCGGTATCGCCTCCAATACTGCCTAAAACGCTGATATCGGTATTGGGAAGTACTGGAGTTTATGCTCCGATCCGATACCACGTAATAAAGCTCTAAAGAAAATCTACGTTAAAGTAGTTTATTTATGTTCTTCTTGCATTACAACTGATTGTCAAAAAAAGAGAAAGTTCTGTGGCATTCATTGTTTGTGTTTGTTCATGCTTCACAAACAGTTTAACCTGAGCCACACCGACAACAAAGTTAGAAATCGTATCACATACATACAGTAGTAGACAGCTGTTAAATCATAATAAAATATATGACCCACTGGTCTCGGATCAGTACTCGGTATTGGTCGATACGCAAGTTCAGGTACCAGAATCGGTATCAGGAAGCAAAAATGGAATCGGACCATCTCTAACACAAATCAGTGGAGACCTTTGTTTAAGTGTCTACTGTATGTGCAGTTTGAAGATATGTTATACTGAATGGTGAGATCATGGGATTTTAGCTCATTTGCAGAATGTGAATGGGATCAGTAGTCACCAGCTAGCACATAGGCTAATATTGTGTTGCCAAACTTTGCTTTAAATAATCCACCTACCTTCATGGGCTTGGCAAAATATAGGTGTGGTTATTACAGTATGTATGACTAATGCTAGGCTAGTTAGTTCAGTGCATTAGCAATGCACATGCAGTATTGGTAAAGGTATATTTCCCAACATTTGTGCAGAGGTAGTACTTGATCCTATGGACTTTACAGCTATTTATTGTCTCAGTCAAAGCTGTTGATAAATGTAAAATGTAATCCTTGAAGTGACTGTATGATAAAGAAATGCATTTATAAATGTATTTCTTATATTTTCTGTTGTCATGTGGTTGTATAAAATGTGTATTTAATGCAGGCATTTTTGAACCAGACTTTGTTGTTTCCTGTCGTCTGTCTCCAGATTTCCATATGGGACAGTTTCATGGGGTGGTGGGAATCCGAAGAACTTGGAGCGATAAGAAGAAGAAAAAAGCCCATTGGCAACAAAGCAATCCTAAAACCTAAACCCAAAGTATGATTTGTATATGAAACATAGAGGTTATTAATTTTATTCTTAACAACAGGTTTCTGAATAAAGTTTGAATTATAGAGAACGCCGTTTCATTTTTTGGGCAGGACATGCCTTATTCAGAAATGTTGATCACATTTAATACATATTTTAAATCACTCAATCTGTCTATCTTTATCACTAATATAGAAATGTCACTTACTGAATCATTGTAACATAATCTTATATTGGCATCAGCCGTCATCCTTTTAGAACAATATATTTTTTTTTATTGGTGCATAAACCTTACATGAAGCCATAGGACACTTGGACAGTTTTAAAACATACAGACATTAAGACAAGTACAGAACAATGATTTATATTAATCTGGGAGGTTAAGTTTGGTTAGTGGTGTGACGTATGGTAAGACAATGTTTTCAATGATAACTGAACTCTTAATTAAAGCACAAAAAAATAGTCTTATGGATGATAAGAGGTTTGTCCTGAATAAACAATGTCTTTTTATTCAAATGACTTCTTATATAATAAAAATGAAATGTTTACAGTGGAAGATGGTAATACTCATATTCAACTTTTTGGTTTGCCTGAAAATGATTAGTTCTAAATGTGAGAATAATGCAAATCATACATTGTCTAGATATGGGAAAGTATAACTTAAAGAGATGTCTGTGAATTAACGTGCATTCACTACTAGTGTATTGATACTGTGTGATTGAATAAATGACACTTAAGTAACAATTAAAGGCAAACTCTGTCGAGGTGAACAGTGTTTGGCTGTCCCTTCATGTTGCCAGCCCTCAGAGCCCCACACTCATTTGCCAGCAAAAGTCAAACAGCCCATTGTAAGTAAGTTAAATATGTAAAATATCTTTTGTGTCACAACTAACTACACTCCAAAAGGAAAACAGCTTTAGCGGCATTCACACTCTTTTGCCACCACATTTGGTTTAATGGTAATGGAAGTCCCATGATCTTGCAGTTCCACCACCTCCAGGGCTTCGTAGGCCACAGGCACACAGCACGGCGCCCGCTCGTCCACATTCCCACTCCCACTCCCAATGTGTAAGTTGAGCAGAACGGCATGGTTTTTGGTATTGGACAACAGGGGGAAAGCACAAGAGCCATGGCAGTTGTTGATGTTGGCAGTGTTTGGACCCGTAAAAAAGCGTTACAAAAGACATAGTGAGGCTCCTCAGCCCACATATGTTGCGCCCCCCTGCATTGTTGGGGCCCGCTCTGGTAGCCCGCAGTCCTCTCTGCAACTCATATGCACGGGCCACCGTCTGCAGGGCCTTCAGCAGAAGAAATGCACGGTACTGGCTCTCTCCTGTTATAGAGGTAACAGAAGCATCAGTTAAAAAGTGTAAAGTAATATGGTCTAATAATAATATAATAATAACATGTCTACAGGGATTTAGGAAGGTGACAACCAAGCAGAGGCTACTTCTGCAGGTGGTGTGTGGAACTAGCTCAATTTGATAACATAGAAATTTGATTTTAAAATCCACTTAAAAAAAAAGTTGTGATTAAGAGTGCATAAAAAGAAGTGGATTTGAAATAGTTTGCTATAAGTAGGGGATATATTAAAATAGCTATAAAAAAAGGAAAATATGAAAGTGTTAACTAAAAGTAATGAATACATAATTGAAATAGTAAGCTACTGTCAAAAGTAATAGATAAATGACTAAAAGATAACTTAAAGTATGGACTAGTGGCTAGACAACTTATATAGTTAAAGTAATAAATAAATGGTTCAAACATTCATCTAGCTGCCTTAAACTTAACCCCACCTTAAAATTGACAGACCAATTGTATGAAAAATAATATTATACCATCCACTATTGTAACATTAATAGTTAAATATATAAATCCTTTTTAAAAATCAGTTCAAATAAACCCATTTGGAACATGGCGTGGGGGTAAATCTGACAAAAAATGTTGCAAACAACCATTGACGACTGCTTTCTTGTACACATCACCTGCTGCCGGTTCCTTCTTTGGAAACGCACTGAGTTCTTTGAGCCTTCCTAGCCTTGCCATGGCTCTGTGACCCACCTCCTCCTCCCGTATTACCTCCATCATCTTTATCACACTCTGCTCCAACCTCTGGCTGAGCTCCTCCAGCAGTGCAGGAGACATGGCCAATTCTCCACGATGCACCTGAAACATGGAGCTCCAGCTAATGAAGGAGAAAATGGTTGGGGAAGAGGAGTTGATCAGTCCTGCCAGCAGGCCGTCACTGGAGGATAAGCCTAGCGTCAGAGGAGGCAGGGACTGTAAGGAGTCCAGCCGGAGCGGGGGTGACTCAGACAGCTCCTGAGGCATGACATCACCCAGGAACCTCTTCAGCTCGCAGAGGAAGGAGTTCTGTGAAGAGGCCGGGGATGGACCTGAAGTGTGTGTATATCTGGGAAAGAGAGTACAAAATGTTTATGAGCGTCACTCAAACAACAGTCTGCTAACATTTCAATAGGGAACAAGAAACAAGACAAGACCACCTTGTAGCAGTTCCTCTTTCCCCAGAGAAAAGCAGAAGTGGGGTCATGCTGATGTTACTTCCTGATTTTCCACCATTAAAGATGTCTTTTAGGCTTTGGTCTGCAAAGAGAGGAAATGTGAGGGGAGTGCACACATGAACCAAGAAAGTATACTCCATAACCCTAACCCTTACTCATATCATATCTTACTCATATCAGCCTTTTTGGTCTCCACAGAAATCATCCATTTCTGGCGAATGTTGGCCTCTGAAGCTTTTCCTGTCAGCATTATGTACTGTGTTTCTCCTGAAATGCACACAGACTAGAAAAAACAAAATGAGGAAAGGAACAGTAATATCTGTGACGACCTCATGTAATACATTTAGGAACTTCAGGACAGGTTCCTTTGCCAAGGCCTTTCTTTACCTGTGTGTTGGGATGCAGCCACTGACTATTGAAAGTGACATCCACGTTTCCTCCGGAGAGGGGACTTTCAAACACCAAGAGCAGCACAGGGCTCTGCTCGAACAAAGGGGACTGTGGGAGGTCAAAGGTCAACGTGAGCATTCCACTCTTATCTTCCTCTACAAAGAGCCCTGATGGAGAAACAAGACATGTTTTGAGATTTAAAAAACAACAACAACATTCAAACAAAAATGTAATGCAATCAGAGAGCACTAATACCTCCAGTTGGATGCAAAACCTCCAATCCATTTCTCTGGTTTCTGCTCGTTTCCTTAGCAAGCTGTAATAAGACGGAGTCTGATAAGCTATCAGAGCCTACGCAGATTCCAAACTGAGTCAAAGTGAGGTTTGAGAGTTCACCGTCGCTCCCAACACCTTCACACAACGCTGCGAATATGTCATCCACAAAGCATGGTGCATTGTAAAAGACGGGATGAGAGACTGTGGAGGCTGATGAGGTCTCTGTTGGTGGGAAGGTGTGCTCTGCATTTACAAAAAAAAAAGAAAAGAAATACATTACCCACTGAAAAACAGATTAAAGCTAGCAACAGAAACCAAATGCAAACAATTAAAAAAAAGAGAACAAAAGAGCACCACAATTACAACAATTGTGCAGTCTGACCTGTCAGTTTGGGGTGGTGGGCCACACAGAGCCTGGTGCAGCAGAGCATCAACGCTCCACAATAGAAGACATCCAAAATTAACATATTCCCTGTCTGTACATGTGCATGTGTGCTTCCACTCTTCTCAATCGCCTGTTTTGAATGGCTCATGAGGAAGGGAGATATATTGTCCCACCTTGCCTTCTCAGACGCTGCCCAAATAGGAATATCATGTGTCCTTGATCACCTTGTGTGTGTGTGTGTGTGTGTGTGTGTCATCTTGGCAAATGTGGTTCAGGAGACACCTAACGTTATAGCAGGAACTACCACAGAAGCAGATTGAAGTACTTTGCCAGGTGTGTGTGTGTGTCCGTCTGTTGAGAGATTTTTGTTACTGCAATGGTGTCACAACCGTGCAAGAAAAAGTCACAAAACTAAAAGGAATATTCCGGTCGATTTCAATATGTAGCTCTGTTTTTTTTTTTTTTATTTGTAGTGCTGTTTACAATCGGTGCTGTCTAGAACTTGTTATCCTCCTGCTAGAGTTAGCACCAAGTCAAAGTCCAGACCTGAATCCAATCGAGAATCTGTGGAAAGAGCTGAAAACTGCTGTTCACAAACGCTCTCCATCCAACCTCACTGAGCTCCAGCTGTTTTGCAAGGAAGAATGGGCAAGAATGTCAGTCTCTCGATGTGCAAAACTGATAGAGACATACCCCAAGCGACTTGCAGCTGTAATCGCAGCAAAAGGTGGCGCTACAAAGTATTAACGCAAGGGGGCCCAATAATTTTGCACGCACCACTTTTCAGTTTTTTATTTGCTAAAAAAAAGTTTAAAATATCCAATAGATTTCGTTCCACTTCACAATTGTGTCCCACTTGTTGGTGATTCTTCACAAAAAATAAAAAAATTATATCTTTATGTTTGAAGCCTGAAATGTGTCAAAAGGTTGAAAAGTTCAAGGGGGCCGAATACTTTCGCAAGGCACTGTATACAGTGGTGTGAAAAAGTGTTTGCCCCCTTCCTCATTTCCTGTTCCTTTGCATGTTTGTCACACTTAAGTGTTTCGGAACATCAAACCAATTTAAACAATAGTCAAGGACAACACAAGTAAACACAAAATACAATTTGTAAATGAAGGTGTTTATTATTAAAGGTGAAAAAAAAATCCAAACCATCGTGGCCCTATGTGAAAAAGTGATTGCCCCCTAAACCTAATAACTGGTTGGGCCACCCTTAGCAGCAACAACTGCAACCAAGCGTTTGCAATAACGTGCAATGAGGCTTTTACAGTGTCTTGGAGGAATTTTGGCCCACTCATCTTTGCAGAATTGTCCTAATTCAGTTACATTAGAGGGTTTTTCGAGCATGAACGGCCTTTTTAAGGTCATACCACAACATCTCAATAGGATTCAGGTCAGGACTTTGGCTAGGCCACTCCAAAGTCTTCATTTTGTTTTTCTTCAGCCATTCGGTGGTGGACTTGCTGGTGTGTTTAGGATCATTGTCCTGCTGCAGAACCCAAGTTCGTTTCAGCTTGAGTACACAAACATATAGACATAGACTTGAGTACACATACATACAGACATTCTCCTTCAGGATCTCTTGGTAGACAGCAGAATTCATAGTTCCTTTTATCACGGCAAGTCTTCCAGGTCCTGAAGCAGCAAAACAGCCCCAGACCATCACACTACCACCACCATATTTTACTGTTGGTATAATGTTCTTTTTATGAAATGCAGTGTTCACTTCTACGCCAGATATACTTGGACACACACCTTCCAAAGAGTTCCACTTTTGTCTCATCGGTCCACAGAATGTTGTCCCAAAAGTCTTGGGGATCATCAAGATGTGTTCTGGAGAAATTGAGACGAGCTTTGATGTCCGTTTTGCTCAGCAGTGGTTTTCTCCTTGGAACTCAGGCTTGGGTGTGGCTAGAGAAATTGAACTCAGGTGTGGACAACCACAGTTATAGTATGTTTTAACAAGGGGGGCAATCACTTTTTCACATAGGGCCATGATGGTTTGGTTTTTTTTTCTCCTTTAATAATAAACACCTTCATTAACAAATTGCATTTTGTGTTTACTTGTGTTGTCCTTGACTATTGTTTAAATTGGTTTGATGTTCCGAAACACTTAAGTGTGACAAACATGCAAAGGAACAGGAAATGAGGAAGGGGGCAAACACTTTTTCACACCACTGTATACACACATACACACACACACACAATACGTTAGACCACACAACTGGTTATAATGCTGACAAATTTGCTTCTTCTTTGGTAGTGCAAATAACATTAGCTGTCTCCAGGTCCACATTTTGCCATTACACACACACACACACACACACACACACACACACACAGACACACTCATCACTGTTGCAGCTGGTAAGAATTGATAATAAAGAGCATCCAGTTTAACAGTGGCTTTCTGCCAAGAGTCAGATTAGAAGATTAATAAACGGACAGAGTGGTACCTATCTTGTTATCTAACTTTTGGGAAACAAAATCGCAAAATAATAAAGCTGAATGAAAAACATCATTTCTAACAGGATGCCCTAATAAATGTGTACAATGTATCTGCTCTCCTTCCTGATAGAAGGGGGGGGGGGAAGAAGAAAGTCCTGCTCCCAGAAAGGAACGTAGACATCAGATCTGCTTCCCATCACTACACTCACAGCTGCAGCCTTGTTTTGCAGACAGTCAAGGTCTCCGAGTTCTTTAGTGGCCGTGTATCACAGGAGATAAAGCCAAGGCTCCTTCTTGTACATCACAAATCTTCCGTGAAGAATGACACAAACTGTTCATTTTTGGAGGTTTCACAATGTTTTTTTTGGATCCCATCAATGTCTTTTGAGTTTGAGACATTTTTAATGAGTCCAAGTGGAAACCTTCACCGTACGGGCTTGTTTAGGGGGAGATTTTCTCATTCACATTACAGGCATTTTGGCACAAACCCCGTGCACATTTCTCTAAATTCTGCTACTGGGAGGTCTGGCCTAAAAGCAAAAATACAGCAGCACTCATCAAAACTTTTTTGGAAATTTTCTTTTTTTTCCCCAAATTATTATTGGGAACATTTTCGGCCTTTATATACCAGGACAGCTGAAGACATGAAAGGGAAGAGAGAGGGCGAATGACATGCAGCAAAGGGCCGCCTGCTCTACCAACTGAGCTATGGAAATGTTCATTTTAATTAAGATTTAAAGAGTTTAAACACATCAACATGGTGGAAATATTTAGCGGTTGTTAAATATACAAATAATTGATTATTCTGATTATGGTAGAGATGTCCTGTTTTGTTGCTTCCTCTGCATCACAGATATTCTTCCCTAGTTCATTTCATGATGCGTCAACAACTTCAGCATTAGCTGTCTTCTGTGAGAGGAAAAAGAATGAGATCAGACATGAATTGCTACACACAAACAAAATAAATTCAAATAGTATTGGAAACATTTTATTATTAATTAAAACGCAGGGGAACAGGGCATTAATTCCATTTTGTATCATTATAACATCTTAGGACAAAAGCACCAACATCAAACACCAACAATTCATCAAAACCCAGGGCTTTTTGGAAAGTAGGTTTGCTGTTATTGCACCTCAAACCTGCCCTGGCCTCACTGCACACACGCTGCAGGCCACGCATGTCCTGTGAGACAATCCCACCAAGGACAGGTAACCTCCTTCTTAGGAGACGCAAATCTAGACATTTTCTGAGTTGAGGAAGATGCTGAAAATTTCACAGCTTCTGCACTTATAAAGCATTACAAAGCTGGATTTCACTGGAGACGCTGGATGTATGTGACAGTGAGAATGAATCAGAGGAGATATGACTTTGGAATTTTACCTTGAATTACACTTACGGAGGGGCTGTCCTGGTCCCGAGTTGGGTTAGAAAAGGACTTAAGCATGCTTAATACGTCTGATATGCATTGCTTCTAAGAAAATTGTTTCCATCATTTCAAGCCATGTGGGAAGTCCCTGAGTTAAGACCTTTGGCAGGATTTAGAGTAAACAACCTCGACTGCAAAAGCTCTCACAGATGATCAGAAATGTACCAGAATGGAGCATGCTGCACTGCATAGACGTTTTGATTCTAATCATGCTCATAGCTTATTTTTTTAACAGTCTGTGGCTCATACACCAAAGGACTAGAGTAACAGCACCTTGTCCCTTTGACTGATTATATAAATAGCTACACATCTGTAATGGGGGTGGGGGGTAAATTTTGCCATTCCCACAAACTATTCTCACTTGCACATTCCCCACGCCGCCTCTCCAGTTGAAAACATTTCCGTAGGTCAAACTGGACCGTCAGAAAGCCGCCAGGCAAGCTTGCGTTGAAGATAATTAAACCATAAAACCCTGCAGCACAACAGGAGAAGAGTATTATTTATCAATAGCTGCAATGTCCTTGTCTTAAGTGAAGGAGAGCACCGTGTCTGACTAGTAGTATTAAAAACCGACAGGAATCTGAAGACACCATTAAAAGCATAACATGTAACGGCAATTATATCAAACACCAAGAAAATCTAAATGAAAACTGCTTCAACAATAATTACAAAAGGACTATAGGCTCTAACTATGCTCTAAAATGAATTTCTTCTTTTCACTTGAACCATCGCAGGTGAGAAACACATTTGTGAGTGAACAGGACAGGAGTTTACAATAAAGCTTTGATTATTCATCTAATCTTCCCTTAGATATGCACCACCAAGTGGGGAAAAAGCACACATACACACACACACACTGTGCTTAAGTGTATCTCCACTATCTAACAAAAAAAGGAAGCTTGGCTGCTCTCACAAAGTGATACACACACACACATAAATCCTAACACAAGAGTCTTTGCAATGACACATTATGCTCACATTACATGGTAGGGCCTAGCCAGTAAGACATCTAAAGACAGTGTGTGTGTGTGTGTCAAAATGGTTGCCACATAGTTTTGTATGCACCAGTGAAGATTTCATTTGTAAGACCTGAATTGGCATTGTTTGCAAACAGAAGCACCATTTTTCCTGCAGAATCTGGGTTTGGGTTAAAAGAAGAGAGAAAAAAAAATAGAAAGAAAAAAAAACATGAAAACATTGGATAAAAGTGAGGACAGTTCTAGTGCTGGAATCTAGTTGTGTTTCAACCACAGCACCGTGGTTTGCCTGTGTGTGAAATACAGCTTTTGACTTTCTAGTTCTGTCACAAGGATTCAGATACTGTTGTGCGGCCATGTTGTTCAGCTCTTCTGGTAATGTACTGTGGTGGCAACGCGTCACTCTCCTTGGCATCAAGCCACCTGATTAACAGGTTGAGTTTAAGGTCACAATGCCAGCACCAAAACACCTCTATTCATATATATATATATTTATATATATATATATATATATATAGACTGTATATAGACAGATATTTTATATACCTTTCTGTTTATGGAGACATACAAGGAAAAACAAAAACCTATGTACAATAACAGTGTGTCTAGTTCACAAACAGCTAAGCAGCTCTCTGTGAGAGCAAAGCAGGCTGCTTATGTTTCAAACTGCGGCATGAGAAACACGCCCAGAGGTCCTCACGCCTGTTTACTCAGACTCTGAGCCAGCTGTTGCAGAGTAGTTTTATCGAAAGGTGTTACAATTGTACACGAGGCATTCAAAGAACCAGACAATAGCATATTAAATATGAGAAAGGAAATGCCAGAAAAATGGCTTTACAAATGTCCCTGTGTACAGCACCAAGTATTCAATTTGTTTTTGATGTTTCAATATAGAATAAATAAGATCAGGTACAGTCCAAATTTAGCACCATTGTTTTTAGACTGAGTCAAGTACACACACTATTGCATTCTACAATATTAGCACATTTCATGTTAAAAAAAAGGAAAGAGAAAAACAAATGCTAAGGCAAATGGAGAGATTGACAGCATAAATATAATAATCTAAATTATAAACAACTATACAGTCAGAGAATGAATCACATTCACAGTACAAACATTGTTTACAAAAACAAATTACGCAATAAAAAAGCAAACAAAAAAGGTGTGAAGAGAGTCCAGTAGTTTTTGTGGTTATGGTTCATTGTTTTCTCAGTGTGTGAAGATTTGCATGCATGCATGTGTGCGTGCATGTGTGTGTGTCTATACTATATGGAGTACAATTCCACATACAGTACATGTGTCCACATTTTATGTCCTAAACATTTGCTTAAACCTGCATTTCCCAACAGCAGAGATAAATATAAACAAGTTTAGCTTAAGAAGAGTTTAGAATTCCTGCTGTAAATATATTTCGGCTGCGTTCCCACATAGTAGTGTGACTTACCAAATTGACCGAAGAAGAATATGTTAATAAATACAGAAAGTGGCTGACAATGTTGATATAGCACCATCAAATAAATTTCATAGGGTCTTTTGAAAAATTTAATGTACTTGGCCTTATTGGCAACCCTTGAAATGTTTCTAATTTGCCATATTTTCAAAATTAGGCTGAAATCAGAATTTAAAACATACACTTATGCTATTCCATATTATTGTAATGTTAAATATGCTTGATTACTGTCATGAAACACCAAAAAAGCTAATTGAAGTTAAACTTTTACAGATGTTAAATATCTGATAGAAGATAAATACTGAACCACACATTAAAAATTATTTTCATCACTCATAATGTAAACTTAATTAAAGAGCATATCAGTTTTGTAACCCAGTTTTTTTTTTTTAAATTTTGATAAACATGAAAATATTGCAAATCATCAACATTAGCAGAGTTTAAGGCAACAAACCAGCCAGGACAAGCACATCTTCTGCTACAGAGCAACTGTATCTTACTATCCAGTGTGAAGTTAGACCAAAATACTAAGTTCCTCATCTTGTTTCATACTCAAATATGTTGCAACAAATATTCACAGAAGAAACCAGTTAAGGAAGCATGCATGCAGAGAGGCGACACTGCATGACATCTGAGCAAAGTTTAATGAACTGGCGTGCGTGCGTGTGTGTGTGTGTGTGTGTGTGTGCAAACGCCATGCACTCATATTAAGTGAACTTTGGAGGAAACATGACACATGACGAGTTTCAGATCATAAAGATGGACTATGTGCTTCAATCTGTTTTTAAATGTTACATTAAATCATTACAACAGATTATTTTGCCAGTTGCTGTGATAGTGACTAAGAAAAAAAAAAGACACATTATCATACTATTGAGCACCTTTAATTTAAACCAGACATCTTTATAATTCAGTTCATTGAGTGCTGAGCAGCGGCCTGTACTGATTTCCATATTAACATGACGGTACCTGTGAATTCTGCTCAAGGTGACCATAGTGGTGGTTAGTGTGTGTGTGTGTGTGTGTGTGTGTGTGTGTGTGTGTGTGTGTGTGTGTGTGTGTGTGCGCGCGCCTGCGAGTGTGTGTCTCAGAGATCCCAGTACAGAAGCCGGTCTTGGAGGCGGTTGGGTAGTGCAGACGATTTGAAGCACCAGTGAGTGAGGAGAGTGCCTTGGTCCACACCTGGACATTTGCATAGTTTATTTCATTTTGAGGTAGTTTTCAACAATTACCTAAAACATCAAAGAAGACAGAAAAATGTGTTAATGAGTGTTTCTAAGGATGATATAGACGGCAATAAACAAATAAACACTATTAAATCCTGTCACTTTTTAAATCTAAAACCCAAGAATTGACTTACCTTGTTTTATCAAAACAAAACTGTTTTGGGAGCACATGAAAAACAGGTATCCTGTCTCGCTCACTCCCTACCAGTCTCTCTCTGTCTCTCTCCCTTCGCCCTTCCCCTCTCTGTCCTCCCCCCTTCCCCTCACCCCCCAAATTCTATCTAGGTCGGGAGCCAGGGAGCTGGGAGGTTGTGTAGTTGCCATGCATGCCCTGAATCCTCCACATGCTCCCGCCACCACCTGCGCTGCTGGCCTGTGGTGGAGGGGGCAGCCGAGGGGAGTAGTGCACTGCAAATGGATGAGACGAGGAGGAAGTCGACAGAGAGGAAGAGGAGAGGGAAACAGTAGCGGTGGCAGCAGCAGAGACAGAAGCAGAGGAGGCAGAGATGGAGAGAGAGAGGGATGACTGTGCTCTCTGGTGATGGAGAGAAGAGTGAGACAGACGTGAGGAGTGGAGGGAGTCGGATCGAGATGATGGCAGGGCGTCAGAGTGTGTGGGTGCTGAGGGGGAAGTGCTGTGCAGGGGTGGAGGAGGGGGCAAGGTGAGGGTGGGAGGAGAGTGGCTATGCAGGACTGACTGAGTGCGGCTGTGCTGAGCCTGGGAGAGGGGGAGAGGTGAGGACACGGAGGCCAGGCGCATGGAGGCTGGTTGGGGAGTGGTGTGCTGCTGGGTTTGGGAGGAGGTAGAGGAAGTGGACGAGAGACTGAGCAGAGAGCTGAGGCCTCCAGAGGTTGGCAGCGTCACCCCAAACTGATGGGAAGACATTGTGGGAACCACGTGATGAAATATACCTGCAAATCATACAGCAGAAATGGGGGGAGGAGAAGGGCGAGAGAGTGGAGGCAGAGAGAGCAGATAAAAGTGGCAAAGAGAGCAAGAAGGAGAGGGACAAAGAGAGAAGCAAGGACTGAGCCAGGTTGTGCATAGCGACAAGCAAGTCTTAAAGTAGAAGTCTGGTCAATTTTTACGTTAATATTGATCGCTATAAATATGCGAGTACTTTCAATTGACAGAAACCCAAGCCTAATAGGTGCAGGCAACACGGAGCAGCTGCAGCTACGTGTACGAGCTTCCACTGAGCTAAAACGGCAGTTGTCGGGGCAAGTTTTAGAGTGCCTTTGTGCCTTTTAGTAGACACAAAATGCAATTAAAATGTCTGCACAACATGAACAGGACCCTTGCGTGACAACAAGATGCGTTTTCAACTCAGACACTGTTTAAATTCACCTACCCTGTCTCTATCCTGCTGGTAGCTAGCTCGCCCTGTTAGCTGCTAGCTGCCATCCGTGATAAGTGTGTTCAGCCAGGCTTCTGTAATAATCATCACGTAGCAGTTCCATGAGTATTTGTATGTGATCGATCTGGTGTTAGTGAGTAGGAGGCTTGGCAGTGTTGATTCGTCCACGCTAGCAGGCCCGACCGGCATCCTTGCTTGCGATTTCTCCTCGCCTTCGTTGCCTACCGCTACCGAAACCAATCGAGTGAGCGCCCGGTGGTCTGGCTATGTCCTCCAGAGGACAGGTCATGCCTTTGCGATGAAAACTTTAAGAAAATAGGTATTTGAGCACTTTAGTGGTTATGACTAGGGATGTCACGAGAACCGATACTACCAATTTTTGTCCTTCTACTTCCGGTACATACGAGAGTCAACTCTACCCAACCTAAAAAAACGGCATGTTCACTGCAAACTCACGGTCCTCTCTTCCCAATTTTCAGCCCCCCCCCCTTGGCTTCAAATGACTCTCAGTTGTCGGCTACGGCCGCTAAACAGGCTACACGTACATAGCCGTGGCTCGCTTGCCTGCTCCTCTGGTAACGTTAGCCGTTAGCAGGGTCAGTATGGCAGCGTTAGCAAATACCAGTCGGGATCACTTTACTGGCTGTGTCCCAATTGTTTTAGTGAGTAATCAACTCGGGTACTCTAGATATATAATTCAATGTGAGTACACGAATGTTGAAATGACGTAAAATGCCCGTCCCCTGTAACCGTGATAAATTAGCCTGAAGCTAATGCTTAGCTACCTGTTCAGGAGAAAATTAGCCAACTCTGCATCATTTTGGACTCTAAGCTGCCAATATTTAACAGAGTTTTGTAAGGTCTCTGGTCACGCAACTGTTAGAAGCAGTGTTGTTTTTGCAGAGTACCTTTTAAAAACATGCCTGAAAGTCTGGAATGTGTCTAGTTGTTGCACTATTACTATTCATTGCACTTTATTATGTTGTTCTAAGCTCTAATACACGTTTTGTATGTCTTGTTATGACATTTTTATATTTTTCAAATATTTTAATCAAAGTTAAAGTACATGGAATCTTAGAAAATCTTTATTACCGTGGTATCGAAATTGGCATTGAGAATCGTGTGATTTTACTGGTATTGGCACCGACTACTGAATTTTTGGTATTGTGACACCACTAGTTATGACCATATCAGTGACTACGTAACTACATGGAAATTATGTCTGGTGCTTTCACAGTGATAGCGTTAGAGAAAGCTAGCAGTAGTCTCGTGCTGAAGTCCCGGTGTAGCAGGAAGAGGTAAACAGTGTGTAGATCGCTCCGAGAAGCAAGGATGCTGGTCGGGCCTTCTAGCGCGGCTAAGGGAACTACCACACAAATCATAACTGCCTACACGTAGCTGCAGCTACTCCGGGGTTGCCTGCACCGATTCGGGTTGGGTTTTTTTCAATTGAAAGTAAAAGCATATTTATAGAAATCAAGATTAATGTAAAAATTGTCCGTAATGCTCCTTTAAGACAAGCACATAGAAAGCAAACAGAGTCAGTCCACTGTGACGGCAAGTAAACCAAATGAGTTGGCCAATTTATGATTGCACTAAAACTTTTCTTATTGTAGCAAAATTGATTTCTAGGTTGATCTTTTGCTTACAAGTGAAATGACTCTGACATTCGATTCCAACAGATACACCCACAGAAAATGAAAGTAGGGCTGCACAATTAATCAAATTTTAATCACAATCACGATTGAACCCTGAGAATGGAGCAGGATTTAGCTCCAACACTTCGCACGATCAAATTTGCGTGATTGACTGGTATTTTAAATGCGTCATTCGATTCATAGAACGCTCCGCACCACTGTCCGATCATGTGCCAGTCAGAGGTGTTCCCTCCACCGCGTAACTTTCTAGACAGTCACAGAGGATAGAGTAACGTGAGGAAAATTCCAAAACATATAGCAGTCGGTCATACGTCGGTCACAAGGTTAACCAGTAAACGTAACATTTTTTCCCGTCTGTGTTGTTTTTCATGACATGATGGACGAGGAATCCCCGGTCATGCCTCCACTTTTCGAGGACCTCCTCGAAGTGGACCCGGGCGGTGAGGACACGGAGGGTGATGCAATCTCCGATCTCCTCGACATGGATGGAATGGAGGACGAGGAGGAAGACTCCACATTCCCCATTCCAGAGTCAAGGCCCCCTAGTGCATCCAATACTGCTCCGCCAGCGGACAGTAACTTGTACGAGGTCTGTAAACGGGCAGCGGCAAAATTGGGAATACAATGGCCGGCAGCCCAGGACCCCCGAGGGGGCGGTGAGAGACTTGTACGATGGCAAGAGGCTCCCACCAGCCCAGCCGCCGGCGAAACAGCTTCTGCCGGCTGTGCCTGCCTGTATGAAGGAGATGAGTCGGTACTGGTCCAGCCCTTTTAAGAGTAGGCTCCCAACCAAGGGCTGCTCTAAGCTTGAGATCTTCAGGGTGGGGGAACTGGGGCTGGCCGAACCCCCAGCGGTGGAGCCTTCAGTGGCTCATCACCTCCACCCAAACCGCCGCTCTCTCTCAGCCTCCCACAGCATTCCTCTGCCTAACAAGACGGAGCGGCTCACCGCCTCCATGTTTCAGAGGATGTACAGGTATGCAGCGCAGTCAGTCTGCTCGCTGAATGCAATGACACTGCTGGCTGCATATCAGGCGGAAATCCTGGAGGACATGGGCCGCCAGCTGGACTCAGGGGCCCCTAACCCGGTTCTCTGGGACGAAATCTGTGTGGTGAATTACCTGGTGCTGCGCTCCTCACGGGGTGCAGTACAGGGCTGCGGCCGTGTAATGGGGCTCGCAGTCGCAGGTGAGAGGGCCTTGTGGCTGAACCTGTCAGGCCTGAGTGACACACAGAAGGCAGGAGTCATGGACGCAACATATGACCCCACCAAAAGGTCTGTTTGGTCCAGCTCTGGAGAAGATGAGAGAGGCCAGCACCCTCAGAAAACAGGAGGGTGAAGCCTTCGACCTCTGCCTGCCCCGGAGGCACACACCCCGTCCCCAGCAGGGACAGAGAGGTAGCTTTGCTGCGCCGACAGCAAAGGTAGCGCACGGGGCTACAAGGCCACAGAGGAAGGCCACTGGTCCGCAGACTAGCCAGCAGTCTCGGTCAGACAATTCCAAGCCATGGGGGAAACACTCCTTTGCGGCTGTGGCAGCAAAGAATTGCCACTCCCACCCCGGAGAAGGGAAAAAGAAGCGGCCATCCTAACCCCCCCAGCTTCTCCCTCCACCCCTCCTACAAAGAGGAGGAAGGTTGGAGAGGTAGAGCAAAGCCCCGAGGTTTGTGGTTCAGGGGCCCTGGTGTTTCACAGTTCTCCAGGGGACCCCTCTCAGTTTCTCTCCCTCCTCATCCAAGAGGAGGAGAGTCAGGGGCAGAAAGTGTTAAAGTGTCACCAAGCACTTTTACCATGTTCAAAAGGGAAACAAATAAAGCATGCATTTTCGCATCCAGGTGCAGCGCCAAGGGCGAAATGCTTCCCCCAAAACAAAATAAAAATAACACCCAAAACAAACCTGAGCCATCAAGTCCCTGCAGGGGGAGCTCTCGCTCCTCCCATGGGAGACCGCTCCCTCCTGGCCAGGGAGGTGACGTCACTGCAATGCGACTACAAGGGTCCCCCTCGGTCGGTCCGACAGGACAGGTGGCGCGCATGCGCAGTTCACTCATGGGTTCTGTCAACTGTTTGTCAGGGTTACAGACTACAGTTTGCTATGAAACCACCCAGATTCAACGGTGTGTTAGTTTCCATGGCAAAAGGGGATGCAGCACAAGTCCTGCAGGACGAAATAACATCCCTATTAAACAAACAAGCGATCAGAGCTGTGCCGGGCGAGGAAACGCATCAGGGGTTTTACTCCCGCTATTTCCTCATTCCCAAGAAAGGGAGCTCGTTGCTTCGCCCGATTTTAGATCTCCGTGTGTTAAACAGACATCTACGAAAATACACATTCAGGATGTTAACACACAAAGTGCTCTGTCGTTCAATCCGCCCGGGGGATTGGTTTGTAACGATAGATCTTTCGGATGCATATTTCCACATCGCAGAAAATTTCTCAGGTTTGCGTATCAGGGCAGAGCCTACGAATACCAAGCCATCCCATTCGGGCTGTCATTAGCACCGAGGGTGTTCACCAGGTGTGTGGAGGCGGCGCTGTCTCCGTTGAGGAACAGCGGTATCAGAATATTTTCGTACATAGACGACTATCTGGTCTGCCAGAGATTCCGCTACAGTGATAACTCATCTCAGGGATCTGGGGTTCAACATAAACTGGGGGAAGAGCCGAGTAGAACCCAGGCAATGTACGGAGTATTTGGGTCTCAAAATAAACTCCCTCTCTTATCGCGTCAAGCTATCGGAGGGGAGACTAGCGTCTCTGGGACACTGTCTCTCCCTTTTCCGGCTGAGCAAAGCCGTGCCGTTCAGACTATGCCTGCGCCTGCTCGGCCCGATGGCGTCAGTAGTGTCTGTGGTACATTTGGGGCTGTTAATGATGAGAGATTTTCAGCGTTGGGTGGCAGCATTACACATGTGCCCACGCAGTCACCTCAACCGAAGGGTGAAGATAACGCTGGCGTGCATAGCAGCCCTCCACCCATGGAGAGACACGGTGACTCTCGCGCATCCGGTGTCCCGCTTGGGGCGGTGTCATCCAGGGTAACCATGACAACGGACGCGTCCCTGTCAGGATGGGGAGCGACGTTGTTGGGGAGAACAGTGAATGGCGCATGGAGCCGGAGACTAGCCCAGGCTCACATAAATGTCTTGGAGCTTATGGCAGTGTTTCTGGCTCTGAAACATTTCCTGCACTTTCTCCAGGGTCGTCATGTTTTAGTGAAAACAGACAATTCCACAGTGGTTGCATACATCAACCGCCAGGGCGGCACTCGCTCACTACAGCTACACAAGTTAGCTCGCAGGGTGATTTTGTGGAGCAGCATGAGACTGCTATCTCTTCGAACAACACACGTGCCAGGCGTTTTAAACAGGGGTGCAGATCTCCTGTCACGGGGAATCCTCTGTACGGAGAGTGGACTCTCCACCCACAAGTGGTGGAACAAGTCTGGCGGAGATACGGTCAGGCAGCCGTAGATCTCTTCGCCTCGCAAGAAAACACACAGTGTCCAATGTTCTTCTCTCTGTCAGACGTAAATGCACCGCTGGGTGTGGATGCTCTAGCTCACCCGTGGCCAAACGTTCTACTCTATGCATTTCCCCCCCTCAGTCTTATCTCTCCCACTCTGGCGAGGGTGAGAGGGCAGGGCCTGTCACTAATCCTGATAGCGCCGCGGTGGCCATCCAAGCACTGGTTGGCAGAGATAATACAGCTCCTGGCGGAAGAGCCATGGCCTCTCCCCATACGCAGAGACCTTCTCTCCCAAGCGGGCGGGGAAATTTACCACCCCCACCCGGACTGCGTAGCGCTCTGGGCTTGGCCCGTGAGAGGTGGAACCTGAATGCATCCGGCCTGCCAGAACGGGTCATTGACACCGTTCAGAGCGCAAAGGCCGCGTCCACCCACTCTCTTTATAGCGGAAAGTGGCGGGTTTTTGAGGAGTGGTGCGAAGGTAGGGATACAATCCCTTTTCAGTGTTCCGTGGTGGACCTGCTGTGTTTCCTGCAGTACCTGCTGGATGAAGGAAAAGCTTTCTCCACAATTAAGGTGTACTTGGCGGCTGTCTCAGCCTGCCACGTGGGTTTTGGGGATAAGCCCGCAGGGCAACATCCCTTAGTTTGTTGTTTCATGAAAGGGGCACACCGCAAGCTCCCAGTTTCCAGGCCCCTGGTTCCTCTATGGGACTTATCGGTCGTGTTGGATGCCCTCTCTCATCACCCATTTGAGCCTATGGAGGCAGTAGGGATGAAGTTTGTCTCTCTTAAAACAGCTTTGCTCTTGGCTTTGAACACTGCAAAGCGAGTGAGTGACCTACAGGCTTTGTCTGTTCAGCCAACCTGTCTCCAGTTTGCCCCAGGGCTCTCTAGAGTCTGTTTGCGGCCGAACCCGGCATTTGTGCCTAAGGTGGTGGAGACAGCCTACAGGTGCCCCTCAGTGGAGCTCTGGGCTTTCCACCCGCCTCCGTTCTGCTCAGGGGAGGAGAGGAGGCTTCACATGTTGTGCCCTGTCTGGGCCCTGCACATGTATGTGAGTCGGACGGCTGTGTTCAGAAAAGCTGATCAGCTGTTCGTGTCCTGGGCTACACCCCACAAGGGTAAGCCATTGTCATGCCAGAGGCTGTCCCACTGGATTGTGGAGGCCATATCGTTGGCTTATGAGTGTAAAAGTTTGCAGGCCCCTCGGGGTCTGAGAGCTCATTCAACGAGAGGCATGGCCACTTCATGGGCCCTTTTTAGGGGTGTTTCAGTGGCAGAAATTTGTGCGGCAGCGAGCTGGGCTACGCCTCACACTTTTGTGAGGTTCTACAGGCTCGATGTTTCCGGACCGTCCCTGGCACAGGCTGTGCTGGGGGTGACGGCGCCCGGGTTGTTGTGACTCTTGGTTCAATGTTATTTGGCTTCGGGAGATTCAGGCAATCCAGGAGTGGTCTATATCTCCCATAGTGAAACACCGAACGAAGTTAGAAAAAGAACTTTAGGTTACTTAACGTAACCCCGGTTCTTTGATAACAGAGTGAGGTGTTTCACCAACATGTCCCTCCTTGCAGAGACACGGAAAGAAACCTATCTGGAATGATTTGTAAGGAGCCGGTCGACTGTGATTATATGAGGGGGCGTGGCCCCAGCACAGTTCGACCTGTCTGTCACAGACAGACGTGGTGTCATTGGAGCTTCCATAGTTGGTCACGCCGAGGCGATTCCCACAGTGAAACACCTCACTCTGTTATCAAAGAACCGGGGTTACGTTAAGTAACCTAAAGCTATTTCCCCCCCCTTACGTGCAACCTATTTGTAATGATACAGCCTCTCTCTCTCTCCTTGTCAGTATAGTAGCTCGCTCTACCTGGCCTAGTAATTTATCAGCATGCGGTAAGGGCATGCTCTGCGCCTCAGCTTGGACACAGAGGTCTCGAGCGAGAGAGAAGAGGCGTTAACGTGGAACGCTATCACACATTCCTTTATCCCCTCATTGGACTAATTTTGTGGATACTACTGTGTGCGTGTATCAATAAGTAACTCTGATGGCAACATCATGTAGGATTTTTGAATGAACGTTAGCAACAGGAGGCTAATTCACAAGGGTACTATTGCATGTGTGATCTAATATTGCGCATCTGTTTATGTGCGCTGCAAGAGTTATGTTTCTGTTTATTGAATGTGTTATTCAGTGCAAATATAACCAAGAGTGTTGTTTAATCTCAGTAAAGATGGTATATTAGGTTATTACTGTCGCTCTGTTAAACGTTCCACTGTACTGTCGCTACGTAGAGCACGGAGCTCTGGTTGAGTCTAGACAGCACCGTAGTTAAGTGAAACAGACTAGCGCTAAAAACCACTCCACCCGCCATTGTGGCTGGTATACATGGCAAAGTCACCCGCCACTTTGAAAAAGTACGCGCCAGTGGCTGGTGCTAATTTCCCACCCTGATATGGATGCACAAAATGGATGTATAGCCTATAGGCTACTTATTACTGCTTTATGTAACAATTAAATTAGTTTTTGTAAAATTCAACAAATAATCGTGATAATTAATCGTGATCTCAATATTGATCAAAATAATTGTGATTATCATTTTGGCCATAATCGTGCAGCCCTAAATGAAAGTTTAGTAAAGTAATAGTTATGTAAACCATGTTATTAATTCATGGCTAACCTCAAGTTTCAAGACAAATCATTGGTTTAGAATTTTCTATTTAACATTTTTGTTTGTTGAAATCCAACATTTTCCAAGGGTGTTTCTAACAGCAGCACTCAAGCAGCCAGTCCATGTGGAAGCAAGGAGCACAGAGAGTCAGTCAAACTGTCAGTGAGGCCAACAGAAAGACAGCAGCATTGGACCTCCACTTACCTGGCTCTACTAGCAGACCCATTCCCTCCGACTCATACTATTGTCTATCAAGACAACCCCAGGTTAAGACTATGACCTCACTCTTGACCGGGCTAAAACTTTACATGATCAGTTTATCATTATGATGCTCACCTCCAGCCACTCCCCCTGCCAGCCCAGCACTGGAGAAGCTTCCGAGGGCAGAGTGTCCGTTGACGAGCCTTTGAGTCCCACTCACCGTGGATCCGCCTGTCTGGGCCCCAAACAAGGACTGTAAAACGGACGTCCCTCCAAGTGGGAACTGAGACCCCAGGTACTGCCCCACAGAGGATCCTGTGGTTGAGGAAACTGCTACAGGACTGCCCCCCACCTTCCCACTCAAAATGCCCCCACCACTGCTGGCAGCAGCAGATATGAAGAGGTTCTGACTAGCCATGCTGCTGCTTGTCTTCAGTTCCCAGTCGCGAGGGGCCTTCTGTTTCTGGAGAGCCTGACGTTGGTCGGAACCACTGCCTCCCTGGGCACTAGCACCCCCGCTGCCTCCACCCCGGGGCCCTGCCTCCTGACTGAGGAAAGGATTGGGATTCACGTAGCTGGACGACTCTCCATCACTTCCTCTTCTCCCCTGCTGATGCTGTTGTTTGTGGTCGGAATCTGAGTCTGTACCCCGGCCCGAACCCCCCATGCCAAATGGAGAGCCCCCCTGTCTCAGGTCAGAGTTGGGTTGCTTGGGGTCAGAAATGGGTGAAAAGGTGGATTTCCACTTGCTGGTAGAGGACAAGGAGGACGTACAGGAGGCCTCACTGCCTGTGCTGTTACCACTGCTGCTGCCAGACTTCCTGACTAATGAAGGAGAAAAGAAAGACGGGTTGGCATTAAGTAGCAGAAGTCTTTATTTAAAGTGACATTTTCTGTTCTTACCTCTTTCTCCATCCCCTAGTCTACCAGGTCCATCTCTGCTCTCCAGGGATATAGTGGCAATTTTTCTTTCAATTCTAGAGAAAAACAAATAAATTCAAAACAAACAGCCATAAGCGGCAACAAAATTAGTTTGACCCCTATAATATTGACAATAGAGAAATCAAAAGGCACGATCAAGGTAATTTTTTCTTTCACCAACGGCAGATTCAAATTGAGTAAAAAGCAAATAAAATGTAATTGGTCACCAGGTTACTAAGCAAAAACTTAGAAAGGGAAAATAGCTCGCAGCTGCAGTGGAGACCAACAAAGTCATCTTGCGTAAAAGGTAGCTCAGCAGGTCCATCGTTGTTCCTCTTAATCTATTATATTATAATGACTATATTACCGTGAACTGGAGCTGTCCGCGGGGTATCCTGAGTCCTCGTCATCAGAGCTGGGGGCAGAGGAGTAACGGCCTGTGCCATTGAGCTCCAGGGGACGCTCTCTCTTCAAGATGGGAGGCTGGTCCAGGTCAGGCCCAGTGGGGCTACGGCTTGATTGTTCTGGGGAGGAGATGGCAGAGATCTCCAGAGGCTGATTGATGTTGTTCACCTGTTGGAACAAAAGACGTGCAGATGACACTTTGCAATAACATTTAATAATGTGATGGAACTCTCATTGCCTTCATCCACAGAGAAATCTGGGTGCCTTGTGTGCAACCACTGTTTTGCTGTTTTCCCAAAGCCTTTATGCCAAGGTACAGTATTTACACATACCCTTTGTTTTTATATATGAAAATGCTGAACATACAGTACTTGTACAATAACAATCCTGAACTTTGAACAATCTGTAAAAAAAAAACCACCTATAAAAAGAGTAAAAAATAACAATATCATATCAGGTTCCTATCAATTTTCTCTCTTCATGCCTTTTGGTGACTCACCATGGTGTTGATGTTGAGTGGCGATCCTGAGGAGTGGTTGTTGGAGCAGAGCCCGGGGGAATGACCTCCTCTTTGGGGATCCGCTAGCTGCGACAGCCACTGTAGAGCTGCGTTTCCTTCTCCCCCGCTTACGTCCCTCTTGAGAGACGAGGCCGTGAGAGGCATGTGATGACAACATATGTGTGGGTGTGTGAGTGTGCTGTGTGCTGGGGGACTGGTGGTGGTGGTTTCCATGGTTACTGTGGTATCCCTGCTTGTTGCCAGTGTGATGGTGGAGGCGTGATCCTGCGGCCGCGCTGCCTCCACTGCCTGACGAGGAGGAGGACGAGGAGGATGAGGAGGAAGAGGAGAAGAAGATTCTCCTCCGCAGTTCACTGTCCTGGGGCTCCGTGTCCGATTCACCTCCTTGACGATCCTGTCCATCTTCTGGAAGAATCCTTGGGGGTCCATCTGCATACTGGAGCACCCCTCCAGTGCTTAGTGGGGGGCTCTGGATAGCTCTGCCCAATGGTCCTGCCAAAGTAGTGTTGGGGTGTGGAGGAGGTGATGAAGAAGCCCCATTATGGTCATCAGGATGGGGACCTCCATTCATTAGCCCTGAGCTGGATGAATATCCTAAACGGAGACCACATAGTTAATGGTTAAGGATGCAAGGAAGAACAGCCAGTCAAATATGAAATTAAAACACAAAATATTAAATGCACTTAATTACTAATAGAAAAAAAGCAATTTATTCCTTGTTAATAATAGTGAATGTACTATGTAAACAATGCATTAAGTGGTTGAAGGGTAATCCTTACCATTGGTCTGACCTGCCTGAAACACAGGGCTTGGAGTACTTCTCTGAAATTATGAATGTGGACAACATATCACAACATAATTCCAAAGGAAGGTCAAAAAATAAAACAAATTTTAAAAAATAAATTATTATCATCATTATTATTATTATTGAATATCCAATTGATTATCCAGGTGAAACAATTTGATCCAACATAACTAACCTGTTTTGCTTACTGTGTACACATCAATCTTATTCTTCAGTGTGCATTTTATTTATTACATCTGGAGCAGGGCACGAATGTACTTTATGACAGTACTTACATTACAGTACTACATTGAACAAACTCACCAGTCTCTCAGCACGACTGGGCAGCACCACGCTCGCCAGAGGGATGCTGACTGGTAGTTTACTTGGGTGGACAGTGCTTAGCGGGATACTTATTGGGAGGCTGGTAATGCTGTTGTCACCCTGAACAGATGGGCTCCTCTCCTTACCACCCTATTTAGACAAAGGAAATTGCTTAACAATGACAGCTGCAAAGAAGGTAGAAAACTTACAGTGGTTAGTGCATGTGCACAGAATGCAAGGAAAGATAAACATTTACCTTCTCAAAACCTTTATTCTGGGCATCAGCTGCATTGGGAGAAGGGCAGTTCATTTTGGCTCCAAGCGGAGAGTTCACACCACCTGATTCCCTAAAAAAACAGAAACAGGAAAATGTAGCTTAAACTAGTTAGCTGTCTGTTGGAACTTGGAGATCCTGAAAACAAAAAAGTTCATTATTTAAAATTTGAGAGCTTTTAGTGCCAACCAACCTGTGTGCGATCAGCCCTGGACCTCTCAAGTGAGCAGAGGCCGTGGGGTCCTGGTTAAGGTGTCTCCGCAAGGCAATCTTTGCGGGGGAAAAGCGTGTGTAATCAGGAAGAGCGTAAGAGGAACTTTGCTGCCTTTGCCGGACATCAGGGATGGCGGGTAAAATCTCATGGTCTGGAGAGATGGGCAGGTAGCGAGAAAGAAGCTCCCCCTTGGTGTTGGCCCGGTCAAAACAGGGTGAGCTTGTGCCATTGATAGACAGCTCTGGGCTGACACCGTTGAGGGCTGGGGCTGAGGACAGGCCAAGCTTAGAGGAGTCCATGTCTGTGGAAGAGCGAGATTCTAGGCTCTTTCTGTATGGGGAGCCATCACAGGGACTGTAGGATTTAAGGTGAAGCAGCTCCTGCTGTCTTTGACTTTTTTCCAGCTCCACAATGCTGATCTACAAACAGACACGAGAGGGAGCCATTACACAAGAAAACAGGCATCCTACAACAATATGTGTAGGGAAATGTTTGTAACAGCAATTCATTAACTCTTCCTGAAAGCTACATTTTATTCAGTTTATTATTATTATTATTCAGCGCCAAGGCCAATTCCTTTGAATGCTTCTCTGAAGAGCCAGTGGGATGGACAAAAATGCAAGCAAGGTGTGTGTGTGTGTGTGTGTGTGTCTATATATATTATATATACACACTTCAACTGTGAGAGACGTAAAACTAAAACAAAAATACAGAAAATCACGTTCATGATTTTTAAATAATTAATTTGCATTTTATTGCATGACATAAGTATTTGATCACCTATCAACCAGTAAGAATTCCGGCTCTCACAGACCTGTTAGTTTTTCTTTAAGAAGCCCTCCGGTTCTCCACTCACTACCTGTATTAAATGCACCTGTTTGGACTTGTTACCTGTATAAAAGACACCTGTCCATACAATCAATCAAACAGACTCAAACCTCTCCACAGTGGCCAAGACCAGTGAACTGTGTAATAAAATTGTAGACCTGCACAAGGTTGGGATCGGCTACAGAACAATAGGCAAGCAGCTTGGTGAGAAGGCACCAACTGTTGGGGCAATTAATAGAAAATGGAAGAATTTAAAGATGACTGTCAATCTTTCTCGGTCTGGGGCTCCATGCAAGATCTCACCTTGTGGTTCATCAATGATCATAAGGAAGGTGAGGGATCAGCCCAGAACTACATGGCAGGACGTGGTCAATGACCTGAAGAGAGCTGGGACCACAGTCTCAAAGAAAACCATTAGTAACACACTACGCCGTCATGGATTAAAATCCTGCAGCGCACACAAGGTGCCCCTAGTCAAGCCAGCACATGTCCAGGCCTGTCTGAAGTTTGCCAATGACCATCTGGATGATCCAGAGGAGGAATGGGAGGAGGTGATGTGGTCTGAGCTTTTTGGTCTAAACTCCACTGCTGTATTTGGAGGAAATAGAAGGATGAATAAAACCCCAAGAACACCATCCCAACTGTGGAGCATGGAGGTGGAAACATCTTTCTTTGGGGATTCTTTTTTTTATATAAAGGAGACAGGACTGCACCGTATTAAGGGGAGGATGGATGGGGCTGTGTATCACAAGATCTTGGCTAACAACCTCCTTCCCTCAGTAAGAGCATTGAAGATGGGTCGTGGCTGGGTGTTCCAGCATGACAACCACCCGAAACACACAGCCAGGGCAAGGAGAGGCTCCATAAGAAGCATCGCAAGGTTCTGGAATGGTCTAGCCAGTCCCCAGACCTGAACCCAATAGAAAATCTTTGGAGGGAGCTGAAAGTCCATATTGCCCAGCGACAGCCCTGAAACCTGAAGGATCTGGAGAAGGTCTGTATGGAGGAGTGGGCCAAATTTCTTGCTGTAGTGTGTGCAAATCTGGTCAAGAACTACAGGAAACGTATGATCTCTGTAATTGCAAACAAAGGCTTTTCTGATGTATCAAATACTTATGTCATGCAATTATTTAAAAATCATAAAATGGGACTTTCTGGATTTTTGATTCCGTCTTTCACAGTTGAAGTGTATTACAGACCTCTACATGCTTTTAAAGTAGGAAAACCTGCAAAATCAGCAGTGTATCAAATACTTGTTCTCCCCACTATATATACACACTGTATATATAAAAATGGAGGCGGACTGTGTACCTGCAGCTCCAAGCAGTGTCTCTGTTTCTCAGAGATTTGTCTGCGTAGTGCCTGCTTCTCCTTCAACAAACTTTCCAGACACAAAGAGCTCCAATCTAGCTTTAGCTCCTCACATCGAGACTTCAGCTGGAAAACAACAAACACACACACTTGCTGTTATTTATTCGCTTGGAGAATACTCTAGCAAATTGAAGTGCAAGGCTGTAAGACCATTAGAACTGAAATTCCAAACTTATATCACGACGATCAAAAAAAAAGTCAGATGTCAGAGTCTGGAAACATTGTCTGAAACAAACCCCAAATTTTAAAGTTGCGGAGATGCTGCGTGGGTCTCGCACTGGCAGTGTGGCGGTAGTGCATGGGCCTGGGCTGAAGCCGCCAAATAATTGGCAGAACTGGCGGATGGCTGTCGTTTGCTGGAGACCCTTCATTTAAATGTTGCTCACTTACTACATGAGACTCGAGCCCCCGTACACCTGAGTTTCCCAGTTTATTGCTTTTTTGCATAAGAAGCAGTAGGCTTCAAATACGCTGTTAGCAGCTGACTTTAACCAAGCCCTAAATAATTACTTTTCAAGCTAAAAATCTCTAAACTTCCTCTTCCCCAGAGCTGAAGAATAAAATCTGTTTTGTGTCTGTGGTACAATCCGAAAGAGACTCGTGCCAAAAACATGAAAGCTTATTGGCTGCAATATAAGATGCATGTTGTTCTCATTTGTAGTCATAGTACTGTAAATTGTATTTGAACTAGCGAAAGAAAGAACTACACCACGGAATAAAAAAATAAAATATTCTAAAGAGCTACGGTAGCATCTTAATGAATTAAGACCTGTTTAAAATGATTTAAGACCTAGAACACAATATTTCAACAAATGTAAGACTTTTTAAAGACCCTGAGGAAACCTTGACTGTGGATGATTCTGTAGTGGAAGGTGGAGGTTACAACATAGTAGCAAGCCCTGAGGTCTCACCAGTAGCAGGCTGTGGTCTCTCAGCAAGGACATGTCTCTCTCAAGCTGCTTAGTCTGTTCTTTCAGCTGATGATTGTGGGCCGATATCTCCGTCTGGGCTTGCAGCAGGTCCTCCACAGTCAACGCTTTCACTCCCAGCTGATCACCACACACACGGACACAACATTGTTACACATCAGCTACAAACACATAATGCTTTGCTAACCTCCAGTGGTTGAAGTTTTTACCCTGCTAAGTCAGTCACAACTATAGTATACATATTTATGTATTAGAGAAGGATCGGTTTTTCCTATATGTTGATATTGCCGCCGCGGTATCAGAAATAGGGCTGTTATCTATCAGCAGTGATTGTTAGAGTGCATGACTGAGAATAGCACAGCTCTACGGGCTTCACACCGCGAGAGGGCACGAACGCCACTTGGCGGAAAAAGGAGAGAATGAAAAAAGAGACTGCATCTGTCTAGAGGATAACTAGTCAGTTGAGATTGCGTGTGTGCGCCCTTGAGAACTGTATGTCGTATAACTTATGTTGTCAGTTAATTTAAGCCTGTTGTTGTATTAATCTATAGTTCTCACACATTTTGATTTTCATTGTTTGTATTCTTCACCTGCTAGCTAAATTGCACGTGGCTGTTGATTCGATATAATAGCGATTGTTGAACGCCCTTGCTCACGTTTGTATTTTAGCTGCATTATACACATGTTGAAGAAGGTACAGCGGGTTTATTGTTATTATTTGCTATATATATATATATATATATATATATATATATATACACAGTGCCTTGCGAAAGTATTCGGCCCCCTTGAACTTTTCAACCTTTTGACACATTTCAGGCTTCAAACATAAAGATATAAACGTTTTATTTTTTGTGAAGAATCACCAACAAGTGGGACACAATTGTGAAGTGGAACGAAATCTATTGGATATTTTAAACTTTTTTAGCAAATAAAAAACTGAAAAGTGGTGCGTACAAAATTATTCGGCCCCTTTACATTCAGTGCAGCAAACTCACTCCAGAAGTTCAGCGAGGATCTCTGAATGATCTGAATGATGTTGTCCTAAATGATTGATGGTGATAAATAGAATCCACCTGTGTGTGATCAAGTCTCTGTATAAATGCACCTGCTCTGTGATAGTCTCAGGGTTCTGTTGAAAGCGCAGAGAGCATCATGAAGACCAAGGAACACACCAGGCAGGTCCGTAATACTGTTGTGGAGAAGTTTAAAGCCGGATTTGGATACAAAAATATTTCCCAAGCTTTAAACATCCCAAGGAGCACTGTGCAAGCGATCATTTTGAAATGGAAGGAGTATCAGACCACTGCAAATCTACCAAGACCTGGCCGTCCCTCTAAACTTTCAGCTCAGACAAGGAGAAGACTGATCAGAGATGCAGCCAAGAGGCCCATGATCACTCTGGATGAACTGCAGAGAACTACAGCTGAGGTGGGAGAGTCTGTCCATAGTCAATCAGTCGTACACTGCACAAATCTGGCCTTTATGGAAGAGTGGCAAGAAGAAAGCCATTTCTCAAAGATATCCATAAAAAGTCTCGTCTAAAGTTTGCCACAAACCACGTGGGAGACACACCAAACATGTGGAAGAAGGTACTCTGGTCAGATGAAACCAAAATCTAACTTTTTGGCCACAATGCAAAACAATATGTTTGGTGTAAAAGCAACACAGCTCATCACCCTCAACACACCATCCCCACTGTCAAACATGGTGGTGGCAGCATCATGGTTTGGGCCTGCTTTTCTTCAGCAGGGACAGGGAAGATGGTTAAAATTGAGGGGAAGATGGATGCAGCCAAATACAGAACCATTCTGGATGAAAACCTGTTGGAGTCAGCAAAAGACCTGAAACTGGGACGGAGATTTATCTTCCAACAAGACAATGATCCCAAACATACAGCAAAATCCACAAAGGAATGGTTCACAAATAAACGTATCCAGGTGTTAGAATGGCCAAGTCAAAGTCCAGACCTGAATCCAATCGAGAATCTGTGGAAAGAGCTGAAAACTGCTGTTCACAAACACTCTCCATCCAACCTCACTGAGCTCCAGCTGTTTTGCAAGGAAGAATGGGCAAGAATTTCAGTCTCTCGATGTGCAAAACTGGCTCTACAAAGTATTAACGCAAGAGGGCCCAATAATTTTGCACGCACCACTTTTCAGTTTTTTATTTGCTAAAAAAGTTTAAAATATCCAATAGATTTCGTTCCACTTCACAATTGTGTCCAACTTGTTGGTGATTCTTCACAAAAAATAAAATTTTTATATCTTTATGTTTGAAGCCTGAAATGTGTCAAAAGGTTGAAAAGTTCAAGGGGGCCGAAAACTTTCACAAGGCACTGTATATTCCTATGCATTGTGGGTAGTAACCTTTGCAATGTTATTTATTTCTTTGCAGAACCACACACACCCACGGCCATGTACTGTTGCTGGATCTCAATAAAGCATCAAAAGTTGTTGTTATTCGGACCTGCCCCCACTGCTAAAAAAAATCCTAAAGGAAACACTGAGGAAAGTGCGTTGGCGGTCCTGTTTGTTGGGTGTTTGTTCAGCTTACATATTACTACTTGTTTAGGTGCTTTTAATGTTTAAAAATTAGGGCTGTAATCTCCCAGTCAACTAGTCGATTTATTGGTTGATATGTTCTGGCTCGACCAAAATTCTGATTGGTCGATTTTTTGTCGTGTTAATTTTATCAGGTGGAAAACTAGGCCGTTACGGTCTATGGGTGGAAAGCACTAACTGCTAATGGGGGTGTTTTCAGAGCACCCCTGTTTCACAGGTAACAGTTTGTCTTCAGAACACCCCCTTGTTTTCACCTTTTTTGGATTAGCCCAACCCACTGGGGACAGATTGAAGAAAGAACTAGAAAGCCTTGGTATAGTGGTTTGCTGAATATCTATTTAATTGTGAGTGTTTAATTTACAGTCAGTCCTCCTCAACCATGTCAAAGACATCGGCAGTGTGGCAGCATTTTACAAAAATAGATAACGGAAAAAAGTCGAATGCAAAGTTTGCAAGCAAGTTTGCCAATCGCAGCTGGACTACAAACATGGCGTATCACCTAAAAACGGTAAGCTAACTTTTCTGCGTTAGGTTGCCCTGTCTGTTTTGAGTAGGCTATATGAACATATCAGAATTGGCATATTTCATAGTCTAAGAATCGTTTTATAACTATCGGTGCACCCACACGCAATGACGGTAGCGTTCCCCAGACACACCCAGACCCTGGTGAATGTTAAGCTTCTACCATCTAAACGCAAAAATAATATCACGGAAGGAATTGTCAACTTTATGTCTCAGGATATGAGGCCCATTGCTGTTGTGGAGGGCTGAGGTTTGAAGAACTTGTTAAAATGTAGCGCCAGCACGCCACACCATCATGCATGGACTATACAACACAGCGCGCGCGGCACTGAGCTTGACCACAGATATGTTAAAATGTTTTATTTTGTATTTTCATCTGATTTTTCATTTTATAGCCTATTGTTACCTGTTGTCTTTTGGGAAAGTGTTTGTTCAATGTTTGTACAGTGCAATACAGAAGTGTTTGAATGTTCCTTGTTTTTATAATGAAAATAGATTACCAAAGTTGCCCGAGGGAAAGAGGCAAAATGCTACATCAGTCCGCAGCATAAGGATTTTTGTCTGTTTTTGACACACACTCTACTGTCTGTTGATTCCAATTAAATGAAAAAAAAAAAACATGTCCTTTTTTCCCGGTGACCAAACTGTGACTCCTAAACCGGAGTATGAACCGAACTGTCTTCTGTGTACCGTTACACCCCTAGTACGCTGTCTGATCATTGTAACCTCACATTACTGTTGGGTGTAATTAGCGCTTTCAGCATTACACATGTCTGACAACACCCAACAGGGATGCTATGCATGTCTCAGGTGTAGACTTGCAGTTTCAACCAGAGGATCTTAGTGTTAAGTTAATGCAAATTACAAAATAATACAGCAGGAAAAGTTTGTTCTCCCTCTCTCACATTCCAGTTGGGTGTCACTGTCTGTTGTTCATCTGTAAAGGGATATAAGCTATTCCCGGTTGTCTTTCAAATAGCTGTATTTAAGAACTAATATTAGTACACATGCTGTACTTTAGATTTATATAGATCCTTAATTTGATAAATAAAATAAAATACCTCATAAATAAAATAACTTATGAATAACAAAAAAAATAACTTTATGAGCATTGATCCGTGACCAAAGTAAAGATGGAAAACAACTAATGTTTGTGAAAATAATTTTGACTTTGTCAATACAGCTGTGTAATGCAGTGAAAGAAAGTAGCTGTCCCCACCTCATCTAGTTTGGTCTGAAAGAGACCTTTGATCTTGTCCTTGTGAGACTGACAAACAGAGTAGAGCTGCTCCGCTTGCCCTGACAGGTCCCTGTGTTTTTGCTAGAAGCAGAAGAGAAACAGAAAATATGACATATGTTTTTATTTTAGGTAGATGCCACTTAATATGTGTTGGCATGATATGTTAGTAAAATGTTCAAGGAAAATTGCAGCAGTAACAAATCAATAATGCCTGCAATAGCATTACTTATTACCTTCTCCTGTTCTAAAAGCTGCTGCAGGTTGGAGCGGTACTGAGGAGTCTTCATGTGGGTCATGAACTGGAGGTATTGAACTTTGATGTTATCTGTAAAAATATTTAGGTCATGGACACAGAGGGAGCAAAAACACAGGATATAATATATTAGTTGGGTTGTCGGGGAAATGGAGCTCAGACACCAAACAGATTGACATGCAGTGGTATACCACATTTAGGCTAACAAAGTGTTTAGGAATTCAAATGAAAGTTATCTGACCAGACGTTGCGTCTCTCCTTCTGACCTCTCATTTGTAAACTCTGCTCAAATACAGAAGATTCTTTATTTTTAAATAAATTATTTAACAATCTGCCCATACTGAAGCTCAACTGTAACACTAAAACCACCATTATAATGAAATGAAAGTCAACCATATTTAGTATACAGATTTGCACAAAGTCTGATATAATATGTACGACTTGACAACTGATTTGAAAATGACAGATAAAAAGTGAATCAGCTGAGTCTTCATCAGCTCACCTAGCAGTTGTTGCAGACCAGGAGGAGTCGAGTTCAGAAGCAGCTGACTAGAGGGATAGTGCTGGACCTTGGGGGGGAAGCTGGTAGAAGGGACTCTGAGGTTGCCGGTATGCATCTGTACACACAACATGTATATTCACGTTAAACTGAGATTTCTAGGCCATACAGTGTAAATGTAAAGAGGGCATTCATCATTTCTGTAATTTGAGGCATATTCTGTGTGTGTGTGTGTGTGTGTGTGTGTGTGTCCTCTGACCCTGAGGGGGTGCCGCCGAAAGGGTCTTGGCATGAAGCAGATCCAATGCGCTCTGATTCTTCTTGTTTTTCTTCTCGGCAGCGGGAGCAGCCTTCTTGGGTCGACCACGTTTCTTGTTGTTCAACTTGCGAGCTTTGGGCAAGAGTCGGGCTCTTCTGGGTTTAGCAGAGGGCTTGACCACTGTCACCAAGCTAGGACGCTCATCCTCACCACAGGAGTCCTGCTGTAATACGCATAAGCCAAGTTAGGAATATTTCAGGGACAAAATAGCACACACGATTCATATTTAATCCCTATTTTACTTGTTTCTGTTATTTTGAATTGTTTCACACCAAGTGTTGGAAATCAGTGCATGTCCTACCTTGTTTAGTTCTTTAGGTTTTGTGGGTGTGGTGCTATTGCTTTTACTGTCCTTCGTGTCCTTCTGCTGACGTCGCCTAGCTGTCTCTTGCTCCTCCTGGTATAAGATGAACACAATTTCATTGTTTGATCCAGGAAATGTAGATTGTACAGTGACTCATGCCAATATACAAGAAAGAAGAACATGACTTACCCTGAGTTTAGGATTTTTGAGACTAGCAAAATAGTTTTCAAGCTGAAGAACAGAACAAGGAAAATAAGAAAATTAGTATTTTCATTTCATTAAAATAGTATTTTCATTATTTTTAAGTGTTTACATTCTACCTAAGTTTAAATAACCACGTTTGCATTAACATTGGCTGTAACTGGATTTCAATTTACAATTGATGTTTTATAAATTGTCTATAGTAATATAGGCATGTACATACAATTTGCTTTCTTGTGTCATTAAATATTATCTCTCTAATTACAGCTTAAAATATATTTGTAACTTTTTTAAAGCAAACAATGAACAAGACGTTAAATTTGTCTTCCTGTGATGTTCTTGGATTATGATATTATAATGCAGTCATTTATTTTGAATCCGGCACAAAACCTACGTGCATTAGCATCAGCTGGCTGTTGGTTGTAGCTTTTATGGTTCGTGCAACTTTCAAGAAGAAGACATAAGAGGACGCACAGCTTTCAACCAGTCACCCTTTGTCACTGCCAGCTCTTTAAGTTTTTTTTTTGCCTTTACTCACTTACCCTTGCTTAACCATAACAAGACATTGTCTAAATTAGGTACAAATAATATAATCAAATCAATATTGGCACATGTACATCATTGAATGTGGTGCCATTATAAGTCACATCACTACTGTTGGGTCATCTACTCAGATTGCTTAGTCACGGGAATGACTACTTATTGAGACAATACCAGCTGTTATTATGGCAGTCTATTTAAAGTTGAGGTTAGTCTTTTTGTCTAATGTATTTGTATGTTTCAGCAGTAATTTAGTATTTTATTTGTCAAGGTCTTTTCTTATAGACATTTTAGTCTCTGCACATTGGGTTTCCCTCCGAGAGTTTCAGTGCTTACTATGGTGCGGTCTATGGTGTGCAGGTAGTAAGAAACTGGCTTTCCTGTCCAGGACACAGAGCCCCTCAGTGGAGAAAGCTCCACCACACGCATTATTGTGCCAATATCTGCAGGACAGAGAAGAAAAACATGACACTGCATGTTAAATACACATCAAAGAAAGCATGACACATTGAAATCAGATTTTCAACTGTTTGGGGTACCTACCACTCAAGTTTCGACTGTTTATTCTAAAATTTAAAGGTGCAAAAGGTTTGGAGGACACAATTTTTCCACCTGGGGGAAAAAAAATAAGAATAATCAATAAATAAATAATTTCTTTTGCAGTGGACACAGTAGCTACATTGGCTCACTACATAAAGCAAACACATAATTTCTTCACCCAATTAGAGCCAGTAATCCATAGACGCATTCTCATATTATCATTTTACGCTGAACAAAATTAAGAATGAAACACTTTTGTTTTTGTTCCCATTTTTCATGAGCTGAACTCAAAGATCAAAGACTTTTTCTATGTAAACAAAAGACTAATTTTTCTCAAATATTGTTCACAAATCTGTGTTAGTGAGCACATCTATGCTGAGATAATGCATCCACCTCACTGGTGTGGCATATAATTATCATCAATAATCATGTTGTCTAATTAGCATCTTGATATGCCACACCTGTGAGGTGGACGGATTTTCTTGGCAAAGGAGAAGTGCTAACTAACACAGATCTAGACAGTTTTGAGAACAATTTTGAGAGAAATAAGACTTTTACGTACATAGAAGAAGTCTTAGATGTTTGAGTTTTTTTCTTAGCTAAAAAAAAAAATACTAACCTTCCTTCATGTTAGCAAAGCGCTCCTTCAGCTGGTGATCTACCTCTGGACCAAAGGCAAAGTTATTCACAAAAATAATACTGCAAGACAGACAAAGAAAAAGCATTTTAGACATAAAGTTGGCAGTAAAAAAAGTGATATTTTTTGGCAAGGTTCTGCAGATACATTTATTATAGGACTGCTAACTTTCTCCTAAACCTTTCATTTAAGAGTCCTGTAGTGCTGCATGATTATGGCCAAAATGATAATGATTATTTTGACCAATATTGAGATCATGATTATCCCACTTATTCATTGATTTTATGGGACAATGTTCAATGTTTGGCTAAGTCCTGTTAATGTACAAATCTTTGCATAAAATGAAGACGTATTGTTCTTATTCACAGTTAGAAATATGTAAATAAAATAGTACCCAAAAGGGATTAGCTCTAGGATTTGATTTTTGTTTTGCTTGTTTGCTCTCTGTTGTGTATTACTTTTCTTCTCTGGACTGCAGCTGCAAAATTATTTCGCAGGTGGCCTCGTCATAGTACGGGTAAAGCGGCATGCCAGCTCCACAACAGAGAAGCCAAAACACCTCAACTGCCCCATGGCTGTGTGTTAGTTTAGAAAACTAAATTTGATATGCAGTGGAGTTTTCAATGAGCAAAGCAAACATTTAAAACGTCAATACGCTCATCACTCAATCGTTAGATTGTGATTCATATTTGATGAATTGTGCAGCCCTAGAGGCCTGCATATGATGCTCTTTATGTAACATTTGTTAGTGTGTTTCATAATGGTAGCTTTTATTACAGGACTGAGCCGTTACATTACAACGTATAGTGGTTTCTATTTTCTAGTCCGTCAGTGTATAAATTCAGCTTATAAATGGTCTTATTGGAAAACAGAAGATGCGTCTTTCAGACTAATGCGGTGACCCGGTTTGGTAGAACACCTTGTGTTGGCGATTCTTTCCTTCCATTCTTCCGACAGAAAGTCACCTCTCTCCAGCTGAAAGAATCAATGCATACTATGGGTAAAAATCCAGAAAACCCTTGGATCTGAAGAACAATATATAAATGTGGTGTGTGTGGTTTACAATAGTCACTTACTGTGTACTCCCCATGTTTCTTCCCGTACCATTTCATCCACTTTTTAAACTCTTTATCCATGGTCTGAGAGAGAGAATGTAAATATTATACTTCAAACAACAATGCTGGTTTGGGTGTGTTGCTACAGGTTGCTAAAGATTGAGAAGACAATATGTGAACCGGGAAATCCACTTTGAAGACTGATTGGACACAATGACACCACACAGCGGAAAAAACTTCAGACTCCTCTGTTTATTTGCCAGAGGTGCGCCAACACTGCACCGTTTCACTACAATGACTGTGGAAGCGGTGATCTTTGACACTGCGTTGTTGTCTCGTTCTCCTTCTGGATAGAACCCGCTGGTCCTGCAAGATATTTATGTGGTTACCTCTGCATATGTAGCTGGAATGTCTGCTTTCTCTACACCGTAGTAGTGTTTACAGTTGGTTGCAGCTGCAACTTGCAGCACTACCTGACCAACTCCTGCAAATAAGAAAACAATAGGTTCACATCTTACACTAAACAAACAAAGACACTTAGGCTGTCAATATCATGGATGCATAATAAGACCTGGATACAGCGTACAAGGCGAAACCCCATTCCTTCCTATGAGATTTGCTAAGTGGCGCACAAAGCCAAAAAAAGTTTAATTTTCACGTATGAAATTACCCGGATAATCGGCACTGCTTTTGCACTACGGGGCTTATAGAGCAGTCGCGCTAGAGAACTCTGCTGGCCAAGCCAGCTACTTCCAGTTTAGCGCGCGAGAAGCACATGGAAGTTGTAATTCCACTGTTTGGCCGCTATGTCAAATTGGCTTCAAAGCCCGGTGCACTTCCTGTGTGCCTGGTCAATATAGCCACATTGTTTCTGTAGTTTGTTGTTTCAATTCTGTAGAAAACCTTTTTTCAAATCTAAATTTCTTCATTGGCCTTTAAAAATCAAAAACACCAATAAAATGATTTGTTTATCAAAACCCGCCCCCGCTACCGTAATAATAAATTATCAACCTATTAATGTATATGTTGGGATACACTACTAAGTGACGTCCCAAAATAACAGCAGACTAACCACTGCCGAGGTCAACAAAGGTGTCATCTTCCATCATTTCCATCTCGTCGATGATCTGAGCCACCAGGTCGAAAGAGGTCTCTCCGTACACCTCAGGGGAGAAGGGCTCATAGTTGTTCAACTTCTCTGGGTCGGTAACTGAGTGGTTGTACACCTGCTGTAGAATGTGTCTCAGCAGCCCATTTGAAGGACGCTTGTTGAGCTTCATGGGCTGTGTAGTCCCTTTCCACTATAAAATGGGATTGTATATTTATTCACACACACTACAAACACTCAAAACAAGGCATTATCACTTTTTTTCTACACGTGCAGATATTATCCAGGGGTGCTGGCCTTTCAAAGAGAAGGACAAAAGAATATTTTTTTTCTGAATAGAATCCATAAATAAGAGAATACTGGACACAAATGAGGACTAGACCGAACTTGAAGCAAAAATCACAAATTATGTTTAACTTTATTATTGTTAGTGTTAGGCCATGCTTGGCACTGATTGAAGGGAACACCGATTCACAGTACACATATACATTATTGTTCACTTTCAGTGACTAATGTTTCCACATTCACTTCAGCTACAGAGCATTAAATACCCGTAAAAGATCAGACTCACCAGCTGGTGAATGCTGTCGATGGCCCTGTTGTACTTGTCACAAAGTCTCTGCATACTCTCGAAGCTGTGAGAATAACAAGACAGAAAATGAATACCATCATTTTGTACAAGATGAAATCAAACTTCCCAGTCCAACACTTATTTTACTGTTGACTTCACAAGAACAATTTTCATCTTAATGCAACTCTGAAAATACAGTGAACCCTCGCTATATGGCAGTTAACCTTTCACGGTCTCGCTGCTTCACGGATTTGCATCGTGCATTGTGTTCTGCATTCTGATTGGCTAAACAAGCTCTCAGCTTCTTCTCTACCTGTGTGTCAATAACGTTGCGGTTTATACACGTACGTAAAACAGCTTGCCAAATTTAAGTTTGCAAATTCTCTTGCAATTTCTAGTTTCACTAAAACCCATAATGTCGACAAAACGTTCTGCACCGACAAAGGCACTTGCGGTCGGACCCAAAAGGCAGAGGAAGATTCAGGATGCAGCGGCTCAGTCAGAAGAGCAGTGAAATACACGCCACAGTCACTATTTTTCCTACTGTACTTTGTATTTTTTTCATAATCATTTTTAATTTTCTCCCGTTCTAATCCAATGACTCTGGTCACGGTGGGGCGGTGCCGATCTCCGCAATTTGAAGCCTTCAGTTCGTATTGATGATTAAAATTATTATTTTACAGTACAGTAGTTATTTGTAAAAAAAACATTTATACAGTACTTTTATTTGTTAAACAAATGCTTGGGCCTGTAAAAAGGTTTTGTTCTTTGGTTTCAGTGTATTACGGAGTAGTTCATCGTATAATAATTGTAAAAAAAAAATAAAGGTTACTACTTCACGGATTTCGCCTATCACGCGTTCTTTTTGGAACGTAACCCCCGTGAAAAACGAGGTTTCACTGTACTCTAATTAATATTTGTGTTAATGGTGACATACAGTGGCTTGCAGAAGTTTACACACCCATGCTAAAGTTGATTAAAAAGAGGAATAAAAAACATATTTTGGAGATTGATCTTAATGCCTTATTTCAAAAAATCCAACCTTCTAAGGACACCAATTTTCTTAGTGAATGAATAATGTATTAAATAAAATAAATTAATGTTCTTACTTAAAATACGGGGGGCATAAGTATACACACCCCTATGATAAATTCCCACAGAGGCAAGCACATTTTTATTATTGAAGGCCAGTTATATCATGGATCCAGGATACTATTCATCCTGATAAAGTTCACTTGGCCTTTGGAATTAAACTAACCCCCCCATCATCACATACCCTTCACCATACATAGAGATTGACATGGTTTTATTTCAGTTAGCTTAATAGCTGGTTTAATTTTTATTGAGAGATGATCTTATGGAAAGTTCCCCATGCCTATCTCTATGTACAGTATGATGAAGGGTATGTGATGATGTGGGGCTATTCTAATAGCCAGGATGCATAGTATCCTGGATCCATGATATAACTGGCCTGTAAAAATAAATTTTCCTGCTTCTATGGGAATTTTACATAAGGGTGTGTATACTTAAGCCCCCTGTATTTTAAGGAAAAACATTTATTTGTGATACATTATTCATTCACAAAGAACATTGGTGTCCTTAAAAAGGTTGAATTTTCCTAATTTTTTTAAACTAAGGCATTAAGATTAATTTCCAAAAGATGATTTTTTTATTCCTCTTTTTAATCAACTTTAGCATGGGTATGCACACTACTGTAAATATATTCACTATTACTGACACATTTTGATTTAAGAGAAAACCAACCTCAGACAAATAAGAAAAAAAGACTTGCATTTCGACATACAAGCATGTTGTTAGACCAGCCTGCCTAGATGAAAGTGTTTCTCATGATCTTCAAAGATAAAAACAGATTTTGACCCTAGGCTCACCTCTTGGTGTCATAGTCAATGAGTACATAGTTTTCCATGGCCAGTTTGAGGTCTGGGATCTCCTCACACACCCACCTAGAGGAAGCACACATACAATGATTACTAGATCATACACTTGACACTTACTGTCTGTGTGAATGTGGGAGTTCAGAGGATGGAAAGGTCACTTACCGAATGGTCTCGATGATTTCATGAGCAGCATCATGGTGTTTATCCTATAAACAGAGAGGAACAAACTATTAAAACACCTCTCAGCATGACACTTTAAATTCAACACATTACAGCTTCCAAAATAACCATAAAGTTCAATCAACAACTGAAAAGTGAAACTGAACACTACAGCCTTACGCTAACAAAGGGTAAAAAAACACCAAACAGTCTGTACATCTACACTTAAAATAAAGAAATTCTATAAACCAGGTAGCACAATACTCATTGTTTACAAGACATATTATGAATTGAATGAAGAATTTATTGAAGTAGGGTTATATGAGCTACTTGTCCATAGCCTACAGTAGGTAGGCTATGGACACGTTGTCACGTTCCCAGTTTGAAGAAACAGACATGAGTACTAGGGGTGGTAAAGAATTTCACGTACGTATCGTGATTTTATTTTTGCAACAATTTTTTCCAGAATCAATATTTATTTTTATCACCAATGATTCACCTGCATATTTTCACTTTGTACGGTACCGCCGACTACATTATATCCCTTTCCAGCAAAAAAAATAGAAAAGAAAATCCATGTTATGTACAGTACATCTTTACAAATGAAATATCGGACTGACTGACATGTGATAGGCAATCTTTTTAGAAAATACTTTTTAGAAATGTCTCATGATTGTTGTTTCTATAAGTGTATTAATCAACTTTTGTTTTTGTTAAAAAAGAAATAGAAAATTGCAATACTCAACACAATCTGATCACAATACTGCTAGAATTGCAATAAATGAAAACCGCAATACAAATCGAATTGGCACGCACGTATTGTGAGAGAATCGAATCGTGAAATAAGCATATCATTCCATCCCTAATAAGTACCAACACAGAAGCAAAGCAATATACGTCTGTGGTTGGAGGCAGCAGAAAAACCTAAAAAAATCTTTATCATTTTAAGTGTACGCTATATTTTTCATATTTTTACCACTTTACATTGCCACCGGAGAGCCCTTTCCTTTTGGCAAAACGTTTTCTTAACTTTAGAACTTTGTGCTGGGTAGTATACCGGTCTATACAGTATACTGGTATTAATTTCCAGTATGATATGAATTTTTCATATACTGTAACACTATTGCATTGCCACAGAGAGCGCTGCGCGAAGTAATTTGTAAGTGAATTGAAAACGAGATCCCTGTAACTGCGTACTCTTCTCATTCATGGTAGTAAACTTTATAACAATTAACCTGCAACTAACTCTCTTTAATAGGATAAAACACCATAGCACACAACAATTTGTGTGCTATGTGAAATACTATTCTAAAACCAACAATTTTACATTTACAAATTTACAATGCCGAACGGCATGCTGGGTAACATTATAGCTGCTAGCTAGCCAGGCATAGACATATTAAAGAGTAGACGCCGCATTGGTTGCTGAGCGCGAGAAATCCAGCCGCCATCTTGGGCCGGTCATACTCGTTACTTGGCAGCAGAAGATACAAGATGCCAGAGCACTGTGCAGCATATTCCTGCTCAGATCGGCGGATTTTTTTTATCTTATCTCTTTTCACTTTTGGGTTCTGTAGGGGAAGCATTTTGTAGGCCTATCTGTGTGTTTGTTAGGGGTGCAAGATATATCAAAAACACAGCAGATCGTTATATAAGTGAGTAGGCTATGACCTATACATTATTCTGGGGGTCTAAAAACAGCACTAATGTATGCTTGTGTTGTTATTACGTTGGGATTGTCTCTGGTTTAGTTGGGATTTGTTTGATAAGACTTGCACGTTACTCTTATAAGATATATGTAAATATAATTAAAAAAATTTAAAATCCCCCTCTCACCCCTTGTGGGGTGGTATGTGTCATCCTCAAGCTCGGGTCCTCTACCAGAGGCCTGGGAGTTTGAGGGTTCTGCGCAGTATCTTAGCTGTTATATATATATATATATATATATATATATATATATATATAGCCTTTTCAAAAGCAATGTGCTTGAGTACAGAGTCAACACAACATAAAAGAGGTGTATCTGTCCAAATACTTATGTAATAAGAGCTGAGACAACTGGTCATTTATCAAATATATCGAAAGTCGCAATAAGTATGCAATATTTAGTGTATTTTGTGGAGCTGTCCTGTTAACTTTATTTATGTATTTTATACTGTCCAACCAGTAGAACCCGTCCTGTTCTGTAGACATGGTCCTTAGTTATTTATATTATAACTTTATTTATGCATTTTATACTGTCCAACCAGTAGAACCCGTCCTGTTCTGTAGACATGGTCCTTAGTTATTTATATTATAACTTTATTTATATATTTTATACTGTCCAACCAGTAGAACCCGTCCTGTTCTGTAGACATGGTCCTTGGTTATTTAGTCATGTTGGACGAGTCCAATATGACTGTCAGATGAAATAAACCTTTTGTTGTAAGAAAACTTGTTTAATTTGTTATGAATCTATTTTGTAATTTTACATTTGTTTAAAAATATCGGAATTCATATTGATGTTACAATATCACATTTTGTCAATGTTGTGCAACCTTAGTGTGTGTGTGTGTTGGGATTGGGTCTGCTAAATGTCAAGGTCTGGGAGGCAATTGATGCAGAACAACATGGTAGTACTGTATGTGTGTGTGTGTGTTTGTGCTTGCGTGTGTGTGTTTGTGCTTGGGGTATTTATACTAATATAGCCTACATCATATATGTGATGTAGGGATATTTATACCTATTATAGCCTACATCACATATGTGATGTAGGGGTATTTATACCTATTATAGCCTACATCATATATGTGATGTAGGGGTATTTATACCTATTATAGCCTACATCATATATGTGATGTAGGGGTATTTATACCTATTATAGCCTACATCACATATGTGGGGGTATGTAGTTGCAAATACCTATCATTTACAAATGATAGATACACCAAGGATGTCTGGTCTAGGGTCTAGGGTTACCAGACGTCCTCGGATTTAGGGGACAGTCCCCGTTTTTGGTTGTCTGTCCCTGACTAAATACAGAAGAAAAAACTACCTCTGTCCTTGTTCTGTTTTTCAAAGACACATTATTAGGTTTTTCAATCAGATTGATAGTCAAACTGGAAATGTCCCCGTTGCTTTCCCTTTTCGGGGATTATGTTCCCAGTTTTGATCTCGGACGTCTGGTGAAATTATATCATATCAGAATATTCTATTACTGTTAAGCACATTATGAATATTAAAATACGCCTAATCATGTGTCCTGTATCATAGCTACATGTATAACCTTTGTAGCAAAAGAAAACATGAAAATCAGTTGGGTATTCAGTGAGTGTGATTAATTAAACGCGCTGACAGCTCATTGCACCTGCCAAACACATTACACTGAGGGGAGCGGGTGACCGGTCCAAGATGGCGGCCCCAAATCTCGTCAGCGCCAATAGGCAGTAGCGGTCGATGCGGCGTCTACTCTTTAATATGTCTATGTAGCCAGGTAGCATAACCCTGGATTTCCACAAACTGTGGAACGGCTGCGGATCGGCTCCATGCTCTGTTGTCCTTCAATATTCACCAGGTCCGGATTTGATGCAGATTTTAAACAGCTGCGGCCATGACTGACCGCTTCACGTATGATAACACGATATAACAGGATGTAGTTTCTATAAACAGAACCACAAAAACTCTGACCTGTTGACTTCAGGCCTGTCTCTGCCCATTATAACATTTTCAAAGTGTATTGCAGGGAAATATGATCCGCCGTGAGCACGGTGTATTTTATTTTGAAAATTAACCAGCTGTTTTATTTTGTTTCTGTGCTCGAATTCCTGTCCCGCACAATCCGCCCTGTGCTTAATTGCTGCGGAGCTCTCCACTATCCAGAAAAAATAGAAGCTCTGCGTATCGGCTCCGGAGGGCTGCGGATCGCCGGAGCTGGGATGGGGTCTGAAGGCAGCTGTTCCGCAGTCAGTGAAAATACACACATTGGAAACCTAATGACTCCACCACCGTTCCGGTGGGGACCCACAGTTGGTGGAAATCAGGGGTAACAGTCTGTTAAAAGAACGATAAAGGATGAAGAAAGACCGGAGATACACCAGAACAATGTATGCTCAAGGGAAGAGCCGTCTGCTGTTCCAAAGTTTTTTGTTTCTAAAAAAAATTAGACATAATTTAGCCACTGTTGTTGCCCATCGCTCTAACATCACTTAGTTGCGCTCACATCACTTGGCCTTGCTAATGTTACTCAGCCGTTCTAACGTGCTACGTCACTTCAAGCAAGCCAAGCAAACCCTTTAGTACAGTGGGGAGACCAAGTATTTGATACTACCGACACTGCAGGTTTTCCTACTTAAAAAACATGTAGAAGTCTGTAATTTTTTACAGACACTTAGGTACACTTCAACTGTGAAAGACGGAAACTAAACCAAAAAAATAGAAAATCACATTGTATGATTTTTAAATAATAAATTTGCATTTTATTGCATGACATAAGTATTTGATCACCTACCAACCAGTAAGAATTCCGTCTCTCACAGACCTGTTAGTTTTTTTTAAGAAGCCCTCCGGTTCTCCACTCATTACCTGTATAAAAGACACCAGTCCACACACTCAAACAGACTCCAACTTCTCCACAATGGCCAAGACCAGCGAGCTGTGTAAGGACATCAGGGATAAAATTGTAGACCTGCACAAGGCAGGGATGGGCTACAGGACAATAGGCAAGCAGCTTGGTGAGAAGGCAACAACTGTTGGGGCAATTATTAGAAAATGGAAGAAGTTAAAGATGACGGTCAATCTCCCTCAATCTGGGGCTCCATGCAAGATCTCACCTCGAGGGGCATCAATGATCATGAGGAAGGTGAGGGATCAGCCCAGAACTACATGGCAGGACGTGGTCAATGATCTGAAGAGAGCTGGGACCACAGTCTCAAAGAAAACCATTAGTAACACACTACGCCTTCATGGATTAAAATCCTGCAACGCACGCAAGGTGCCCCTAGTCAAGCCAGCACATGTCCAGGCCTGTCTGAAGTTTGCCAATGACCATCTGGATGATTTAGAGGAGGAATGGGAGGAGGTGATGTGGTCTGAGCTTTTTGGTCTAAACTCCACTGCTGTATTTGGAGGAAATAGAAGGATGAGTAAAACCCCAAGAACACCATCCCAACTGTGGAGCATGGAGGTGGAGACATTCTTTGGGGATGCTTTTCTGCAAAGGGGACAGGACGACTGCACCGTATTGAGGGGAGGATAGATGGGACCATGTATCACAAGAGCCAGGGCAACTAAAGAGTGGCTCTGTAAAAAGCATCTTAAGGTCCTGGAGTGGCCTAGCCAGTCTCCAGTACAGTCCAGTCTCCAACATGGACTGTATAGGTTTTCAAGCGCTGCAATGCTCTCCCATCTCTTCATTGGAGCCTCTATGTTTACAGGCTTGTGGTGATTCATAATGTGCTATAGGTACCAAAACAAATCTATGTTTGGGTTGGTTAATATTATCAAGTAAATGTCCTTAGTTTTCTTCTTTGTCAATGTCTTTGATAGAGCAAATAACGTTATATCTTTCCGACCGTGACATTTCCCATAGACGCGACTGAGAACCCAGAAATTCCGACATTCCATGTAAAATTTAACACAACAAACATAGACCGTGCCCCTCTCCTGGCATCATGGCGGTACCGAAAGTCGGAAGAAAGCGGATTATGACTATGTCAGATAAAAGTAAGTGCCTTGAAGTGTAAGGTGGTACAATATGTTGACAGTTTATTACAAGGAAACCTCCCACGAATTTCTTTACCTTAACAAGGTAAAGGAGAAAGTCCCATTTCCCCAAAACAGAAGTTAACCCCAGTAATGTTACAGGCATGGATGTATGGATACGTAGGGCCAACAGCACGGAGACAACAGGACAGAGAACACTACAAGTGTGCTTTCACAGGCGACCCGATAGCTGGTTAGTAAATACGCAGGAACACCAAAAGTGGGAGGGAACGTGGGTTAATATGTGGATTAAGACTGTGACGTCTACACAACTGTGTGAGACGACTGACTTCAAAACGTTCACCACTTCACTCGAACCAAAGTTCAAAACACCTGCTGGTGTATGTCTTCTTTAGTCTGTTTGCTGTTTAGGTTTTTCTCCTGAAACACGTCAAACACATTCTGTACTTACTGCGCCGTCTTGTGTTGAGTGTTTAAATATGTGTGCTCATCATCATATGTACATTGTTTGTACTGATGTTATTGTTGAATACATACTGTATTTCTAAAATTGTATGATTTTTTTGTTGCGTTATCTTAGTTATCTTATTTCTTTAACTCCCTATGTTATTATTAAACAATACTTTTTCTGAACTTTTCAAATCCCCTGACAAATAACCCATATTAAAAAAACAACTAATAAAAACTAAACTAAAACTAAACATTTTCAAAAAAATAAAACTAAACTAGCAAACCCGCTTTAAAAACTTTACTTAAAAAATTAAAAACTGAATTCAAAACCAATTCAAAATGCAAAACTATAATTACCTTGGTTTGGTACTGCCAATTTGTTTTGTCATCCAAAATATCGTGGCAGAGAATCAATTCTACAAAAAAAAATTGTGATTCGTATTTTTCCTTAAATCGTGCAGGCCTATTAGTAATCTTAGCTGGAGTGTGCAGAGCAGCTCTGTGGGAGTAATAAGACTCAAATTACACCCAGAACAGAGCCAGCCTGAGCCTGTTGCCTGAGCTGACCCACTGACCCACTTTCTGTCTACTGCTCCAGCGCATTGCCAAGAAGAGCCTCTGGTGGAGGAAAAGAAAAGAGAAGGAAGTAAGAGAGGAGGAGAGACTAGAGGGTAAAAGTAAAGAAAGTGAAAGTGAGTAGAGCTAGAAACTGGGGAAAGTGACGGGGCAAGAGAAAAGAGGGGAAGCCTAGTATTTGTCAGCTGTTTGAGGCCTGGCACAGCAACGGCAGCTAACAGCTCAGAGCCTGGAGCTCGTGGCTTCCCGCTCAATACTGCCCGCCACTACTTCCACCAAAGCTCAAACATGCATGCGCACACTTAAATATCCATGGTACACAGGAAATCTACTACTATTTCTGTCAATAGCACAGCATTTCAGCTTCAGCTATATTATGAAGCTAACTGTGTTGCTAATAAGCAGCATGAACTACACATCTTCAGCAAATTTAACACACCGTGTTCCACTAAATATGGAAAGTGTAAAAAAGGTGTGTGACTATATAAAAGAGACTGTTTGAGCGAGCAAATGAGATGCAGAAGGGAGGAGGTCATCTGCTCACACAAAGACGGCACACAGCAACACCAGCACAGGGCTGCTGCTAAAAATAAACACTGTCTGAATGTGAGTCAGACAAAAAAGAACAGGAGACCCTCCTCTCTCCCCACTGTGGGTATACCGACGTATGTATGACTCCTCCTCTCTACACCACCTCTTCAGTCAATCTCTCCTAGCATCATGGGTGTAGCCGTTTTTTTCGCTACACGCTGCTCCACTACGTGTACCACAGCAGCCTACGAGACCAAATGACTAAGGCAGGCGTACCACTTACACCCTTTTACTACTCTTACTTACCATTAAATACAACTAGTTTTCGCAAACTACCACAGCATCAGTATATAAAACAAGATACTTGTTCTAGCTTTCTGTCTTTTAATCAGTGTGTATTTTGTGAAAAGAAAATGTGTGTAGGGTATCTGATCATAATGCTATCCAGAGGAGATATCTTGACATATAATTGATTGTAATTGCACCCTTGTAAATAATGGGTTTACAGGTGAGAAGAACCAAACCAAAGACGTTCAGCAGTACATCTTTTACAGGCTATGTAAGCCTGGTAAGTACCCATACCCAGAACCAGATGAACAAAGAGTTGCACCACACCAGAGGTGCTCTTCATATGGAAACATTTACAGATGCGCAGATGTGTGAATTTAATGAGAGATGGGGAGAGAGACAGGGAGAAATACAGAGCAAAAAAAGTATTTTTATAGGCTTCATTCTAGGGGGCGGATTAGAGTAAAAGCACGCCTTATATTGCAACAGCCTGTACAACAGCCATGTTGTGTATCACAAACTTCACTGTGTGCATGCTCTGCGAGTGAGATAAGCAATCCTAATGCACTATGGCAGTATATAATGGAGTGGGATCTGTTGCTACCAGTAAGCAGCGTAAATGTGACTGAACACTTGAGCTGACATGTTTTTGAATCTATTACATTGCTGAAAAAGAGCAGTCCGTTCTACCCCCCTGTAGAGTTGACCATATGGACATGAGAGGAAGGAAGACGAGAGAGGAAGTCTTTCCCCTTTGAATACATGAGGAGAGCACCACATGAATATGCTCCATATTGCAGAACTCCACATACAGGACTATCAGCTGTCTCTAATTCAAAGCAGGACAGCTAGTCCCAGTATAAATAGCTATCATGCAGGTCAACGGTATATTTTTCAACAGTATAAATTCCTGACATACTTGCTCTTGTGTTTATCCTTACAGCCCACAACACAAGGAAATGGGTGAGGCAATGCATTTGGGAGGGAGGAACTGTAAGTGTAATCAGATTGTGGCCTGGTGTAAATGGAGAATCAACTCAGCTCCAAAAGCACAGAGGAGCGGCTAAGCACAGTAACTGACTCAGTGTCTTGAAATGCATTCAGTTGATATTGTGATCAACCACAAACTAAATGCTTGAACTGAAATAACCTGACTGCTAGACAAGGTGTGGGTGGAAGAGATGCACAGAAACACCCCACTCTGACATTCTGAGAAATTAGTTTTTTCTCCCCATAATTACCATAAATGAGAACACACAATTTAAAGTGAACTATACACCACTGAAAAGACCACAGAACTTGCAACCGCTTCCCTTTCCGTTTGTCTTCAATGAGTCAACTTCAACCAGCCACTGACGAAAGCATGCTACATGGGAATACTTAAAACTAAGAGAAAAATGTCTCTTTCTAGGTAAACATGACTAGTATGGACTTGAGAACTGACAGTTCGGCGATGATATGAATGTATAGAGGTCAACCAACCAGCTGGTCTCAATCATACGGATGCCATTAGATAGCACTCAAGAGCACTCAAGAGTAAGGTAATACGGCCATTCACATGCCAGCAGCATCGAGAAACAGACTTCAGAGTTCACACAAGCACACACATCTTGTATACAATCTCTACATCGCTATGTGTCCTGTGGGATTGTTGTTTGGTATCGAATGGTAGATGTAAGCAGAGAAAAAGGATGGATCATAACCGAGACATTTTGGGCAAAAACTAAGGGGTAGGACTGACACAATGCTGGATGTGAAGGGCCGTCTCCAAGCCGCTCTAATTTCAAAGCAACTCATTACTGGGTGTCAGCATCTGGCTTGGTTGTACTTGTTACCTAGTAACGTTAACATTACTTTGCTCAAATGTACAATAGTCTGTGGATGTTTGTATTGCCTGTGAATACCTAATGGGAGCACACGTTAGGAAAACATGCTAAATATCTGATCAGGCATTGTGGTTGACTGTTACGGTCTGTCACCAACCCGACCAGTTTGACTTGACTTGACACCCCCACCCCCCTCCTCTTACGAGCGTGCAATGGCTCCTTTAGCTAGCCAATGTTAGCAAATAGCTAGCTAACAAAGACAAAAACAGAGACAATCTAAATATGTAGCTAACCGGTTAGATTTAGGGTTTAATACTTACGTATACTGGCAATGGCCACGGATAACCAGCAGGTTCTGCTCCAACCGGTGATTTGAGCTTTAGCTCAAGCTTTTCTCCCATTCTCCACTCCACGGCGGCTTGGCTGCGGTAGATAGCTAACTTAGCTAGCTCTCTGTTAGCCAGCTGGTCGGTTAGCGAGCGAGCTACAACGTGAACATTTTGTAATAAAGAAAAGTTGAAACGCGTAAAATTAAAAAGAGGTCGACGCTTGTTGCGTGGTAAATAACCACAGAATGCGGTTATGTGTGTAAATGTATCTGACTAGGTTTTGTATTTTGAATAAAATGCCTGTTTATGTCCACTGGCAGTAACACACCGTCCGTATCGCCGCCATCTTGCCCGGCATGAATAAATATGGCAGGGGGCCACCGGTAGCAGGGGACACAGACGTCACCGAGAGGACCGTGATCTCAGCGCGTGGGCCAGCAACACGCACGAGCACGAGCTAGTACCCGTCCAACGGCGCATGAGAGCATAGTCAACATCACGACTTTTTCCACTTGAAAACATAAATAATTATGTTGGTTGGACATATATATTTATACATTTTTATTAAAGCCATGATAAAATATTTTTATGCACCCATGGGCTGACTTCCACTTTAATATAGCCAAGTTTCCAGCACATAATCAGGAGATAACATACACATTCTTATTAGTGTTGATTGCACTTGTATGTGATAAGTAAAAATGTCAGCTACATGGGCTGCACAGTGGCTCACAGCAACAGCACAGACATTCAGGCTGTGTGGCATTAGCCTACTGCCTGTATCAGGGAAACTTTAAAGCTAAAGTTGAATAGTTCTTACAGATAATATTTAAAGTTGTGTCACTCATTAATAGGTTAAATTAACTAAGTAGCTGAAAGTATGCTAAAGTTCTAGAACTTCAAAGTGGAGTAGGTTTGAAATGTTTCCCCTTGACTCCCATTATTTAAAAAGAAGGCTGAAAAAGTATGAGAAATAAGAAAAAAAAGTTGACTGGAAGCGCACGTCCTTAAAGAGCTGAACCTTTTGACATTTGAGCAGTGTCTGTAGCTGAAAGAATGACGAATGAATGATGAATGCCCGCTTTCCATCTACACTAATGAACAGCATGATGCTGGTAGACCTGAATCGGGATCAATGATTGACCAGAACTGATTAAAGTCCTAAATGAGGACTGAGTATTTACAAAAAGTCACAGTTTTGTCCCATACATTTCAACAGCAGGGTTTAAAAAGCAAACGTCTTATAAAACCATAAATGTTGTGGGCTGAACAATAGGATATGTGTTAGAAATAACAGCGTTGTCCTATGCTACATGTCATTCCCCCTCTTAAGTCTTCAACTGTCCTGTGAAAATAAAGGCATCTTATACCCAAAAATCATCTTAAAAAATATATAAATATATACATATAAATAAAAAGTTAGCGCAAGGTAGTAAATCAAGCCACCATGGATGTGATGTTGTTGGCCTGACAAACCTTTCACCAAATACAGTATGACGACTTGTTGATGGTGGTTTTCAGATTGAGCAAAGCTTTGTGGATCAGCACAAAACTGTCTATTAATATCAGTATGCATTATCTAGAGAGTTTATGTTCTGGCCATTTCGCTCCATAGTACTGCAAAGTTGCAAATGACAAAAACTTGAACCATCAAATCATATCATCAGTAATCATTTCCTGATTTCCAGTTGGGTCATACCCACACTTCAGTGTCTTCTGTTCATCTCCTCAATGCACGCAAGTAAATAAATGAACAAATAAATGTGCTATGTTATGTTGACAGTCATATTCAGCTCGTATTCCTCTGCTCATTCACAGACAAGTTGGCTGATTCAGTATGTCAAAAGCTGCTGTTCAAAAGTTGACAATCCCCATTTATACAGTTTTTATTATTTCCTTTAATAATGGCTATTTTGAATTTGTGTTAAAATAAAAAAATAAAAATAAACACCAAAATGTATTATTTATATTTGTTTTGGCCCCAAAAGAAGATAAAATACATGATTCAAACTTTCATTTAGTCAATGTCGCCACAGTGTTGCAGTATAGAATATTGTTGGAAGCACAACCGGATAACTTTTAGAATTTGTTTTCCATCTAAAAAAGGGTAAGTGACCCTTGATCATTATTAATCCACCGCGGTGCAATTGGGCTCTAAATATTTTGGGAATCCATTTGAGCTCTCTGCAGTCTACTCAGTGGTCAGATTGAACAGGTTGAAACATTGATTTGTCAGTCCTTAGTATGTTCATCTGATATTCCCTGATCCAATTCCAATAGGGCTAACCCAAGACTAACCATCCATTTCTATTTTGAAGGAACAGGGTGGTCAAGAAGACAAACCTAAAAATCAAAAGAGCATTATTTTCAGTTACTCCATGTTTGTGGGAAGACTGCAGAAGCTGGACAGTTATAAAATTGGGGAAACTGCGATTGATCAGAATTTCCTTCCTGGCACCTAAAAAATAAAATAATCTAATTAACCCTGACAAAAACCATTGCCTCTCAATGAAGTGACTGCAGTTATGTGGCTGGGAATCAGCAGACCTGGTTATTGCTCTGCGCGTTCAACACTCACCTCCACACAAGTGTGCACGACTACCGTTGTATGTTCAATTGTCTTCACCGCAAGTACATTAACTAAACTCAGAGAATGCAACAGCCAGACAGTCCCAAAAACAATTGACCTATTGTTGCACTGCTCTGTCTACACACAGGCACTACGCTCCACCATACTGTATTAGTTACCCATGTGATTTATATTGTGTGCACGTCACAGGTTTCCAAGCTGCCAGGGGTCAGAGATGTTTTTCTCTTAGCACATCAACCTACATGTATTATGCTAGTATTAGCTTTTTCTGTCTTTGGATGTAGAGCTATGTGGGTTACATAGCAAAATTAACCATTTTACTTGAATCCATTATGAAAAGCCCACATTCCAATTACCACAACTAACTGACTGGCCTTTATTTCAACCGTGGCCTACATTGTCCCCATTTAACCCCTGACCGGCTCTGTTAGAGAATCCAAATAGAAGTAGACCCCTCTCTGCATTTTGTCGCAGAAATCTCAGACAAATTAAACCCTGTCTGACAAGTAAAACCTTGGAAACACAGAGGGGGAGGAGCCCTCTCTGTCTCTCTCTGACATGTGTTTAAGCATGTATATACGCTGCTGTATGTTGTTGAGGCAGCTTGCCACAGTGAACTCTCTGACCGGGCCCCCCCCTCCAGCTCCCTGAGCAGTGCTGAGGCCAACATTGGGATGGGAGCCAGTGGCAGCATAGTGGGGCTCAGGCGAAGCTCAGCCAAGCGGAACACAGGCACTATGTAGATTTCTGTGTGTCTTTCACAGTGTGTCAGATTACAGCGAGGCCTGTCCTCTCTGTTGCCTAAACTAGAGCATCTTCTGCTCACGCTGCCATGCCAGGGTCATTATTATTGGCTCCACATTTCAGCGCAAGGCACAGACTTGGCAGTAAACATACAGTCACAGGTTATAAGAGGATGATCATTAGTGACAGGCCACACACACACACACACACACACACACACACACACAATCCTACAAACCACACAAAAACCCTGAATACTAAAGGAGGGGTTTAACTAACCCTTCTCAATCATTCCCTTACCAAACTGATTCCAGAGGGTGTCACTAACCATATGTAATAACTCCCATGAGAAACAATGCAAACAGGGGAGAGTAGAGGAATCCAAAGGTTTCTATTGAATTTGTTACTTTTATTATTTTAACAAAAACAAGGCGTGACAGCACGTCTTTGGAAACTAAATGTGAAACTGCTGCCATCTACAGGACACCCTCTTAACTACAGGCCTCAGTAATTGTAAACAAATGTTGGTCTATTCAACAGATAGAAAAAAATAAATAAAGCAGCTTCAGCATCTCATTTATAGTAGTTTTATGATTTGGAGTATCCAGACTCAATGTCTCAGTATGTCTCCTGTGGACAAACATTACATCTTTAGACTTTTGTCAAAGCCAGAATCTCACGATATGATTAACATAAACCAAAGAACTGTATATATAATAAATATTCTCCATAACAATGTAAGATTTGTGCTAAAAAATAAACCAAAATCTCACCGCCTTATATGCACCAACTAATACTAAAATTAAACTTCATTACAATAATGGACAGCAACAACGGTTTTAGAATTTCACAAATAAGGATTTTAAAGAATTTTATTGAAACAAAAAATCAATTTCAGTCCCAGTCCCTTATGGTTTTCAAAAAGCGTGCTTTGGGTTTCATCGCCAACATTCCTCTTTGCTTATACAGCAGCATGTATATACTCAGAGAAAAGAAAAGAAAAACCTATACAACAGGTCATTTTGGCACAATCAACTCATAACAACGGTACTCCTGTGCTGGCATATCGTTACTTTCAAACAGCTCCGCTGAAGCAAAATGGGTTTACTGATGAACTCATTCACAATGGAGTTTGACCGTAATAGAGGAGTAATACAGTAATCATGTCAGAATGTTTCAAGAAAACAAGATACAGTGAGAGGCAGACATCATCAAGTCCCGAATCCAGCCTCAGCCTAGACCCAGCAGGATCGTTGTGATGAGGTGGGCGCATTGGCCTTAATGTAGTGTTTGCACTAGGAGAGTGATATAATCTGAAACCTGGCTTAACATTTAAACACTTAAACCCAGTCATGCAAATCCCATCTCGAGCAAAGGAGCCTCCTTTGACTTCTACCGAGAAAACACTGAAATAGTTTCCTGGGTGATAAATTAAGACAAATGAAAATTATAACAGGAAGTAGAGAATACTACGACATATTCCTTTGCCAACATTTGGTAAAGCGTTCAGTTTCATCCCACTTGGTAAGCACTTTGGTATACATGCTGGTCAGAGCCATGTCGAATTGATAAGATAATAAATTGGGTTGGACTAGGCCTTTGCTTGGCTTTCAATATCCTCGGCAGTTTTTTTTCTTCTTCAAGTAAAGATACAAAGACTGTCCATTGTAACACATTCATAAAGCATGCACTCTGATGGACAGTCATTTGGACAAAAATCCCCCAGTAACAGCAAGATCAGGAGAAAAAGTGCTGATTTTTCATATTCACATAAAAAGATCGATATAAGAAACGCATTCGCTGACTAAACTCAACTCGCTTGTTCGTCGGGTTAAGAACCAATACAACGGTTCTAAATCGTCTTCGGATACGTTGAGTGGATACGTCTTGACGCTTCTCACGAGTGGAGAGCTGATCCAGGAAATAGATCTCAGGTCAACCTCCGTGAATATCTGACATCACATTTGGAAAGGCAAAAACTGGTCGCAGGTGAGCGCCTTCCTCCTTTGGAGAGGCCTCCGCCTGGGAGATGGTCAAGGATGGCTTCATCTTAACAGTCGTCTCGATGGACTATCACGTGGGACAGCAAGCAGACAAAACTAAACGATTTGGTATGTTTAAAGACACTGGAAACCCTTTAACAACCAAAAGAGGATAATGATGGTAACTTAGGAGATATCAGATCAGTTGATCATGTTTTGAAGATGAAAAGAAAAAGCCTGCAGATCCCCCCCGTCTGCATCATTTAACAAATACAGGATCTTCTGAAGTGTGATGAAGGGCAGAGCTGGCAATCAGATAACTTTGAATAAATCTATTGCTACGAAAGCCATCATGACCAATGCCAATTAAGAGCTAGATATAGTTTTTGACTGATACATTATGATGAAGCAGAACTAAGGACCACGGCTGTAACCGATGAACAAGCACAGCAGTTCGTCACGGCCGAGTGACGTGTTCAAAGAAAATCTACAGCTCAAGAGGGACTGGAAACTTTCAAACATACGCACAAACCGGCGTCTGACTGTGTGCATTTAGATGCCTCTGCTTGATTTAATCAATAGTGAATAGTCATCTCTTTAAAAGAGAAAGAAAAATAATTAATACCAACTGACTGACCAACTGACAATTAGATGGGCAAGGCAGCTTCTGAATAAAATACTGGCTGACATTCAAGATGTGAGGACAGAAAAGAGTACTGATATCGAGGAGTGTAAAACAGACTCATTCCCCCAATTTAAGTGTCAAAAATAAATAAAAAGAAAAAACTGAGAAATAACTTCCAAGGTCATAACCATTTGATTCAGCATGTGGGGAAAACTGATGCATCATTTCTTTGCTCAAAAACATGAGTTGCATTTGGCATACAATCTGCAGCTTTCACCTCAGTGTCCCCCCCCCTCCCTTTCCTCCAGGAAAGACTATTTGGATCATCTCCCAAGAAAGTAGAAAAGTTTCCATGTTTGACTCTTTCAGACCTCTGTGCACTGTAAGCAGGGTGGGCTGTTGAGAAAAACAAACCCACACAGAACCTATTCATCATAATGCATTGTAACTACACAGACGGGCCTGGCCACTCTAGGCACAACCCCATCTTCCAAAAAAGAAATGAGAAAAAAAAAAAATGGAAAAGATAGAAAAAGATTGCGTGTCCTGCTTAGCCCTCATTAGAGCCTTTGGCCCCAATGAGAGGAATACTCCTTTCATGGCGTCTCCCATGAGAACATTTTTATTTATTTTTTAGCACAGGCGGAATCCAGAGTTCTCCTTTATCTGCTTGGTTTCCAGAGACAACAGGGAAACAATGTCTACTAACTACTTTTAAAGTTGCTGTTGATCGTACTCGGCAATAAGTCTCTTTATATATGCCAGTTTGTTGTGTAGATATTCACAGCGATTCTTCTCTTGGCTATAGTTTGGATTAGTCTGCAAGGGATATGAAAGACAGTCACAATCTGATAATCTAATAACATACTTTAAGCCATCAATATGTGATATAGCAGGACTTAAACTTACCTTTTTTATTTTATGATACTCTTGAAGTATCTGATTGTGGATTGTCTGTGGAGAGAACACAAAAAAAGGATAAGGGATATGAATAAAAGTAAAAAAATAAAAATAAAAAGCAGATTTGTGTGTGTTCTTTAGGAAATGTACCTTGTACTTGTCTGTGCCTTGATGGAGTTGTTTCAGCTCATTGTCGAGCACAGTGAACTGCCGGGTGATGCCCTCTATCCGAGCATGCAGACCCCGGTACTCACTGTACTCTGCGTTGAAATCATTTTTATACCTCTGACGCTGCTCCGGAGAGCCGATCACCGTGTACTTCCTAGGATGGAAATAAGAGAAAGTTACTAAAAAGGGAATTTGGGAGAAAGTAACAAAGTATACATAGCAAGTCAACACTTGCACTCAAGTGAGAGGAACAATGCTTATTACAGGGAGACTTAATGACAGGAACCAACACAAATCAATGAAATTCATTTATCCCGGGGTTTTTTAAAAAGTCAAAAACTGAGACAACTGCTTTAATTACTCACGATAAATAGTCTGCCACCTCAGGTGATGACGTAGGAATACTGGTACTGTTGCACATCCCATTTAGATCTGAAAACAGAGTCATGCAGTTAGAAAAAAGGGAATTCATCTGAATAAGGTCACCTTGCTGCGTTTCTGCCTGAAAGAGAAAAAAAAACAACTGGAAAGGCCACACCCCAAAAGCATCATTATTAGTTATTGTTTCCACCATTCATCTTCTGAAGATACTATCTGCCAGTTGGACTCACAGGCGTGTATTTAAGGTTATTGAAGGCATAAAGCTCAACAGCAGGTGTCTCTGTTTAATCGGTGAGTCACGTACTGGCTACATGACACATCACCTTCTCATAGTGATGACTAACTGGTGTCCCTCCACAGAAATCGTTATCTGATGCAAGAGCTGTGAAACAGAATATAGTAAATAGTAAATTTGCAGGGGAATGGTAGGAGTGATTTGTGTGTTTTTGTTCATCTCACCTGTGCTTTTGTGTGGGATACTGTTGCTTGTGAGGTTCCCTGGGCTCATCCCACAGGCTCGGTTAGGCTCAGGCACACGCTCACCACGACTCTTCTTCTCCTTCTCCTGCACCCTCTCTCTCACCCTCTCCTTGTCTTTGCTTTTCTCCTTGTCTTTATGCTTTTTTGACTTCTTCCTGGACTTGTTGCTGAAGGATGAAGGACTCTTGTCCCGAGGGCCATCTGCGCCTGCGTGTCCAGGAGATGTTGTGCTGATGCCGGGCGCGGTGAGCGTCGTTGAACCCGAGAACAACAAAGGAGGTTGGCTGAGCCGCTCGGACACTGCTGTTTCCTGAGAGTCACAATCTCTCCCGTTGTGGCTGGAGTCATTGCTGACATCTGAAAGTGCTTCAAAAGGACGTGGGATGTCCAGCACGGGGAGCTGCTGGGAGCTGGACGTCATGCCGGCGTCTGACATAGAAACCGCCACTCCTGCCTGCGCTTCACCTGCCTGCACTCCACCTGCCTCCCCTCTCCCGTTGGAGGAGCTGAGCTTGCCATTAACTGGGGCTGTTGCAGCTTTGCTGGCGAGATGCGATATCCTGGGCTTTTTGTTGGCAAGAGGGTCGATGAAGTCCGCAGGGGGCCGTTTCTGGCAAAGAAAATAGTTTTAGCAGCAAAACCTGAAATGGGGTTCGATATGAATTCAATTCACCTTAGAGAGAGTAAGAAAAAAAATGCAATCATGGTCTGAGCAAACAAAAATGGTTTGAAGAGTGGATGACAAGGGAGTATACAGAGAAGAGGATCTAGTAGAAGCAGATGGATGGAGAAAGCAACACTGAGGAATAAGAAAGAGCAGCACAGAGAACAGGATGACTGTGCTGTCTTTTTTTTTTTTTTTTGACAATGCCAGGGATTTAATTACAGGCCCTTTTATACCCAGCCCACACCAATGTCTTTTTGGGAGGGGCTGACCCAATCACTGTGTGTTGAGTCTAAAGAAATAAATAAAACTGCTATATATGACACACAGAAAGAGACAGAGAGAGAGAACAAAACAAAGTGGGCCTGAGGTCCACAGTCCCACTTCAGATTATGGCTATAATGAACAATTTTATTTTTTCTCCATAACAAAAGATGAATAGATTTTAGATTTTATTTTTGTATTCCAGAGTAAACAGAAAACTTTTTGAAAAAGCTAGTTTTTGCATTTATTGTTTTTTGTGTGGACATGGTCTCGCCGTGTTTGCCTTGCAGCTCTCCCTAATCCATGTCCCACCTATCTGAGGTTTACACACAGCTTTACCAGCTGTGGTGCTCTTTTATACCAATGAATCTAAATGAGAGTCTGGGGTACTGTTTGCTTGTGTACTGTGTTTACTGAGGGAGGGAGTGGAAACGAAGGGCCATACATACAGGTGTCTGAGGTGAGAAGAATCTTAGAGGAAAGAGCTATTAATATAAACAGAGCAGCTCCTCCTTCCTCTACCTAATGGAAGTGCAAACAATGGGTAAACTCGGGAGTCTGGGCTGACCTAAAAACAGAGCAGCAGCACAAGGAATATGAAAAATTGAATTATGCAGTGACTTTCACTAAAACAAAATGTACCGGGGGGGGGTTGTTTAAAGGTTCTTGCAGAGCTCAAAACGACCATTGGTAAATAATTCTGTTCAACTGGAACCAGTTAAGAAAACATGTACTTATGAGCATATGAAATTGACTGAAAAGACAGAGAGGAAACAGAAGTCAGTTTGGAGGGAGCCAGATGACATAGAAAACCCCTCCTGGGTAAATAACAGAAACCAGCAGACTGCAGGGACAACCCAGTTAGCAGGCTGTGGGTAGAAAAGGTGAACGTTCCCCTACCATTTCTAGTGGATCAGCTCAAGGCATACACGCAGTTTGAGAGCTCAGTAACAGTCTAGAAATTACTAATGAAACTCTGAAATAAACACTAAAAAGTACTTGAAAGTCATTAACATTACACAATTGAGAGCAGAGTGGAAACTTAGGAATAAAGGAAGTGTGTGGGAGAAAGGTAGAAGAGCAAACAGGAAACTCACCTGAGATGGCGAGCTGCTGGCCAACTCTTTGGGCGGGCTCTCCAGTGGAGGGGCAGAGCTGTTCTGGGCCTGGCTCTGTTTTCTAAGAGTGAACAAATGCACACAAAAATAAATAAAAACGTTATGTAATTTCTGCCGAATTTAAACTGTAAACTGCATACCAGCGCTGCACGAACACACTTCATCTGTCCAACTACCTGTTGAGGTAAACAGCATTTCCATCTGCACTAATGCAGCAACGTCAGAGCCATTAACTACAGTATATCTGACTGTTCATCCAGTGCAAATGTTGCTTACTGGTTTGACCAACACATAAAAAAAAAAAAAAAACTAAAAAAAAACCCTAAAGCCATCATGGCGATTTATGGCCGTTGAGCTTGAAAATACTCAAGCAAACAAACTACATAGCTGCCATTTCGCCCGTGACAAGCTAATTCTACAGATGTATGAGGACATTTAAAAACACAGCCACAGTTACAACTGCTGATTTGTAAAGCTGAGAGGGTAGCCATGACAACAGAGAAAATACGGGCCTACTTAACGAAGCAGCACTTTACCATAACCACACACTTCATGTTTAAAAATGGACAGAAAAATAACTTCAATATTAAATCTGTTTACCAGCTTCATACCAGTTTAATAGTAGAAGAATATAAGAGTGATAAAGTGGTATGACACTCCACATTGACAGAGAGAAAGCTAGAGAGACAGAATATGGTACTGGAGGCCCCTTGGGGTATGGATGTTATTTGGAGGTTTACCAGACAATACGCACAAACATACATACAAAGTTAATTGCATGGTCATTCGATGGGATCATAACGTACTATGAGTGATTATGATGCACTAAACTCTGACCTCATTATGTACCAGAATAATCTGTCAAACAGCCGAAGTGTCAAAACAAAAGATTGGTGCCAAATAACAGCTATCCAACCAAGATAAATAGTGCTTAACCAACTCTGCCAAGCCATGGTAAATTCTATGCATGACAACCATCCCGTTGATCCGGTCTTGTTTTAAAACATTATATTTACACATATTTCAGTATGCTTGCTTGATCAGACAGTTCCAGCTCTGGTTTAAAGATTTACCGCACAAACAAAGAAGCCGCTGCCACAAACAGAACATGTCATGAGCACTTTGCACATGCAGAGCTGCTGCTGTCACAGCGGATGACATTATCAGAAGGGGGCAGTTGGGTACACCAAGTCTAGTCAATTCCCCACCCTAGTTCAATGAGAGACAGAGAGAGAGAGACAGAGAGGGTGTGCGTGTGTATGTGTGCGTGCGTGCATGTGGTGGGGACAGATAGACAACCCTGAGCTACGAGCAAGACAGCAGGCCTAACGACATGGCTGTACCTTGGACAAGCGCCACCTCACACACGAATCAGCATGTGCTGGAACACTGTTGCATCACGTGCGTTCCGGTTGTGTTGTGCTACTCCTGCGTGACTGACTGCATTAGCTCAAAACTCCGGAGGAGCTAGGGAGGGCAAGGTGGTATTAGGTGGGAGGCTATTAGTCAGCTGATACACTCACAAACAGAGCTCAAAGTATAGTTAAGAGTGAGACACACGGATAGGGAGGAAGTGTGTGTTAATATGCTGACAAAATACAAGCATGCATACACAGATATTACACTGAGTGGCCAGAAATAAATTATATCCAAGTACATAGTAATAAATAAATACTAACTTTGGGAATTTTAGTTTTCTATATATGTAGATGAGAATAAAATACCAAAAATAAACACAAAAACCCAATACAACATGAAACATACCCTCCATATACCAAGCCCGTAGCAGTCTCACAAAACAAACACTTTAGCTGTCTTAAGCATTTACCCACAGGTGAAACTAAGCTTATCATGGAGAATAGGAGCTATTCTTGAGTCCACTACATAAACTCAAACTGAGCACTGGAGCAATGCTGCCTGGTCTATATTTAGCTTGCTTTTCCTTAGTGTCCCAGATCCTCAGAAACCAGATTTTTCCACTGGGAAGAGGGCCAGCAGCTCATGCTGTCAACAAATACACTTAGACAAAATTCAGTAGAGCACACAGAAAACTTCCTGTGGATGCACAGAAACACACCTGCCAGTATAACAAATAGCACAGGTGGGATTTACACAACCATACCTCATGTATTACGTAATTTGCACACAATTCAATCCAAGGCAGCCTTATATTTCCTTGTGTGTGTTTTTTTTACCTCGGGCTAAAAAAATATACACCACAATCTCCATTGGTTACATACCAAGATATTAAAAACGGGAACTATTTTGCACACATAGTTGTCAGTCCTTTAGAAGGCCATTTCTCTACAAAGCTTGGCAGCTCTACGATCCTTACATACCAGAGCCATCACCCTGTGGCTTCACCCTCGCGACAGTGTCAACACAACAACAAAACAAGGTGATTTGCAGCGTCACAAATCCGTAAAACTTGAGAATAGTCTACCCAGCTAAAGCAAATATAAAAAAGAAGAAGAAAAAAAAAACAAGCATCAACAGAATAGGGTGATGGGTGGGTTTAAGATGAGAGTGACATCTGACGTACTTAAACATGATTCTCTTAAGAAGCTGCTGGTCTCCTTCTGTGTAGCCTGGCCAGTCCTTCTGAATCTCCTTATACAAAAAGTCCTTCAATGTGAAGGTGTTGTCTTTCCCATTCAGGTTCGCCACCTAGAAAATGAGAAAGAGGCATGGGTAAGTCTACTTGCCTCCGCACTTGGTGAGAGGCAATAGAGGGCAATGTGTGTGTGCGTGTGTATGTGTGTGTGTAACCTGTTGCAGGTGGCTATCCAGGGAGTCCTTGTCTAATGGCAAGAGACCATCTTTCTGCAACCTCAGGATCAGCTCAGGCTTCTTGTAAGGCTTGAGGGCCAGCAGGTGTGTGAGGCGCTCCCGGAGCGGCCTGTGCTGAGCTGTGCCCTTCTTTAGCGTATTGCTAGAGATGATGACAGGCCGAGATGTCCTCCGCAACGGGGCGAACGTCTGAGAGGCCAGGTGCCGGTTTCCGGATCTGAACCTTCTTACCTAAGGTGTGGAGAAGTTACAGGCATTAGTAAGTAGACAGAGAAGTTGGATAAGGAATAGTATTGTCCGTGTGATCACAGTATTTTCTTTTAACACAGAAACCAAATTATTCTATTTCATAATTGACAATTTTATTTATTTATCTTACCAAATATTTTTATAGGGTGGTCATTCTAAAGAAAAGACAGTTTGTACAGTTTACATAACTGACAATTAAAAAATTACAGGAGGAATTTAGTACTACAATCTAGCAGTGAAAGCAGTGCTGGTAGAAAAGCACTCAAGTGACTTGTCGGCTAACAGCCAATACTTGTTTGTTTTAAGAACAAAAAAAATATTATAATCTCAGCCAGAAATATACTTATGTCTGTCAACATATTTTTATCAAGCGACTGATAATGGCTGAGGGAGCTTGCAGATGACTCTTTCATTACAAACATCAGCTATCAACACAGTCTCCCACAGACCTTTTTCAGGCGATTCAAGCTGAATCTTGTGTTGCCTGCTACTGAGTCCGAAACACTGTTTGGCTCCACAGCACACATGGACTAGACAATTTTTGACTCACTGCAGAACAGTGAATAGGCTTGCACTTACTTTGCAGGCACTGTGGCAGGACTGTTGTGGTTTTCAACTGCGGCTGTAGCACGATGTGGTTTATTGTGCCGGTCAGAGACCAAATCAAGAAGGAGAAAGCTGATGAGTTATGCCCAGTGATATTTCTGCCAGTGTGCATTTAAAAATCACATACCGTATGTGGGTTTAGAGAAAAAGAGGATCAGTGTGCAATGCATGTGGCGCATTAGCTAACCATTGAGGTAGCAACCACCATCAAATTCAATAAAGTCCTGGTTACAGATGAGGCGTGCTGGCAGTGTGCTGGCTCTCTGCCATTCAGCCCCGGACCCAAACAACCTGTCTGGAGCAATGTGAACCCATTCACCAGCAGAGAAAGGCTACACAAACACATGGGCCATTTGGCTGTTTGCAGGGTACAGAAATTATTCCAGTCTCTTGATGCCTGTTAACTCCCATCACCTTTAAAATGGAAATACCTCTTTTCCCATCAACAGAAAGCAGAGTTATTAAATATTGGTCTTTTCAGGTCCATGTCTGTCTGTCCCATGTTTCCTCACCTACATATCTTCCCCCAGGCTTGATGACGATAGCACTCCTACTGCGAGTCTCCTCTTCGACCTGGGCCATATTTTCCCTGGCCTTCTGGTAGGAGTCATCTGTGGCACATACTGTAATCTTGTCCTGGATCCCACCCAAACAATCCAGCTGAATACTCCCTTCACTGCCAAAACAAAGAGGAGATAATGAGAGGAAGACGGGGATAAAGTGACCAGAAGCTTCAATTGAAAGAAAATGGAAAAGTTGGATGGGAATGTCTACTTATTTTGAAGGTGCTACATGATTAGTTTGACAGCTATTTGCGATAAACAGGAAATGTTATATGTTAAACCAATGTTATATTTTAGGACATACCCCTACAAGTTCATTTTCAGCATTTACCTTAAATCTCTCACTATTTGCAACGATCTACCCATTCACTGTGCATTCCTGCCCAGATGAGATCTACACCCCTGAGGGCACAGATATAATTTTTTCCATTTCCATCCAACAGTGGGCTCCAACTGTAAGACTAACTTACGCATCAAATCCAATTCTTTCCTAACTTTCCAGCTCCCTTTGATTCCCCTCCACGTCAATGAGGAATGGCAGAAAATGAGATGGTGCTGGCGCACTCAATGGAAGCTGAGTCATTTGGGCTTTAGATTTGAACTCAAGGTTGATTAGGACCCAGTCAGGGATGTGGATAAACTCCACCTGACCCACTTGTTAAATATATTTTCCGAATAATGGGGGCAGAGACTTGACAGTCATTTTGGCAGAAAATTGTTGTTCCGCAGTCTGTTTTTCTACTTCCTTCCCCTTTGACACTAGCAAATGTTTGCATGTTAGGCCAGAGAAAGTGTGCAGAACAAGTTGAATGGGCTTGATGCATAGAAGGGGATAGAGCCACACCATAAGCAGGTGCTGTGTCATTGCCACTGCTACAACACAAAGAGTCAACACACAGCAAGAGCAAGTACTACAAATATTAAAGTTAATGTTTTTGAACACTTAGTCATTTACCCTGAAGATATATCAAAAGCAAACTGCGTGTGTTACTTCTATTCTGAACAACTTTGTTCTTATTTTGCAACTGTGCACAATTTGCAAAACTCAATTTTGGAAAAATTATTAGTAAAAGGGCCAGTTTTGACTGGATTTTATCCCATGTTACTTACCTGTGTTACTTACTCCTTGACATCTGTTTTATTGAAAGTAAAATGGGGAAAGTATTTAATTTCCCGGTGTAATGCTAATACACCTCAGGACTGCATCTTTCCATTTAGTAGCTGTTACTTGGAGCCAAAGTCCTGATTGTGTTCATCAGGGCATCACTGAGGTGACACTGATTGTTGATTCATCTCAGATCCTAACAATGATAAACAAACAGATTGCCTACCTGGAAACACTCATTAGGTAGAGACAGAGACAGAGACAGAGAGACACTAAATTTGTGTTACACTAAATTGTGGGTTACACAACAGAATTGGTTGCCCATCCAACTATAAATCAAGAAACCTCTGTGCATGTCTTTCAAACGGTCCGGCATACGCAGCGCAGCGCAGTATTGTACGAGCCTCTGTACTTAGCGACTTTGTAGCTAGATTTAGTAACTTTACAGACCCCCTTAGCAACTTTTCAAAAAAATAAAATAAATAAATAAATATGACTAATCGAGGGACTTTCTGTAGAAGACACTCGCCAGTGTTGTTACTGGCGAGAGCGTCAGGTCTTTCTCTCTTGCGGCCAGCACAGTCACCTCTCTGTCACTTGTGACTGAAGAGCAGCAGCGAGCCTACATGCAATAAAACGAAAACTGTAAATCACTTTGTCCGGTAACGTAGAAAGGTGCCATATAAATGCAGCACATTTACCTTTATTTACTTTTGGGGTAAATTTCAATTGTGTTTTATTTTGTGGTTTTAATTTTTTTTTGTTTTGTCCCTTTTGTCTTTTGAGATAAAAAAATAAATGAAATAGTTCTCAAGAACGCTTTGAATGGGCATGCCACCCAACAATGCTGAAAGCAGCAATATTAGGAACTAGGGGTTTTATAACTTTTCTGTCACGGTTGTGATACTTGACACAATAAAGAAAAATAAATGAATAAATAAATACTGGGAACCAAGCAATTAGCCCTTTCTGAACAGGCATACGTTCCAAACGGGCACTGCACTAGTTTGATTAAAAAAAAGAAAAAAAAAAAGAGTGGAAGTGGGTGCAATTGAGTGTTTGATTTCACCTGGTGATGTACTGCTGGATGCAGTCGAAGCTGCCCTGGGGGTTATCTCTGCCCACATGGGACAGGTAGAAAGTAAACGTTTGCAGTTCACTGGAATTTTCTGACCGTGGTATTGAAATTTTCTGTTGAAGACAAAGAAAAAAACATCAACATGAGATATCCCTGTTCTTATTTGGTGTCAGAACAAGGCCTCATAGCGTTAAAATCCGTAGACTAAGACACTATTTTTGTTTCACACATTCAGAATTGCCTCTCTTTAGAAGACTTAAAAAGTGGCGGTAACAACTGTCAACTAACCCTTAATTAGACAGCTGCTAGATAACTTGTTTACATGGAGCAAATAATTAGACAAGTGACTACTGGGATGCAGATGCTGATAAAATACATTTTGCACTTAGGCATTGGGTGAAAATGGTTAACATGTCAATGCAGTTGAAATAAGGCATGTTAGTAAACTTCTTGGAGAGAAATGTGAAAGAGAGAGGGCGACACTAACAAATAGCCTTGCCACTTGAGTCTACCGGATTCCACCTTACCCTATCATTAGGATATGGAGAGAAAACACCAGTTGAAAGTAGTTTAAGACTGATTTCAAGGCCAGCCAGGTAAGGTTTCCAGAATAACGTGGCAGACGGACAACCTGCTCAGCTCTGTTTTCAAGAGCATGAATTCAAGTGACTGTGCATCAGACTGAGCCATGGTAACTAAATATGGGTGTATTAGAGGGTTTTGGATCCCCAGTAAAGATCCTCTTGACCAGTAAGCAGCTCATTGCCACTGACCTAACCTAACCTAGAATAGAGGCTCAGCCTGGCTTCTTTGTCAGTGCTGGGACTGATATGCGGTCAGACTGTAGGCAGCTCAGTTCTGTTTACCAAATGTCCCAACACATGTGAAGGTTGCAGGTGGCCGACTATAAATAAATACAGTATCCTATATTTGCCCTCCTGGAAGACCCGTGCTCCCAGTTATCCATAGTGATTCAGTATAACATAACACACACACTGCCGCTGCTGCAGTCTCAGAACCCATCGGCTATTGTCTGTGGAAAATTTTGCTTTTTTTTTTTAATATATAAATTATTTATCTCCACTATATGCAGATATCCGTTTATCGAGATAGCCTAAATGTCAACTGGATCTAAAACACCTACTAAAAAAAAACAAAAAAAACCCCAACTCTGACTGTAAGTCCTGGCCCGGATATCAGTTACCCAGATATTCGCTGGCTACACCGGAACCCAAACAAATATTGCCCGTTGCCCCCAGAGACCAAATCGTCACAAACAACGTGCATACAATTATTTTTACTCATCCATGAAAAGTACAGTTTCTAATGAAAATGGGTCATCAAGTGAAAGCGGTGTTTGGTGTCTCTCTCCCCCCAATTATTTTTTTTACTATGCATTTAGTATGTGTGCACTTTGAGAATGGCTGTTGCTGCAAGCTATTTAATGGCAAAGTTAAATGTACTGTATATAAAAGGTTTGGATGTGATGTGTGAGATGTATTGTGTTCAATTTTGATGCTTGCAATTTTACGACCACGTGTTTGTTTGAGGACCCCCCCTTTAGGAAGAATTAAAAAACCCTACGTTAAAATCTGTTTAACTTGCAAATTAAAAACTGTGCATGCAACAGCATTAGTTGAAGTGTTTAGCAAAGCTTCATGAGCTTTAGGCTGCTGTTGCCAAAAAAACAAGACAAAACAGAGCAATGGAAAAAAGGGAGAGAGCACACTTTGAAAGAGCAACTTCAATCACTGGGTGAACAACAGGGACTGACAATGAAACAAAGTTTCTGCAAGTAATATTCCCCTTTATCATTTTTTTTCTTCCCAAGGTTGGAAGTGGGTTTCAAACAGGTATTCAGTTTTTGCTGTGACTTCTGCTGCTTCTTCTTCTCCTCCTCCAGCAAACCGTGGCCGCGTTGCATTGTGGTATAAGGGAGTAAAATGTAGAGAGCATCGTATGTACACTCAAATTAGCAGTGCATTGTGGTTATTTTATAGTGGATTACATAGTGAAGACACCACTACAAAATGGCAAACGCACTATATAGTGCACTATTTCTGTAACAGGGAACAGCTAGAGATAGAGGTCTGACACACAAAGATAAGATCAAAGATGTTGGAAAGTGCTGACTGCTCAAAGGCTTCGCTCATGTGGCCTCATATTTTTTTAGTTAAAAGCATAACCCCCCCTAACTACCAGCCAGAGATGGTATGTAACAAAAGTACAAATATTTCGTTGTTGTACTCAAGTAGATTTTTCTGATATTTTTATTTTACTATTTTTTGTGGCGACTTTTTACTTTTACTACTTACATCTTAACACAAATATCTGTACTTTCTACTCCATACATTTTACAAAATTTGCTTGTTACTTTAGTTTTGTACAAGAGGTCATCATGTCGGAGAATTGCACGGACAAGTGTCTCACACCGTGAGCGAGCACGCGCCACACGGAGAAGAAAGTGAGAGAAGATAAAAAGAGACTAGCTGTCCAGAGGATAATCAGTTGAGATTGTTTGTTTCCTTGAGAACTGTAAGTCGTATAACTTATGTTGTTCATCTAAGCCTGTTGTATTGGTCTATTAGTTATTGCACATTTAAAGTAAGTTAGCTAGTGATTTTGTTTATGTTTTTCATCCGTTAGCTAGGTTGCACATTGCATCAACAGAGTGAAGTTGTCTCAATCCGTTTTAACAGACACACCTGGGGCCCAAGGTGGAAACTAGAATCAGCTTTAAATCCAGTCCTCACTAACAAGTTTACAATCATTTCACTGGAGTTAGTTTTTATTGTTCGCATCATCAATACTGAGTTCAATATAACTGGATGAGACTATACTGTATGTTGCATTTGACACACCACTAAGACGACTCAGCAGATTTAGCAGCATTCTGCATTCATTTGCAGCAAATCATTGCAGCTTGATGGCGCTAACGTTAGCACGTAGTAGTACGGACATGATTGAAAATGAAGAAAGGGGCGATCCCAGAGATTCAGCAGACGAGCAGCCAGACATTCCCAGTCATCCTCTACCTTATCTGAGAGAGATGTTTGAGACAGGCATCAAGAATGACTCCTGGCCAATGTGCGGTGTAACTCTTAATTGTCTGTTTAGTAATTCATATTTTATCCTTTATTTTCTTTCCAAAAGCGCCCCCCGACATGTGGTCCAAGTAGCTTTGCATAAAAAATGGTCATCATTCGCAAGGTTATTCGCAAAGGTCATTCGCAAGGGTCCAAGCCTTTACTTTGTTACTTTTACTTGAGTAAAGAAGTTAAATCAGTACTTCCACTTTTGCCAGAGTATTTTTTAACACAAGTATTTGTACTTCTACTTAAGTACGGGAAATGAGTACTTTTGCCATCTCTGCTACCAGCTGACTCTTCTGCTCCTCGATAACAAAACTAGTCAGTAGCAGTTAGCCTTTATAATCCCAAATTTATTTTGGAAAGAAGAAAAAGACAAGCCTACTATTATTATGCCAGCGCAAATTTGTTTACAGCGGTTCAGAATATGATTTTGAAAAAAGAAATCTGGTTAACAATTGTAGCTGGTACTTAAAAGTTCCAATTTGAGCTGGCGTTGTCAGGCTGTGGTCTTTGGCTTGTGGAGGACAAAAAGGAAAAGAAAGATAAAGATGAAACTAAATGGGCGACACAGCTGTGGATTAAAAAAAAAAAAAAAAAAAAAAAAAAACACAGAAAACCCCCTTTGCATTGTCTATCCGTTTTTAGTCTTGAGACGCTTTCCTGTCTAAAATGATGAAAGAAGCTTGTTAAGCATGTGCTCACTTTGTCAGAGCTCAGAGAGAGCTGTACCAGATGAATGAATATGGGTGAATGAATATGGGAGCTCATCGTGACAGCCAGGCCATCTGCTCTGTAATTTAGCCACTTTCACACTCCTGACTAGCATTCTGATCTGAACAGTAACAGATTTTCCTCCATGGTGGAGTTTGCTCTTTGCTGCATTAGTGAAATGCATGCCTTACTTTACTTTTCAGCCAAAATCACCAGATAACACCAGGTCTACCATCTAATCTGCAATTGAAAAACATGACTTCACATATGCCTGTATACAGTGAGGAAAATAAGTATTTGAACACCCTGCTATTTTGCAAGTTCTCCCACTTAGAAATCATGGAGGGGTCTGAAATTGTCATCGTAGGTGCATGTCCACTGTGAGAGATATAATCTAAAAAAAAATATCCAGAGATCACTATGTATGATTTTTTAACTATTTATTTGTATAAATTCCTCAAGACTACATGCACACCAAACAATGAGTTGAATAAATTTGCTAAGCTGCTGCTACCTAGGGTTTATCGATGAGTTTAGAAAGCATGCAGTGGAGTCTTTGGAGTGGGTTGCAACACATCCAGCCTTAAATTGTGTGTATTTTACTGCAGCATGTACAGAATCATGACAACTTCAGCAGTAAATTGCTTATGTACTTGTAGATCACAAAGTAAACAAGCCACTGTTGTAGCTATTAACTCCTGCATTCCCAACTTTTAACCATTCATTGAGTGTGAATTTGCACTGTATTCAATGCTGAAGGGGGCAGCGGCCTCATTCAGCATTGGGCTAACTTCCATGTCTTTGCTGCGTAATCATACAACAACAAAAAAACAGAAAAAAAGCCATTTCACCTATGTTGCACTAACTTTTTTCATTCATCTCTGAGATAAGGGGATGCGGCAGCTCTAGTGCTTCACGAGGAAGCACTTCTGGGTAAACAACACAATGGTCCCCCTCAGGAAATGTAGACATTTGCAGGAGTTTAGATGCTGACGAGTGTAGTAGGCAGTCATTGGTTAATAATTAATTACAAGTCTATACCAAGGACACACATTCAACCCGCAGTTCTCTAAATGGTGCCAACCGTTTTATATAAGTAATAAGGGTGCAGACTACGGAGTAGGGTTGAATGTTACCATTGTATTACTAATAATAGATGCAGAAATTACAATGTGCTGGGCGCCCAGATAAAAAAAATAAAGAAACTACAATGTGCCGTTTCAAATTCAGTGCCACATTTTATTGTGCACTTTTGAAGATGCAACATAGAAGGTAAACCAACAGCACCATTAATAATCAATTATATAAAAAACAAATTTAATTTTTATACTGTCTCCAGACATGTAGAAATTAGAAAACAGAGTGACTGAAAGAGGATGGGATAATGGACAACAACTTAGAGTTTAGGCAAGAGTGCAAAAAAAGCCAAAAAATGAAAATAAGTTTTGTATACATGTACATACACATGATCTATTAAGAAATATATAAAATAATTAGGCAAAACACATAAAGGCTGTTCTTCTACTTTACCACATTACATCTGACCACCTCATGTTTCATGTTAAAAGAAGCCAGTTCTCCACCTTTAAACATGAATGAGCCCCTGACATGGAGATCACTGTGAGAGAAGGTAACTTTAACAAGCATGTTTAAGGCTTAAGCAAAGAATGACTACAAAATTGTTGTCTGTTGAGAATCAAATCGTTTGCCTTTGAATCGGACCGAATCGTGAGGTTTCCAGAGATTCCCACATCTACAAAACATTTTATTAGGACAACGTTTTGGACAAAGATGGATGACAAATCACTAAAGGAAGCAGCTCCTAGAATGTCAAACCAAACTGAAACCTGGCAGCACAGAAGTGCACATAGAGTGTCTATGTACGTCAGACTGGCCAGGCTCTCACATGCATACACTGCCTTTTGCAGTGTAGGAAGCAGTGGCTTGTGCAGAAAATGTTTGTGAGCATGATGTTTATTGTCTTTATGGGGACAGTTAATTGCTCATATAGAAAGTACTGTCAACCTAGTGTGGGTTTTGTGATCATTAAAAACAACCAGCAGGTACCGACTGCAAAACTGAGGCACTTTTTTTTTTATTACTTATTTTAGGGCATAAAAACGATTCCACAATCTATTGCATTGTTACTTGTTTCTTTCCTTCACTTAGCAGGATATCTTTTGCATTTATTGACTATTGCACCACAGAGGCAAGGCAGGCAGAGGTAGCTTTAGCTTTGCTGCAGTGGTGAATATTAGCAGGTACAAACACCTACAGCTTTCAGTCTGCTCCGTCTCAAGCCGCCTTTGCGTTTTCCTCCCGGCGCTGCAAGGCTTCAGTCGGGATGAGAGCTGACAACAGCCCTGGGGACACATCCATTCCACAGTCAGTCCCCAACCAGCTAGCAACCATCCACTATCACTACAGCCCCGGCCCGGGGGACACATCCACATAGAGCCCACAGCCAGCTAGCAGCCATCCTGGTCAGCGCTTAACTCTGGCGCTAAGGACGCTAACAGCAGTTTACTGAACCGACGAGAAAGAGACCCAAGCACCTGAGTCATAAGAGCGGCCACTTGTAAAATGACACCTCTGTTAGCTTTAGCGGTGCCCCCCCTTCCGCTTTTAGCCGTCTGTATAGTTAGCTAAATTTACCAGAAAAAAACAGGAATAAGACACCAAAATGACTTAATTTAAAGATGTGGTAGCACTGGATCTGTACGAGAAGGACAACTCTGGGAGTTGGAAGGGTGTTGCGATTCTGGCTGCTCACTCCGAAAAAAAGTTAAGCCTCCAGACTAACTTTTATCACTGGCCAGTGGCCCCCAACTGAAAATAGGGGCACCACCATAAATCAACATGTTAACCATTTCCAGATTCATCAATAATAGTGCAGAAACCCTTGCTGTTTCACGCAACATGTAAAAAAATAAAAAGGGATGTAAAAAGGGTTCTCAAATTTTGGTCTCAAATCAACAAACAATTTGGTGCAGTCTAAGTCCTATAGTGCAAATGGTTTACACAAAAACAAATAAGTTACATCAGAATAAAAACAGCTTAGTAATTTTTGTTAAAAACAATATTTAAATTTAACATTAGGGGCATTCTTCCAATCTTTTGAAAAAGAGTTCTCTTAGCAACAAAGGCTAATGTTAAATTTCAACATCATCTCTGCCTCATCTTTCTGATTTCAGCAAAATTTTGTTAAAAGCAACCGGCAAAAAAATTTCATGAACATGAGGTTACATGGGAAAGATATGCCTGCACTGTCACACTTTGTGTTAATAGGTGAGAAGTTTAGTTTGTCTCCTTACAAAAACATGGCAGTCTTCCCGAAAATGTGACTTTTTTAAAGGAGGTTTCAGAGTATTTTGAGGGGCCCAGTTGGCATTTTGGAATCTGTCTCCTTGTTTAGCATGAGGCCAAAAAAAGCAAAACAAGGCCCAAATATTGTGGCTAGTAACAGTAAAAAAAAATAAAAAGGGAGAGGCTCTCAAATTTTGGGCAAAAAACAATTTTGCCTGATCAGGTCCCAAATGGTTTGAAGCAAACAAGTAGTGTACACAATTAAGATCTAATGCATTATTAACATACGCAAAAAAACATGAACATGTTACACATATGGAAAAAAAGAAACATTTTCATTTTAAATTCAGATCAAAGCAAAACTTTGTGGCGGCATCATTTCTTGATCAGGTCCCAGTGAGAGTAGTGTATTAAGATCAAGCATTATTAACATAGTACATGACACATATGGAAAAAAGAACATCATCATCTTTCTTGCTGCTCGCTTATAGACATGGCACTGAAGTGTCATTTTTTTCGTGTTTCTTTTGAAAAAGTTTGTGTGTCAGTTAGAGTTTGAACTTCAAAATGTGTTCTTGGAAGAAATTTCTGTGAATTCTGAAATACTTGTTAGCAGCTAACTGTGGTGATTTATCTGGACAATTGTGACAATGCCATATGAAAGTCACTTTCTATTATTTCCATTATCTGTAAACAAAACTTCATGCATTGATTGGAACGGAGTGAGAGAGAGAAAGAGAAAAATATGTTCTTACCCCTTGGTTTCCATTAAATCTGATCAATGGTCGTGATGACAAGACCTATAAAAAGACAAATAACAGCTTTGAGAACTAATCCCCATGGTAAACAAAACCAAGTTATTCAGGCAAATTTCCAGACAGGATCTTTTAGGTTGCCATTAATATACATGTGTATGTATGAGCACTGAATAAGATAAAAATAAGACAACAGAAGTACAAATAATTGCTGAAAGCATTACATTAGGCATGCACTACTGCAATATCAGTTCATAAATGGTTAAATCTTTTCTTTGTTTTCAACTAGTGGAAAGAGCAGCAGGTACTTTTACTATACAAGCTCCAACATGAAACCAGATAACACATTAAGGAAATGTGAAAAACAGAAACTAAAACTTTAATAGCATTTTCTATTCAAAGCTGATATTACAATTTCAAGTTGGCATTAGCCGATTTTACAGCGGGAAACCAAATACTTCCACATTTTAGTACTGTGTATACTTGGATGAGTTTTCTACCAAGAACAATTTGCTATGGTCATTCATCAAAATCCAAGGCAAGTTCTGGTTTAGTGGTTACTTTCTGTTCACAAATACATTACTTAAAATGTATTAAGATTTCTTACACCTACAAGAAATGCTTAAATTTTTTTTTAATTTTTTTTAAAGTGTTGGGTAAAACATTTTCTCCAGTTAGGTTAAATTTAGAATAAAATTGCCATTAATGTACCCATTAAGTGGAACATTTTAATATACAATAACTCTAAATCCAGTGTCACAGAAAGTTGTAAAACACAAACAAACACACGTAAAACTTAATAGTAAATTTGCAAGGTAATATCCTTTTTAATATAATAAATTACAATCAGCAGAGTGACAACTTCCTGGAAGTTATGTCTGGTTTGGAGATGCAGGAAAAGAGGAAGGGCTGGACAGGGTTTCTACTTGGCTTTCAGTTGTATTCAGCTGTTTCAGTATCGGATCCACAGTTCCGGGGGGTTACCCTATGGTATCGGTTTATCATTTGATTTCTTATAACTCCACATTCAGTTTCTCCATTTCAAATAAAGCAAATCAAAGACAGAAGCACTTTCATTTCCTAAGATAGATTCTACAGAAAGACGAGCGATACAGCAGGATTCTTTTGTTGGGAAGTTGTTGCCATACTAATGTGCTGATGCTAATGCTAAAACAAAGCAGCAACAGTGAGCACCACACACACAGAAAGTGCCAAGCCAAAACTTTGTCTTTGTAAAGTCAACCTGAACTGTATTTCCAAGAGTGTTTGTGACAACAGAAACCGTTTTTAGGATGCTGAACTCATTGTGCTGAATATAATTTGAATTCAAACTGTTTTTGTTTTTAGGAAATGCTACCAACAAGGAGCCAAGTGAAGCATAACGACAATTGTAGGAAGTGAACATGGACATCCAACTTTGCCCGTTGCACAATAATGAGATCTTCAAAATCAAAACTTAGTCCACACTTTTTAACTAAAACACCTGCCAAACTAATGGCATCATTCCCATTAGCTTCAGCTGTACGGGTCATTAAGTCACAAGGTAGCGTTTCGATCCCCAAAACCTCCTGTCCGTACGTTATATGTCCTTGAGCAATACACTGAACCACACATTGGGTTATAGTGCAGTTCACACTGAAATACTCAGAAAAATGGTTTCCTCCAGACATTGCTCTGAGGAACAGCGGACTTTGATTAAAAAGTTGATTGGAGAGGGGAAAATGTACAAACAAGTGCTGAAAATGATAGACTGCTCAGCCAAAATGATTTCAAATGTCTTGAAATGGCACCCAAAGCCTGAATGACGTGGGAATAAATGATCAACTACCATTCGAATGAATCGAAAAATAGCCAAAATGGCAAAGGCTCAACCACTGATCAGCTCCAGGAACATCAAAGAAGAGTTAAAGTTACCTGTGAGTACTGTTACAATCAGAAGAAGGCTATGTGAAGCAAAGCTATCAGCTAGAACCCCAAAAGTCCCACTGCTGAAAAAAGACATGTACTGAATAGGTTGAAATTTGCCAAAGGACACATTGACTGGCCAAAGGAGAAATGATGCAACATTCTGTGGACTGATGAGAGCAAAACTGTTTTTTGGGTCTAGGGGCTGCAGACAGTTTGTCTGACGACCCCCATGCGCTGAATTCAAGCCACAGTACACTGTGAAGACAGTAAAGCACGGTGGTGCAATATCGACACTGGCTCTACCAACTGAGCTATCCGGGTGACTGTGTCTCGCTTTTGTGGCATCACACTCAGGGGTTGAAGTGGGCCGGAACGATCCACAACGGCATTCTAGCACCTTCGATTAATAAGTAAAGTAATCTAATCTTCTTTACATCAGTGTTTCCAGTTTCTTTAAAATAACACCAAATATCCGTAGAGCGAGTGAGGGATTAACTTCGGAGCAAGGAGCTGACTCTAGAGGCATAGTAGGAGAAACAAAGTGTCTCCCTGTGCTTTGTGATCGCGATCGGAAAGCTGTAGCAGGCAAGGGGGGGGGGTCGGTCCACAATCTCATTTACCTCGCCAACAGTATAATATTGTTTAACTTTGCCCTGAGCTTTGAACACTCAGAGCCTATGTAGGAACACCAGACCTTTCATGGAGCCATGCTTTCTGGTATACCTCTGCAATGTTTACCACAGCACCCGTTTTAGCTCTCCCACCCTCTGCCCCCCTCCCCCATCCCATAGTGCTACCCTCAGCCTGTTCGTTTGAATGGGCTGCTGACATGTCACTATTCTCTGGGACCTGAGCCCAGAATGTTCCACAGAGCTAACCTTAGGGACAGAGTACGGGTCCTGACCACGGGTCGATGACAAGGCTGTGGATGTTCTCACACGCTGCCAACCAGCAAAATGGGGATCAGCTGGACATAGCAGGGACTTGCAGCTAAGCAGCCTGTGATAAAACTGAACTGATGACAATGTTGTTCAAGGGGGAAACTGTTGGGTCTTTGTAAATCATGGAGGAGTGATTGGTGAAGTGGTGGAGACCTACTCTAGCTGTAAAGTGCCCTGGACAACTCCTGTTGTGACTTACATTTCCTTGTAGTATTAACGCAAATGTCGATTAAAAAAAACGACAGCAACATGAACCTCAGCAAAAGAAATTGTGTGCCTGGCTTTCACAATTTAACTTTAAACTGCTGTTAAAATCTATAGCTTATAAGGAGTCACAATTTCACATGAAAAGCTCCTTTTAATCAGCATGCAACCTTCATGGCCCAATATCAGCCACACAAATTATATCTAATACTAGACCAGCAAGTTTTATTGGGTATAAGATTGCCAGCTTCGCTTTAATCCCCCTGAAAACAAGGCCAAGGCTTTCAACAAGGGTCCCATTTATAGAACTGTGTAGGAGCCTTACTACAAGTGTACGTACGCCCTAACGGACTGATTACCGACAAGTGTGCATACTTGAATCAGCCTCTTATCCCGCCCTGTACACGCCCATTTGGAACAATAAATAGTCAATGCAAAGCACCTTGTGAATGTTGATAAGTGTGTTAATGCTCTTTTGTTACGCCGAATAACGACGTCTGGCGGAGAAAAAGCAAAAAAACTTCTCAGGCGTTCCGGAATTGCTGCAAATGTAATCATAATTTCAGCCTGTTTTAGCACAGTGTAGGGATAGACTAATCTATAGACTACCTATATTATTGATATCGTCCCAAACTCTGGGACAGCTACCAGACCTATAGAATACGATTTAACAGAACTACATATTATATCCAAACAAGCCTTAGTGATTACGTGATTCTTTTTTTCCCAAGCCAATCTGGCGCTCCTTAAACCAGTCTGATCACGTGCCTCCATGAGCCAATCAGAGTTGTTCCATGTTGTTCTGCGCAGTCTAGTTTCTAGATGTAGACAGTCACCGAGGACAGTAACGTGAGGAAAATTCCACAACAGATAGCAGTCGGTCATAGGGCTATTAATTATCTTAAAAAGGAAACAAAATGTCATTTCTAATGACTAATGTTAGCAAACTTTACACTTTTCTGATGTCTCGACTTTGACCAAACTGTAGAAAGTCACCAAACAATACCTACCAACTGTGAATTTACAGATTATTAATGACACTGATAGTACGAGTGACTGAGTTCAGTAGGGAGCAAAGCAGACTGGGTGAGATGCTTCTTCATTTCACAATTTCACACGCAAACACGTTTTTCTGGTAGTGGTGTGCTCACCAATTCAATTATTTGGATGTGAATTATATTTGGTCTACTCGGCGAGTCCTCACAGTGCAGCTGTTGAATTCTGACGCACGACCAAAAACCCCAAAAAGTAACGTGGTCGCAAAAAACAGAATGGTTTGACACATTTTGCCAATAACAAATATTCCGAGAGAGAGAGAGAGAGAGAGAGAGAGAGAGAGAGAGAGAGAGAGAGAGAGAGAGAGAGAGAGAGAGAGAGAGAGAGAGAGAGAGAGAGAGAGAGAGAGAGAGAGAGAGAACCACCTACAGTTATGACATGCATGCTGCTCATTCTGTGTAATTGAATCTGTAATTGAAAGGGGCATGTTCAAAATAATAGCAGTGTTGTGTTCGATTAGTGAGGTGATAGACTCTGTAAAGATACAGGTGTCAATTTTGACCCATATTTAAGGAAGGAAGCAAATGTTGCGCATGTGGGTTATAGTGCAGTTCACACTGAAATACTCAGCAAAATGGTTTCCTCCAGACATTGTTCTGAGGAACAGCGGACTTTGATTAAAAAGTTGATTGGAGAGGGGAAAACGTACAAAGAAGTGCTGAAAATGATAGACTGCTCAGCCAAAATGATTTCAAATGCCTTGAAATGGCACCCAAAGCCTGAATGACGTGGGAAGAAATGATCAACTACCATTCGAAGGGATCGAAAAATAGCCAAAATGGCAAAGGCTCAACCACTGATCAGCTCCAGGAACATCAAAGAAGAGTTAAAGTTACCTGTGAGTACTGTTACAATCAGAAGAAGGCTATGTGAAGCAAAGCTATCAGCTAGAACCCCAAAAGTCCCACTGCTGAAAAAAGACATGTACTGAATAGGTTGAAATTTGCCAAAGGACACATTGACTGGCCAAAGGAGAAATGATGCAACATTCTGTGGACTGATGAGATCAAAACTGTTTTTTTGGGTCTAGGGGCTGCAGACAGTTTGTCTGACGACCCCCATGCGCTGAATTCAAGCCACAGTACACTGTGAAGACAGTAAAGCACGGTGGTGCAATATCGACACTGGCTCTACCAACTGAGCTATCCGGGTGACTGTGTCTCGCTTTTGTGGCATCACACTCAGGGGTTGAAGTGGGCCGGAACGATCCACAACGGCATTCTAGCACCTTCGATTAATAAGTAAAGTAATCTAATCTTCTTTACATCAGTGTTTCCAGTTTCTTTAAAATAACACCAAATATCCGTAGAGCGAGTGAGGGATTAACTTCGGAGCAAGGAGCTGACTCTAGAGGCATAGAATCATATTTGGTCTACTTGGCGAGTCCTCACAGTGCAGCTGTTGAATTCTGACGCACGTGCACGACCGAAAACCCCAAAAAGTAACGTGGTCGCAAAAAACACAGAAAGGGACTGTAAAAAACAATGCATACATTTATATAACAGATCTTTTTTTAATGTAGTTTTATAATGTCCCAACTACTTACCAGTTGCTTGAACAGGTACTGTATGACAGTCTTTGGCATTTTAAATCACTTTCATGTGTACTTTCAATCATCCATGACACTATAGGCTACTGTTTAATATGTCTTTCTAACTGTTTTAATTCACTGACTTTGGGCTTGCCTGTATGATATTTAATCTATGTAAACTGTCAGAGCTCTGTTCTTTATGCTGCTAAGAGCCACAGGCTACACAACTCCGTTTCATTTGGCATACCTAAAGCAGTAGCCCTTCTTCCACGCTCTCACGGCATGCAACCACCACGTGGAGATGGGGTTGCCTCAAACTTTCACAGTTACATCATGTAACTTGATGCAGCTATTTGTACATTAGCAGGACTTTAGCACAATATGGATGTGAAAGCAGTTATAATTAGCCAATGGGACAATAAAATTAGTTGTGGTTAAAAATCAACAAATAATCGTGATATTAATCTTGATCTCAATAATGATCAAAATCATCATGATTATCATTTTGGCCATAATCGTGCAGCCCTATTTGACGCTATCCTGTATTTCATGGAGTCGGGCCATCTCCTTCTTCTCCCTTAATTCAATTAAACATTAAGAAAAAAAATGTAAGATTTGAGTTGGAGCCGTTTATGGAACAATCATCACTCGGTACATGCACAAAAACAATGCTGGATTTAATCTTCATGATAATGAGTGTGATATAGAGTCGAAGAATTTGTGTGAGGCATCAATATTTGAAAATATTAACAGTCATTGTTATTCCCAAATGTATTTTGTACAGTCACCAATTCCCATTGTCTACAAAATGTGCGTATGGGTCAGAGTTTGTGTGGAGGACCGCACCTTCTCCAGTCAAGTTTTTTTTTTTTTTTTTTAAATCACAACCTATGCATGGAAAGTCAGCATGTATTTTCAGCCTCGTTTTGAGCGTACGCAACATTGAAAAATGGACCCCTGGCCCATTAACAATACATAAGTGGCAGTAGGGTTTGAATTTACTTTTTAAAAAAAGTTTCACAAGAAGCTGGGCAAAATTCATGGAAAATTACCAGGTATAGACTAAGTTCATGCACGCATGCAGGAAACTTTCTCCTTTTGTCTCTCAGGTTTCAGTGCCAAATGATTTCTTTGTTTTGTTGTAGATGTACACAGGAATAGCCATGTCTAAATCCTTTTGGGGATGGCTGTGGCACCCAAATTGTCAGTGTCATCAGTGTGCATCACTGGCACACTGATGAGATGGTCCACGTGTCTACAATTTCAGAGGTGGAAAGAGCCCTTTGTGCCACTCTGCAAAGCTGAAATGGTACTGGGTGTTCCTACTTTTGATTCCCAATGTGCATGCATCATTGCTGAATAGGTTTGGTGTAAAAACGTGTACTAGTCTACTCCTTTAAAATATCTTTGACACAAGAGTGTCAAATGAGTGCTTAAAGAAACACGCTAGCTTAATTGGACCTACTTATTGGTGTATTTACTCTAACTTGGTCTAGTGCTCTAATGAATGCTGTCTGAGCTACCTTTGATCTGGTGCTTGAAATGGGACCGCAAATTTCATGTGGTGGTGTGCACCCTAGGGGTGGGCGATGTCCCTTAAATTAGCAGTTGACGAGGTTTACAGTAAAACACTGCAATGGATGATGATATCGTCGTGGGAGGGTGGGGTAAGCACTTATTTTACTGTATCTTTTTCTACTAGTATGGGCTAACAGTTAAGAAAACAATCAGACATTAAATGCCCTCTATAAATAGACATTACATGGCAATGCTGCCGCCTGTTGGTAGGGGCAGTAAATTACAACTTGACCCACTTTCATTTAACTACGATGCCATCTATACTCAGATGTCCGTGCTCTGCATTTGCCTTTAACAGAGCAACAGTAATACCCTAATATACCATCATTACTGAGATTAAACTACATTCTCAGTTATATTTGCACTGAACAACACATTCAATAAACAGAAACATAACTCTTGCAGCGCACATGAACAGATGCGCGATATTAGCTCACAGATGAAATACCACCCTTGTGAATTAGCCTCCTTCTTCTTCACAAGAAGTGTGATAGCGTTCCATGTTAGCGCCTTTTCTCTCTCACACAACGCAAAAGCCAGAGTGTTTTTTCTTGTTTAAGACCGATGCAGAACTTTGTCAATTTCCTGTCCAGCGCCAGCGAGGGGGGGGGGTATTGTAGACGTATCCTGATGAGTTTTCTGTAATTCAATTTAACATTCCAACAATCTATTTATATTAATGGTATCTGACATTAAGAAAGGCATCTAACACTAGTAAAGACAGACACTTTGAGAAGGTAAACATTGTTGTTCTTATTGAAACAGACAAAAAAAGAGCAGAGTAAATGGCCAGAGATAGGCTTATTACTGCTGCCTAAATTTTTCTGTGCAGGACTTAGCATGGCATGCTGCAAAAAAGGCAATCAAGCTGTCCTAGAACAACTGATGGGTTCTATCTGGTCTCTATAGGTGTATGGTATGTTTTCCCGAAGTCTGGACATGAGAAATTTAGTTTTCTTAATGTGATTACTGTGTAAAATTAAGTGTCTGACAACTACAAAAGAGAGAGTGAATTGCTGTAAATTTGCTGTAATTCAGCCTTTAAAACCAAGAAAAGACAACACTTATGCTATATGATATTACAATATCCAAAATCTAACACAATATCTAGTCTCATATCTCAATATAATATTGATATATTGCCCAGCTCTATGTAGCCTACATACTACAAAACATTTCATAACAATTTGTATTGTCATTAGAGAGCCATGAGATTCAAACTCTAATCAAATATAATTTCAGCTATCTGGAATGCATGAAGTGAGAGACGAAACGCAGGGAGAAAAGGAAGAAACGTACATGATGGCAAACAAAACGGCATGCATACAGCTATATTACATCAATAGAAAATAGTATTAGCGTTCTGTTACATTACTTGAAAGGTTATCCACAGAAAATCACTGTAAAAATTAAACAAAACATTAAACATAACAAAATGCTATATTTCAAGGATTCAACTAATTTCAGAATTTTTCCAAGTTTTCCATGAGGCCTGCTGTATTGAAAAACAGCAGGTCAGAGTCTGTCCTGTGTGCAGTGAAATCAGGTTGACATGGTCACTTGTGGCAAACCCTGCCACAGGACAAACAAACACCATGACATTTAGAGTCATATTTGGCCTTAGTGGTTATGGTCATCTCTTGCAGTGTCCCATGATCTGCTGAAATGGGGGAGTCAGCATTCCTTAAATAACCAAAGCACTGGCACAGACTGATCCGCATCGAGCAACAAAATCCCCTCCCGGTCTCCATTACTACCCATACCACTCCCATAGGGGGTCGAGACAGGAGGTGGATTGCAGCAAAGCACAAAAACACAACTGAGTGGGTGTAAACTGACCTCCATAGTGAAGCCTATAGCGTGTCGACACAAGTACCTGACTGAGCATTGATGATCTGCACAAAAAAACTCTTGCATTTGACTTTTTAAATTTCTTTTTTTATAAACGCATACATAGATCAATGTTTGATCCATGTAAACAGATACATTCCAGTAATCAAAACACATTTATCTGGTGAAGAAACCAGAGTGCAAGGTGTGTAAATCAGAGGATCCATTCCGAATGCCATCAGTCCCTTTTTCTGTGATGCAAGAAAAGCTCCACGCCAACAATACTGAGGATACCCCCTGCCCCCCGTAGAGACTCCGCTCAATGCAATATGACATATTTCACATTTCATTCCCCTAAACACAAATAAGTTTCCCGAAAACACTTTTGAGCAACTCAACAATTGTCTGTTCTGGTGTAAAACAGAATTTGACAGGCGTGACAGCTTTAGTGTTGCCTCGTTTACCTGGACTACCTACCACAGCAGGTATCTGGACCCTCACCAAACCATCAGGTTTTATTTTAACAGCTTATTGTCAAAAATACTGAAACAAGGGATACATCCTGAACGGTATCATTATATTCATTACAGGGCTTGACCTTTAAATCCAAAACAGAATTAACTGCCAAACCCAAGACGGGTGACGCTACCATGATGTGTGTCCTTAAGAATGTAAATTCATACTCCCAGTTTATAGTCAGCAATACATTCACTCACCACCAAGACAAAAAGGAGAGACTTGGCCAACCTTTAACTGGGAAGACTCATCTCTCACCAGTGTAATCCTGCAGAGCTAGCACACACGATTTATTTTCACCTCATATGCAAGCTTTCCTGGCCTGCCTATGAATTTTCATTTTAGCTTAGTATTTTAGTTCAATGCTTGAGTTTTTATTTCTGTGGGCTTTCTTTGTTGTAAATTGTGAAACACGCAACGAGAAAAATTAGTACTACTGAATCAAATGGTTTAAACATGTGCTGTAACAGTTAGGCTACCCAGAGACATAATTCCACTTTCTTTCTGTACTCTTTATAACCTTCAGTTTGGTGACACTCAAGTAGCCTTACTCATTTCCTTGCTCATGTCGCAGCTGGTAAAAAAAAAAAAAGAAATGCGTCTCTGGGCTGCTAGTCCCGCAGCATGAGCTTGAGTTCACTGTCCTCAGATGGACTAACAGAGGAACCAGCTGACAGTCACGTCTCATACAGGAAGCAGTCAATAACACACTGTCCTATTGGTACTTGATGACTGCTGTTGCACAATGCACTTACAGAAACTAAAGCTCACCTAAATTAGCTTGGCATCTTATTCTGCTGCAATGTAGAGGAATGACGTGACAATGCAATGACACAATTAAGAGTTAAACTGTTCCAGCTGTATACATGGTTGATGCTAGCCAGGGTCTACTCTTTATCAAAGCAATTATGCCTGGACCAGCCTGGATATTAGCAGGTGCCTGCCAGTGGTGACACATTTTCCAGTCAAACAATAGTTTTTTTGTAATAACACCACAACTTTTATATTGAAAAGGCGTGTTGTTCTGCTCTCTTCCTCTTCCTTTACCAAGTTCCCAGCTCACCCCTGCTGTTGGGTGCCAGCCAGTGTTTGAATTATGAGGAAGCCAGAGGAGCTCAGCTCCCCCTAAAAGATACCAGAAAGCAATTTAAGCTCAAGATTGGTGTAGTAGTTGATTTTTTTTTATTTAAAATCATTAAATTACATTTAAACCCCTAAAAAGGGTCACTGTAACAGAAACAAGCCAACTCTCTTTTCCCCTGCGATATATATTGCATATGAAAAAGGGAAAAAGTAATTTTTAAAAGATGACATAAATAGCTCTATTTGGAAATAATAAATCATTCTCGACTACTGCGGTGATTTTGTAGGGGAGTGCATCTACATAGAAGAAAAAAAATGAAAAAAGCATCTTTTCTAATGTGAACCATTCTTTGAACTTTAATGCTTTCCAAACACCAAAGCAAGTAAGCCCTGGGACTAACGTTACTCTTTTGAAGTGGTTTCAGAGAAGGAAATTAGGTAGAAATACGCTGGTTGACTAGCATGACACCATTGTAGGTTATTCATATAATACTATCAATCCAGGCTAACGTGAATGACAGCGACATGTTGCTTCCTCTAAATTTCAGCTTGTGGTCGACTAGCGGGGCCAGCTCGTTAGTTTGATAAATTGATCAAACCTGCATGTCATGCGCACTAGCAACAAACTGTATCCATGAACAACTGAACCAGTGTAAATGACGTTGGATCAGACACAGGCTTCTGTAGTAGATTAGTGTTTTGTTTCCAGCGTCGCGGCTCCAAACCTAACATTAGTTGGGACAAACGGACCCCTTGGTTCTAACTATATCAGCTTCAGCAGCATTCTGCGGGGGGAAATGGCCAGGAGATGTTGTAAATATGTTGCACTAATCAGGTGATTTAGTTCATATTTGCAGTGAACATAAAACACTGACTACTGTAGCTTCACTGACTACCCATCGAAAACTATGCGCATCACTGTGTCAGCGGCTGCCTACAGTACTTTTCTACACGCGGAGAGCCTCACTTCCCATAACAAACCCCGTCGAACATCACATACCCACGCTGTCCACATGGCTACCTGTCTTAAAAGGGAAGGGTCAGTCGGTAATAATCATGTAAAAGGAGAACGGTAAAAGTTTACTTTTCTATCAAACAGCAAAAAAGGATTAGCGTCAACATCGCAACGTCCTGTGATGTGAATATCGCGCATGGGCACATCGTAATGTCGATGCTAAAACACAATATTGTTCAGCCCTAGGGCTGACTGTGAATGTGTCCCCAGGCCGGGGCTGTTGTCAGCTCTCATGCCGACGGAAGCCTTGCAGCACAAGGAGAGTGAGGCAGACAGACAGGGCTAGCTGGCTAAATTACCATTAGGTTAGTCGTCTACCTATACAGTTAACTTTACTGATGAATTCGTGGTTTAGCCCAGAGTTGTTAACCGTGGTCAATACAATCATACTAAAGATAGCTGAGCATGTTGAACAATGCCATAATCTTATGTTACTGACTAAGAATTAGCTAGCTAACGGCATAGACCTAGCATTAGCTGCTTGTCAACCAGCACCTTTACAGTAAAGCACTTTTCCTCTTTGGTCCCCCTACAGATGAGAAGCGGAATTGTCCATTACTGTTACCATTACCATTATCTTTATGTCTAATTCCAAGGAGTTAATAATGGACCACTGAAACAATTTTACAAAACATTTAAAAAAAAAATTCTTTGATGTTTGATTGATCGATATTATTTGGATTTATGCTCCTCATCTGTGAGCATGTGAAGAGAGTGGGCCGCAACAAAAGCTGTCAACTGCCACACGCTAACAGTGCTTATGTGCCTGTGTAATCCTCACTGATAAAAGAGATGATAAAGTACACCGTATTTTCATATGTGTCTGTATTAATACATAGCTTGTAGTTAACTAAATAGACTCAGTCTAAAGTGCCAAATTTGAGATCCCATCTCCCAAACTGTTGACCACAGAACATTGCCTATGTACAAATAGCCAAAATGTGATGCAAACGTTTGTGGCAGTTAAGGTGCAACATCCACAAAACTGGTGCAGTATATGCTTGTCTCACCCTATGGCTCTGAACCGTCACCACAAACTTAAAACCCACAGATATACCATTGTCAACATTAGAATTATTCAAGAGTCTAGATCTGTTCAAACTATGAGTAAGGCAATTAACTCAAATGACAGGGAAAAGGTGATAAGGTACGCATACAGTGAGCAATACAGCTTAAGTAGGTAGCGAGTCCACAGGTCTGTACAAGAGGCAATTGTCAATAAAAAGGTGCATCTTAACTGTAAAACATGACTCCAACTTGCCTGTTTCGTCATCCATGTATCAGCCAACTGCTCAAACAATAAGCCCAGCAGACAGAATCCCTGTATATGCAAATCAATTCTTAAAACGTGTATTACTAACATATTTTGAATAAAATATTGAACAACTTTGTGGACGTGGGACAATGGGGCTAAAAATGTGAAGCGGTGTTCTATTCTTCAAAGAAACACCTGCCAATATCAACTCCATAGAGCTCAAGATGCGCGAGATAAATTGCATGTACCGTCATGCCTCCTTATGACAAATAACTAATTCTGAATCACAAGCACTATGAATGAAAGGCTGGGGTAAATCGTGTGTGACTATATATGCTTTTTTGTGTCTTAGCCAAAATAAGAATCCAATTTTACGTTAATATTAGCCCTGGAAGCTGACAGAAAGTATAACTACTTTGCATAAAAAATACCTAGTTTTTGCTAATCAAGTCATCATCCAAACAGACTACATACCTAAAGAACAAAAAGGGCCCTCAACACTTGGAGATTAAATTAGTTACCAGCGTAGCTACAATTTCATTATCTTGAAGTGTTGAGGGATTGCCCCATGTATTCTGTGTCAAACATTGGTTTAATCCAGGGGTCTTCAACATTTTTTAAATAGAAGAGAGAGAGAGAGAGAGAAGGGACCCCCTTCAACATATTGTATAAAATGAAGTTGCATTTTAAACTGGGCCTACAATAAAATGTAGGGCAACCTAAAGCCTTTATAGTGCATAAAATAATAATAGTTGGCAACTGGCATGATTTTATAAGTTACACATACATGCAGAACACTCTTCAGGATGATGCATCTGTGGATGGCTATAGGCCAGTAAGCCTTTCAACAAGGGGATTGATATTTGATAATATGTCAGCTTCATGTTGACATTTAAAAATAAGTCAATAATTTGGAGGCCACCTGTACTGACTCTGGGGACCCCCCAGGGGTCTCGGACCCCCTGTTGCAGATCCCTGGTTTAATCAACAATCTTCCTACAACTCGTTTTCAAACAATTATGTCTTACAATGTTATTGTTACGACTAATTAGTTGCAGGCCTGCTGTACACAGAGATACTGAAGCTGGAGATACTGTAACGCCCTTTCATCCTGACCTGCCAGGCTTTCCCTGTCAAATATTTATAGAAGCCGAAACGTTAGATGGCCAACATCAGACGTATAGCTAGATCTCTACACAATAACACAAGCAAGAAGCAGCAGAAGGGCCATTTCAGACACCAATTCTTGAAATCAACCTCTCATTGATTTTAAAACTACTGCTGACAAGAAAATATGTTAACTGCACTGTTGAATAACTTTGACGCACTTCTAATGCTGTCAAGAGAACATGAGCTTTTAATGGCAGTGAGGGGGTTGGGAAAGGAGATGGCCATCTTTCGCGTGAATACCGGGTACTTTTCCAAATTACTCACCATGTTGCCATTAACTACTCTGCCAATGCAACGCTTTCTTGGAGTAAACGCTTTCTTGGAGTTAACCCCCCCCCCCCCAAAAAAAGTATTCTGCTCGGTCTTCTCATAATCGAGAAGACAGAGTTTATATATCCAACGGGAACGTTAGCTGTTAACGTTACGTGTGGGCAGCTGCTGGCTAGTTTAGCTAGAAAGGTTTGCTAGATTTACTAAAACTTTCTGGAAACATCTTTACACGCAGCAGAAGTTCCTGTGTTTTTAGCTGACATTCTTAAAAACGTTAGACTTTCTGGTAAGGCAAGTTATCAACAGCACCAAGCTAAAATTGCCACTTTAACAAACACTCAATTAAATAACTAACGTTACTCTGTCTTCGGCAGTAACGTTTCTGAGCAGTGAGCTTGATAAATGACCGAGCACGGTGTTCAACAGTCGGTCTGGTTGTAGCGTTAGCTACAAAACGTCGAACAGCTCCAGTCATCCTAACCAGTCAAGAGCTATTGACCACTAAACTAGACACTTAACAAGACATACTGGCCAGCCTCAACCAGCCTGCTGTGGCTGTGTATCGCAGCATGAAGGCAGAAGCAGCAGACAGTGAGGACTGACCTCACACTGTCTGTCACAGCCGCCCGGACAGACTTCAAACGTAAACCAAAATGTCACAGAACCGAAAATGACAATTTACCTTACTGCTCTGATAGCCTTCAAATGCTCGCAGTGCGCTGTCAGTGAGTTTAACGTGAAATACGGATACATTGCTACCGTTGCTCACTCTTCCACAGGACAGTCCGTAGCACTGCTCCTCCTTCAGCGCCGCCATCTTGCTACCGTTCCCACCACGCGCACAGACGCACTCCGTCGTAAACCGAGAACTCCCGTTGCTTTTCAATGAATATTCAATGACCAGGTCCCTGAGCAGTAACGAAGCCCTATATAGTCACGTGTAATATAACTTAACTACATTTACACTATGATAATGTTATATTTTAGACAACTATTGTTGAGTTGTCGCTGCTCTTAATACTATAATATCGACTTCGAATAAATTTACAACTAATTCAGATTATCGCTTTAATCATTTATATTTGTATTTTTGTAATTATATGTTATAGTTATTAATGTGTGAGAAAAAAGACATTGTACCCAGCATTTAAGAATGGGCATTGCACACTCGGTGATGCGTAGGAAGTGGGAAACGATTGGTCATCTGATTGCGTCAGCAAAACGTCAATGTCTGAGAAAAAAAAATTAAACACCAGCTTTGGAATATCCAGAAAATTTGGGAATGTCCAGCTGTAAACAAATACAATACGATGAATGTAAATACTGAATATTTAAGTTATCTTGTTTGTCTTAAAATACAGTTGCTCACCCAATGTGACTGCATGAATTTTCAGGTAAATTTGTCTAGTAAAGACATTACCAATCAGCATTGGTATTTCTAAATCCTCCAAAGCCAGTTATATAAAGGCATAAATGCCACAGATCAGCCAGTGACCATTAAACAGTAACACAAAATCAGTCCAGAACTGGAAATAGTTAAAAAATCACTGAACACCTTGTCATCATCACTAATGCTCACTAATGCAGAAATTGCAATACCATACAAAAAGGAAACTGTAGTTTGATAACAGACATTTTTTTATTATGATGAATATAAAATTAACAAATATATGGAATGCTGGGAACTTTCACAACCACTTAATAATCTACCAACTAAAGAGTTTATGCAACTTTTGGCTCTGTAGGTCTACCATCTACTCTAAAGAAGCCACAGATTCAGCAATGTCACATTAACTGTATTAAATCAAACAATGATCAAAGACAGTGGAAATTAACATCCAAAACATTATAATTTAAGGAAAGCTTCACAGGCTATAAAATGTAGGGGAAAAAAAAAATACACACCCAACATTGTACTTGAAGGGTCATCCTTCAACATTTGGTCTTAATCATCAAAAAATGAGGTATAACTGACTAATAAATTCTCCTTTATTATTCATAGCCACATCTCTTAAAAACTCCATGTACCACGTGCTGTCCTTGTTTAAAAAGGTAGTAACTGCAGCCTTATTAACAAGAAATTAGTAATTTAACACAAACTGAAAACAGTTAATCTACTTTAGCTGCTGCTTTAATGTATATACTATACACAAGTGAACAAGAATATTGAGCTCCCAGCATTGATGTTGGGTCAGGTTATTATTTTTGTTCGATGCTGTTGACTGTATTTTTATATAACTGCATTATTTTGAAGTGTTTCTGATATTTTTTAATGAGGTGGATAAAATTTTAGGAACACCTTTCAATTTGATGTCACAACAAACGATGTCCAGCCTCAATACACACAATAGAACTGACTCAACAGTCTCAACAAAAAATTGACTGTTGTATTGTATTGCATGACATTGGGTTTATATTTTTCTGGTCACTTAGCATATGAGTTGAGTGTGAGAGCTAGCACACAAGCCAGATACTTTGCCAATGTGTGGACTTCTAATAATAGAGCATCTGCATTACATTAGTCAACATGAAACATTGTACCATAATTAAAATTAAAGTGAAATCACATATTCTCTCTTGGATAGGACATATTCATTTAACTGCACAATCAGAAGCTTTGAAAATATAGCATTACATAGGACCATGTCACGATTCTATTATTAGTGGGAAAAATATTCTTAAATATCTCCTATCTGAATCTATGGTAAATTATTTTACATTTAGATTCTCTAATAATCAATTTGCAACATTAACTTTCAAAGACAAAAACAATGGCAGCAAAAGAAAACAGTGCCTGGCAACGTGACAGATGTGCATAAACGTACATGTTTATAAGGTTGGAAATACAGTTCCCATAAGCAAATCTTGATGTTTTATTATTTGTCACATATAGTTCTCAAACATAGCAGAGAAAGGAGAGTGACAGTGAAGAGGCAACTGACCGACATTTCCACCCCCCCTTTGACAAAAGGTGAGAAGTCACTGCCAGATGTGCTTCTATATTCAGGCTCATGTTGCAGGGGCTTGGTCAAGCTCATCACAGGCTTGGTTCAATTTCTAGCAGCTATGACAACGGATAATGCTACACCGCCAATGGCTACTGCAGTGGCACCGAAAAGCCACTTCCAGCTAAGACCCTAAGGAAACAAAAAAGGTGTGAAAGAGTAGAGAAGGTTTAGTAGGTCGAGTTAAATCATGACAGTCAAAAGCTCAAAGCAACATATTCATCGGACTTAAAATATGAATACAGAACTGACATTCCTTGTGTATTACCACACAAAGGCTCTTTTGATGATCACATACGTATCACTATAAACAAAACTTATGTAAGTGCATGAGCATCATGTGACAATGGACAGAAATTCAAGCCGTATTCTAACCCAAAACATTCAACATTTAAACAGATTTGTTTTGTCAGGGAACGATGCTCACCCATGAAGACTTGGCCCGGTGTTTCTGGGAACTGCTGCCACTACTAGCAGGGTTACCCAGCATCTTCTTATACATGGCCTGCTCTGCTCCTCTCTGCTCCGAGTTCTTCTTCACCAGCTTGGAGAGCTCTGCATGGATTGTCTATGCAGAGGAGACAAGCCACATAGGTGTTGCAAACTCAAGTTCACCGTCTCCCTCCCCCTTACTCTACCAACCCAGCTATTCTAACATGAGGGGAACAAAGTAGTGCAACTGTAACAACCCGAGACCGATTTCCTTGTTAATGGGAATGTGTCAGGACGACAATACCCTTACATCAACAGACACCGCAAGTGGTCTGGAAAGCATGAAACAAGACCTGAAGGCTATTCAAAAAGATCATTTTTAACGGTGATCATGATAGATGGATGAAGCATCAATTAAACACTTACAAAATGAAATACTGGTAAAAAGACGTGTGCTGTCCTTTGTCGTCTTACAAGAAATCGCCGACTTGCATCACAAGCCTGACATTTAGCCTACACGTACACACAATTCCAGGATATGGGTTCAATTATTGCTCCAACATTGTCTCACATCTGAGTCACTTCACTGCTCTGAAAACTGGTGAGTGACTTAGCAAACAAATGCTTTCAAAGACAACCAAAATGTTTATGCATTGTTAATGCACTTTAGAAAGCTTGATGGATCGCCATTACATACGAGTTTACAGCAATGTTCACGTAGTAGTGATATTTGACGACAGTCTACCTTTAAAGATGTTTGTGGGGAGTACAGAGTCAGTGTTAAGGGTCTGTACAAGTCTCTACCCGGTTGGATTTGTCTACTCCTATCTAATGCTAAAAGTAAGCAGATCCATTTACAGAACAATGTTTGAGCAGTTGGCAACACTATTGCGCAATCAGCCACCCACAAAAATGGCAGGACTCTGACATGTCCCCAGGGCAAGGACATGTTACATTCTATCCAAACTGGAACTGTCAAATGTCATGTCAAAGAGTAAACAAACCACGGACAAACAAAATCTTCTATTATCAATTTGAGTTGGAGATAAGGGGTGTGAACAGCTGACACCAGTGCAAAATATGCAGACAGCATGTCGGTCAAAGCTCGGAGAAGAGAAAGATTTAGCGTCTTCTTTCACTACATGACGCTTGCTTTTGTTTAAGATTGCCTCGTTGATTATAACGGGAACGTTTTGGTATTGTGAAGCACACCCACTGTTCTTGCTGGTAGAACATGAGGTCATTTAAGAAGTCTTTTTATTATTATAGCAATAAGAGGCGAGTGTTTCAACAAAGACATCATTGAAAACATCCTTTGTATTGACACATATGGACTGAAGGTGCAATATAAAACATGCATCTTATTTTTTTTTTATTTCAGATATGAATAGATTCTGGACTACACACAGCAGTCCTCCTAAGAATTACTATTACAGAATGTAATAGTACATGATATTTACACTCAGCGTGCTGTATGAAAAGCTTAAGTGGCGGCCATTCCATGTGCTGTTTGACAGATTGGTGTAGGACTCAAGTGGGGGATTCTGGGCATGAGCACCACGCTACTGCAGCTCACAGCAAATCCAAGAAGCCCACGCACTGAGCTGAGTTCTGTCCTGGCTGTGTGTAGCCAAAGATCTACATATACCCGACTGTGTAAGCAGGAGAACAGGAACAGTGGCTAGGTGTTAGTTATAGCTGGGGTGCAGGGCAAATCCTATTTAAGGCAACCACATGAAAACAGATCCTGTGAAATGATGAATCAGCAGTCCTGACTTTGCAGTTCAAACTCAGTGATTTGATATTTCATCCAATGGCGCAATCTACTGGTCATAAGAATGAACTGCCGTTTCTCCATACTAAAAGCTGTGTTTTACCAAAAACTAATGTGAAGAGGCCAAACGTACCTTGTTGCTTGGTTCCAACTTCAGCGCCTTCCTCAAAGTTTGAATGGCTTCTGTGTATTCACCCTGCAAGGCTAGTACCTTGAGTGAAAACATACAAGTTTAACAAAACAACTGATCACAGACAAATACAGAAAGCGAAAGAAAAAAAAGAAAAGAAAAAAGCAATGTGTACCTTTCCCATGCGGAAAAGAGCTTTTATGTTGTCTGGCTGGTGTTCTAGTGCTGAGACACAAGATTTGAGTGCTGCATTATAGTGGTCCAGTTTCAGCTGAGAAGCAGCCATGTTGTTTAAACACTTCACTCTGACATCCATCAGCTCATTCTCCTCCTCAGGACTTATGTCAACTGCAGCAAAAGGAACCACAAGATAAACAGTTAAAAACCAGAAGAAAATAATCTGTGCCTCACTGAAATGACTGAATTTTCCTGCCTATCACCATCTAAGAAGGGCCATCTTAGTGTTTACACGTTGAGGAAAAAGGCATCTCTTGTTTTGGGGGTAAATCCCAAAAATTAATGATCAAAGCAAGCATCAACTCTTTGAGTGCCATACTGGCCGCGGTGTCCCGTCCTCCTTTTTCCATTGCAGATTAGTACCGCCTCATGCGTGAGGCGAGCCGCGGCTGGTCGTCATAGCAGGAAACTGCTGTGACCTAACGCAACATACTCACAGAACGTCGAAGGGGTGATGTGTTTGATTCCCAGCGTGTGGCCACAGCCAGAAGGCAAATTTAGTTTCAAAAGAAGCTGGAGGCCGCAGAAAAAAAAAAAAAAAAAACAAAAAAAAACGCTGGCTTAACTATTTAAACACAGCGGGTTTGTTAAGGCCCCCCGTCTGTCTGTCTCTAGCAATGATGACGCAGTGATTAGTGACGATTCTCAGTAGTCTGCAGGTTTTCACGTCACCTTTTGGTATCGCCTCAGCTCGCTTGGAACCTCGACGGAGGGGATATTAAAAAATAAAATAAAAAATACCTGTAACTTGTAATGTATAACCAAAAAAGACAAGTAGAGTCGAGGCGGGTTGAGTAGATACCATGCAGTGGAAAAACGCCATTAGATACCCAAAAGCCCAATGCTAAGTGTAAGAAAACCTTTTCCATAATAGTACGTTCCATTTGTACTCGGAAGTCAGATTTCCCAAGATCAAAGTCGGAAGCAACTGACCTCGGATTTCCGAGCTCGAAACTTGGACAACCACATAGTACTCCGAGCTAAAAATCCAACATGGCTGCTCCATGAATCAACAGTTGTGAAAACTGTAGTAACATTCAGTTATAAGCACTTCTGCCTCATTTGTGTCTCACTAATTCAGTCGCACAGACAGTGCTGTCCATCTACCATCTGTGGACATGTTGCTACACTGTTTGTATGCACAAAAAAACAGTATAATGCATAAATGCCTTTGCTAACAATGGCTAACCCATTCAAAAGCTTTGGCTTCCGAGTTCTGAGGAAAATGGAATGCACTAAAAGCCCCGACTTCACTCCCTGGCATACAGCTCACCTTTAGAACTGGACTCTGTTATCTGCAGGGCAATGCTGTATGAATTCACAGCAAAAGCATAGTCTGCACGCTGATAATGAACATTGCCCCTCTCTCTCTTATGGATGGCCAGGGCAATCCTTTCTGCAGGGGGCAGCAGCTCCAGGTCTGGGGCATCTATAGCTTCTAGCAGTTCCACTTCTAGGGACAGCTCAGCGTTGGGGGGAACCTCTGGTTCAAGACTGGAAAGATATAGAAATGCAAAGTTCAGGAGTTACAGAAATAAAATTAATCACTTGACTACACACAAGGAATTTTAAACCGTCACATCCCAATGAAAGTGTGCCCACTTTAAGTCCCATTTTGTTCAATTTAGTTTGTGAATAAATAGCAGCATGATTGTACTTTTTTGTTTCCATGAAAAATACAGTTTATGCAGACTTTAGCAGTTGGATCAAGGCACGCCCCTACCTCCCCCGGGAACCATATGCGTATTTTGCGTCAGCCTGGATGAGGGCCTTCTCTCCTATTTCCATGAGCTGCACTGTGAGATCCAGAGCCTGAAAGATGAAAATAATCACATCACAGTAAGATACTCAAAACAACACTAACCACTGCCAGTAGGATAAAGCAAAGTATGCATAACCAGTTGTGAGACTGAAAAATCACTCTATTTTGTCTTTCCCATTTTGAGAAGTATGTTACCTGGATGACATCCCCATCTCCAAGAGTGAAAGAGAGGTTAGGCTTCTTCTCTACAAGTGTTCCGTCCTTCAGGCATGTTTTAAGATGGATCTTTACATTTTGTCCTTTCTGTGGCCGACTGTCTCGCCCTTCCCCTGCCTCCAGGACTTTTTTCTTTAGCTGGTTATTACCTGGAGACGAACAGGTATTTTCATTTTAGTCAGTTACAGCCTTGATTATTGGGGATCACAACACGTTTAGGGGGCTGGTCATCAATACTAACTTATTTACTACTAAAACAACTTCTACAGGAATACATACTGTACCATTCTTACATGTTACTACCATGGGGCATTTGGTACATACCTAATACATCCAGCCATTCTTCCACTTGACCTGGAGGGTCTGATTCTGTGTCAGCATTTTTCCCAGACTCATCTGTGTTTTTCCTCTTCCCGCCCCCGGCATCTTCCAGAGGAGGGGGGTCGTCGTCAATGTCTTCTTCATCTAAAACCACAAAGTCTTCCCCGCTGTCCAGCAACGAGGTTCGTTCATTCTTCTCCACTGATGGCGCACTGTCGTGGCTATCGGAAGCGTCCATAGTCTCCTCTTTTTCAGTCATTGGTAGGACACTATGAGAAAGAAGGTTAGCAACTTTAAAAAAAAGAAGCAATTTTTCGAGTTCAACTGTTTGTCCTAAAACCACAGTACAAATTAAAACCCACATGTTTAAATATACATCCGCTTAGCTAAGTGACCGTGCTAAGACGACATCAAACATAAAAACAACTGCCATCCAAAACCACTCAGGACTGATTCGCGTATTATTATAATCAACTAACACATTTACAACATGGACACAATTAGCTACAACTCACCTGTTAACTGCTACCTACAGTAACGTTATATTTTGATTAGCTAACAGTAACTTTAGCCAAGCTAGCCTCACGTTTCCAGAAGTCTCTGACAAGTTATCCAACAGCAGCTAGCTATCTCTTAAAGCGGCTAGCAGCAGTGACGTTAATGCTAACAGACTATTGCCGAGGTAGTTGACAATAGCAAACTAGCATTTAGCTAGCTGTAATCTCGCTAGGTAGCTAGCTAGCTAATGTTAGTACCGTTAAATATAGAGTGACAGTTTTTATCCTGTCTTGCAATGAACCCCTGCTGTCATCGACTTCAGATCAGTTAGAGCGTCATATGTGATAAACCCGTTTATCAAAAGAAAGTGCACATTACCTTCAAACACTAGCTAGCTATCTGCATAGGCTTGTTTTGGTCCTGCTCAATCTCCTCCAGTTTCCGATGATGAAGTCAGTTTACTGTTGGGTAACAAGAGACCAGTGGGACCCGTATCTGTTGCTCTGGTGTTGCTCAATATACAACATCAAGCTGACTTCGTTGCGGTCGCCAGTTCATCCCAAGCTGCTTCCTGTTAACCTTGAGCTCATGTACTTCTATAGGGCCCGTTCATGGTTTTATTACCTACAGCCATGCTTTTTATGCATATTAATATTTAACCTCATAGGCATCCCAAAGACTGCCGTTATTCATAAAAACGTATTCATTTTTAAACTAACGTGTCCACCTCTGTATCAACTAATCTTCTACAGAATATAAAACAAAATGTATTTGTCTTGATTGTAATCCGCTGCGGATTCATGAGATGCTATTTATATTTCAGAAATCGTTCAAAAATATAACTGTATAATTTTCTTTAAAGCACATAAGTAGAACCATTACCATGTCATCATTACATTGCTGTTATCTCACATAAATGGCATTATTATTATTATAGCTGGATGTACACAGCAGGACTTTATAGTTAATACTTCTGTAGTGTCTTGCTTAGACTATTTGGAGCTCTGACAAGCTGTGTGCAAATTCAAATAAACAATATATCTTTTTGAAAGATGTGTGCAGACCTTAAGGTCAAAAACAACAATGCGTAGATTATAAAACAGTGACAAGTTAACCCCTATATGTCTTTGCCAGAAATAAAATGTGCCTTAAATATGATGCAGGTTCATTAAATCAGAGCAGTATTGAATTGAGAAGTAATTTGAGTCATCCTATATACTGTAGCTTATAGACAATAATAATTTAACTTAATACATTTAAAACAAAATTGTGTTTTACAAAGATTAACATGATTTACAAACAAGGCTTAAATGATCCTTTCCTCCACACTTCCTTCAATGTAACTTCTCTTTGTGTACTGCATAAGATAACGGCTGAAAGCTCAATGGGAGCTTAGAGGAAGAGATTGAAACAACAAGGAAAAATCAAATGACATTTATTATTGATGCATTTTTTCTTTTTTGATAAGCAAATTATCTGTTTTTCTTTCAGTCTAAAGAAACTTTACAATATAAAGAAACATACAAAGAACATCCGTATTACCTACACAAGACACCTAAGGCCCTAAGACAAGATTCTGAACTACCTTACCATGAAAATACAAAGCAAACCCAAGAGACAGACTGCTTCATATCGAATACTGCCGTGTCATCAGAAAGGACCATGAAATGGTAGAGGAGAATCATTTATATCTCCTTCCCCTGAATCCCCACCCCTCCCCGACTCGACATAACCACCCCACCCGACCAGCAAATATTCCTAATGGTACAGTATTATACATCACAATAGAAGTACAGAGATGGCCAACGATCGATATACACAGAGGACTGAGAGAGGATCAGTGAGAGAGCTTCGATCTATACAACTTTATAACAGGAGCGAATAGCAAAGCACACAGTTGCTTTTTGATCTATTCGTAATTTAAAATGAGGTTCTCTTAAGTATTTTTACCTTTTTAAAAGTTCTTAAACTGATAAAAATCCTTCATATTAAAAACTGCAATTAGTGGCCACATGTTTCTTGTGAGAAGGTGCCCTTTGGAAAAATCATTCAAATGATTTTTCAAAGCCAATAGTAACATTGGACTGAAACAAATAAGGTGACGAGGGCAGAGTGAGGACCCCACAACTTGTTTTGCTCTATCAGTCCTGTCCTCTCTCTGTCCTATTCTCCACTCAAAAGTATTTAGCATACAGTCTGCATTTATTGTGTCACTGTATTCTATATATTTTTATGGAAATTTAGCCACATGAGCCAAATAGTCAGCGCATCCTTTCTCTATGAAAAACATGGACAGATTTATTTATAATTTACTTTTAGCTGTATTCATTGGTAGTGACTGACATATCAAAACATGTCAATGATATCAAAATGCATTATACAGTATTTACAAAAAAGGAAATTAAAGAAGGGGGGGAGGGTGTTTTGGGGGGTGAGGGAGGGATGGGATTGGAGGAAAGGATGGAGGTGTGTGTCACTACATTGGAGAAACACTGGAGAGTGTTTCCCAGGCCGCTGATAGCCAAATCCTGGAGATGTCCCTATTGAATAGGTACACTCTGTTCACATTGATATCAGAAAATTGATAAGTATGTCACCATCACCTGTAGTTAGTTAGTTATTGTTGGTTTGAACACAGCCATGTTGAAGTGTTGCAGTGTGATGTCATTAAAGGTAATGTATCCCTTTAGAACAGTGACAGAGTTGATCAGGCCAAGAGTACAGAACATAGAGAAAGAAACAAATTAAATAGCGTAATATGTAACTATGCTTTTCTTTCTGTGCAGATTATATGGGCTTTCATTTTCTCAGTTGGATACATTTAAAATAAAAACAATCTGCTAAAAACAAACCACAAAAATGGAAATATATCCATTTTTACAAAAGTGTCCCATTATTCTTCCTCTTCTTTAGACCGATTTGGCTGCATGGTCTGTTAACCCCAAGGTGCATCACTCTGCTCCCATCATCAGTCTCCCAGTACTCCGGATCCATTATCCCGTACTTATGGGACTCGCTGAGGGCCGATGGGAGCTCCAAGGAGACATTGCATGTTGTTTAGCCTCTCTTGTCTGGGTTAAGAAAGTGGATCATACAGGATCTGTGAGTTCAACCCAAACTTCAAACAAATAAAAAGCAGGCTCCCCCCGAGTGTATCTGAGGTCCCACAATTTCTCTCAGTCCGAAAAGGAGACACCAGAATGAATCCTGGGAGGAAAACAGTGCCACTTGGAGTCCACAGTGAAGTTGAAATCAAACAAAGTGACGGAGGGGAAGGAACTACGTTTTAGGATTCACAGACAAATTGTAAATAACAAATAATAAAAATAACCACAATACAAGCTAAATATGTTGTATTTACAGACAAGACCAAATCCAGAGAAGCGGTGCTCTCTCGCTCTTTCTATGACTGAATGAGAACTGGCACCCTCAGAGCCATTCCCATGCAGCAAAAACATAGGAAACTGTGAGAAGGGGCGCTTATTAAGATAAGATAGCTAGATGTTCATTCAGGTGCATCAGCAGACAATTTGTACCAGAAAACAGCAGTGCTTTGAGAAAGCCTCTGTTTAATCTGTATGCATACTAACACCTCGGCACAAACTACTTCATTAAAAGGTGAAGACTTTGAATGTTTATGCAAATGGTGCTACAAACAGTTAGAGGGCAAAGACTGGAGCTACAAGTTCAGAAGAAGTTTTGAGGAGAGGTTTGCGAAGTGAGACTGGCTGTGACGAAAAAACAAGACAAACATCAAATAACCTAAAATCATGTAAACAGAAAATCATTGTGCATTTTTCGAGGGTGTGCTTATTGTGTCATTGTTGATGCTGCTGCTGAGATAAAAATGTGCCCTTTACAGGAAATCATAACTACATTAGTAGAATAATATCAATTGTCAAAATTATAACAATAATTTTACCATCAACAACAAAAAATACAAGCATTAAATGAAAACCATTCTTGCCCTAAAATAACATTATCAGTTCTTTTTTTTTAAATTATCATTCCTGACACAGGAGTTTTTGAATGAGGGTTTTCGGCACATGTCAGTCGTGCGCCCTCATAAATTATAACCAGAGTGATCTAATGGAGTGGTGGTAGATGCTGTGGGGGGCATCTTGTTAGGGCTTGAATGCCAACCATGAGGGCAGGTTTTGGGGTTTTGGAGAGACAGGCTTGGAGCAGTTCCGGGCCCTTACTGTCCTAGAGCCTGTATGGAGGCCCGGCAGGTGAAGAAGAAGCAGAGAAGAGACCCTTTGTGTTGCTTGGAGGCATTTTCATGTTCTTAAACCCATTTTACAGGCGTTGGGATGAGGGGCCTTGAGGGGAGTCCTGCTTTCCAGGTGCATCCCCAGGGGCTGTGTGGCACAGCACACCGTCCACCAGGAGGAGGTAGGAAGTGAGGGAGGGAGGAAGGTAATGCAAGACGCACCAGGGCAGAGGAAAGAGGGAGGTTGGGGATAAGGGGAGATGAAAAAGAAATAAAATAAAATAAAAAATAAAAAAAAAATCACACACTCATCGTCATGTTGGGTGAATACTGTAAAGAGAGAAAAAAGAGAGAGGGGGGGAAAAAGATAAGCCAAAACTATATTAAACTTATTATTCTACCCAGTTCCAGATGAAAGCAATTCAACTAACTAAACTAATGCCATGTCCAAGACACCAGCCTCTTGCAGCATACATTACACATAACCATTAACCCTTTCTTAGTCAGTAAACAAGCAGCAAGCAAAGCAGAGTCCAGCCCAAGGAGAAAATGTTAGGGAATTTCAGAACACAGTGAAGATACTGTAGTAAAATGTAGTTGTCAGTCTTACATCCATCACTATATGACAATCTCTCCATGCGTCAGAGAAAACATATGATGTGGTTGTTTCCCATGCTTGCATGTGTGCATGCTGTGTGTTTGTGTGTGTTGGGTAAAGCTGGGAAACTGAGTACAACATAAAGGAGTGATTATTGGTTCGAATTAGAGCTAGGGGCCGCTTTCACAAAGTTATTTTAGACTTGTCTGTAGTGTAAGGAAAGTCTTCATTTTGCGAGTTAGAGTCTGGTTGATATAAGACTCATGTTTCCATGGTAACAATCAGTGATGCCTGCTGATCAGTGGCACCAAATGACCCCAAAAATGGGAAACATGGCTCATATTTTTTGTTTTTTTAAGTGTTATGGGGCGAGTAATGAGAAGGGAAATAGTTTTTACAAACCTCGGTAACCTGATACACCGCAGTGAGGACATCCTAAAACATTTTCATCTATCCAAGGAAACTATCCTGAGCCTGACTGATGAGTTAGCAAAGCACTGATTGAGCTATGTTGCGTTAAGAAGCCACAGCATCTCAGCTGTGCCACATGTCTGCACTGTGCTGAGATTTATCAGAAGTTTAGTTTTCCACTCATTGCTAAATTTTCTCTGTAAAATGTCCTCATAACTGTTGGAGGCGAACATTTTCTGCTGAAGTGAACGGAGCTGTGTGGTTTGATGTGGTTGCTCAGTCAGCCATGTTTTCTTTAGTTTGATGTAGGCTGTGCAATTCACAGAATTTTAATCGCTATTACAATTTTGGATCCGAAAAATCACAAAACCTATGTAATCAATAAAAACAATTATTTTGCACATTATGTTTTGCAAGTAAACTCATTTTATCTTTGCTCTGAATAAAAAAAAAAAGTTCAAAAGGAAAAGTAGTAAGGGAAATTTCACAGTTCTAGGTGTTTTCACAGTTGATTTGTTAAACTTTTTCACCATTTTATTTTGAAAGATGATTTTATGGGGGGCATTTTTAGTCCTTTAATTTTGACGGGACAGCTTAGACATGAAAGAGGAGAGAGAGGGGGAGGGACTAGAGTAAAGAGCCGCAGGTCCAAACTGAACCTGTGGCTGCTGTGTTGAGGTCTGAGCCTCTGTATGTACGCACTCTACCAGGTGAACTACCCTGGCGCCCTGTGTCACTTTTTTTTTAAGTTCAATAAATGCAACATCTTTCCAAAAGTCAATAAGTAATTGTGTCAATCAATTCAATGTTGACCAAAATAATTGTGATTATTATTTTTTCCATAATTGAGCAGTCCTAGTGCGATGTCAGTCAAGACAGTCAATATTTAGACGTGTATCTGAAGTCTGACTATTAGTTTGATCTAGGCCATAGTCAAGTCTGTTTTTGTGAAACCAGCCCCATTTATATCTTGGACCCCGTAATTGAGTCTCAGACCAGATAGAGCAATCACAACTGTATCAAATATATTTATTTTTTGGTAACATGCCAAATCCAGATGTGATACTGCTGTTTGATCAAGTTACCAGTGAATATTTGTGCAGATATGACTGTAATCTGAACACGAATGGGATTCTTTGCCTTATCACAGTATAATAGGATTGTATCTAGTCTGCCAGTGTGTTCCCAGCTTAAGAGGTGTGTTATCTCCTTTGGTACTCACACTTTCACTTTGGAATGGGTTTAAAAAGTTGCCTGCCATCTCGCCGTCGTCCCGCGGAGTGCCGGGAGGATTGTTCATGCCTGCCATGTTGTTGGGAGAATTCTACAACACAAATAATAATAAAAAAAACAGTAAGAATACATAATTCTTACAGACAGATAGATAGGCAGAGAGTTTGTCAGTCTTACCTTTGGCAACCCATCCATGTCACCAGAGCCTGGGATCAGAAATGAAAAAAGGAGAAACCTGAATCATTATGAGGTAACCGTTAACTGATCCTCAGCGTTCAGGAGAAGGAACAACCTGCCCTCTCACCTTTAATTAAGCTATTTGTTTCAGATACAGAGCAGCACCAACTCACTGGCTTTGCTGATCACATCTTATCCATCTACAGGATCAATTAGCCTACTCACTGACCCACTAATCTGTTTTATCTGTGATCAATACCAGGAGGAGGGAGACCACTTCCTCTCCAAGCCACAAGAGGGCAGAGTCTCACTTCTAAAGGTTCCTAGAGAGTAACAGGTTTCACTCAATATACAGTGAACCCTCGTTTTTCACGGGGGTTACGTTCCAAAAAGAACCCGTGATAGGCGAAATCCGTGAAGTAGTAACCTTTATTTTTTTTTTTTTACAATTATTATACGATGAACTACTCGATAATACACTGAAACCAAAGAACAAAACCTTTTTACAGGCCCAAGCATTTGTTTAACAAATAAAAGTACTGTATAAACGTTTTTTTACAAATAACTACTGTACTGTAAAATAATAATTTTTATCATCAATACGAACTGAAGGCTTCAAATTGCGGAGATCAGCACCGCAAGTGCCTTTGTCGGTGCAGAACGTTTTGTCGACATTATGGGTTTTAGAGAAACTTGAAATTGCAAGAGAATTTGCAAACTTAAATTTGGCAAGCTGTTTTACGTACGTGTATAAACCGCAACGTTATTGACACACAGGTAGAGAAGAAGCTGAGAGCTTGTTTAGCCAATCAGAATGCAGAACACAATGCACGATGCAAATCCGTGAAGCAGCGAGACCGTGAAAGGTTAACTGCCATATAGCGAGGGTTCACTGTACTCTGGATCTTATACCAAGTACATGCTGCATACACTGTAAACCAGGGGTCTTCAATGTTTTTTTGCCAAGGACTCCTTAACTGAAAGAGAGATGGAGCACCCCCTGCTACATATATATTATATAAAATGAAGCTGCATATTAAACTGGGCCTACAACATGTGGGGCGGCCTAAAACCTTTATACATACCTTTTTTGGATAGAATACCAAGCTAATAAAATAGCCTAATAATTGTTGGCATGATTTTATAAATCATGTTTTAATGTTACATATACTTGTGACAGTGAATCCTTAGGATGAACTGTATTGGTGGATGGCTAACTTAGTGACTACCATGACTGTAGGCCATTAAGCAGCGGGGGGTTTATATTTGCTAGTAATATGTTGGATTCATGTTAAGACTTTTTGGAAAAACTTTCAAAAATGAACACAAATTTGTAGTCCCCCCTGCATTGACTCTGTAGAGACCCCGTGTTGAAGATCCCTGCTTTACACTATCTTTGACTACTCACCTAGTGATCCGTTCATATGATGCTGCTCCATAGCACTCATTCCACTCATGGGCCCATCAGGACCCGGTCCCATTGGGAACTAGAGACACATACAGAGTTCATTCATCTTGCTCTTGGGTAGATTAGACAGAACAATACAAATACATCTTGGGTGAAATGTTAAACTGTAATTCAAAATTTAACAAAATAGCATGACTTACATTAGGTCTATTTCCACCAGGGCCGATAGGGTTCATCATTGTGTATATGTTTTCACTTGAGTTTGTCGAATCTATGAAGGGGTATGGAATAGGTTAAGAAATTGGAAAATAACAAGCTGAGCTGTACAGAACCGATTGGAGTGGTGCTGTCTTTAACTGAGAACAATTCTGCCAATACATTTAGCTACAGCCCTGACATGTTCCTATTTCTGCTGTACAGGACAAAGACCACCAGTTATGGTTCTTTAAGTGCCAGTACGAAATGTCAGTGAATCTGTCTGTCAATCAATCTCCACAATGCTCCCTGCAATGTACAATAAAAGAACCCCATTATCTTTAATTCCTATAATCAGGAGATGAGACCAAGTTTTTATAGGGACACCATGGCAACTTAACAACAACCAGTACATGCTGTGTGTTGCTCCTCGTGTGTCTGTGTGTCCTGACAAGATTCAGAGGGATAAGGTGACCTTGATCTGACATCGCAGGCAGAAAGTTGTGAGCGGAAGACCGAGAAAAGCAGGAAAAAAAAATCAGAATAACAGATTGAAATCCAGAGGTGGAGATGGATACAATATGTGCAAAGTGGTGAAGAAATCTTGCCTGTTAGTATCCCTGCATCTAGCTTGTGTCATCGTGACTGGAGGAGGGGGGGCAATGTTGAGTGGGAGGTGTGCATTTTTGTAGGAGGTTTGTGTGTAAGTGTGTGTGTGTGCACACAGTCTTGGCGACTGCAGTGGAAATATGTTTTCCCCTCCCGGTGTACGTGTGAGCAGGAGCATTTTGTGCAAAAGGTTGCCCCGGCAACGTGTCACAATAGAGGTATGTATATAAATAATTAATAGTGGACACAAAAAGAATCTCTCTACAGGCCAACAGAAACAGAACATCCACAGGATATCAGCCCACAGGGTTTTGTTCTCAGCTAATCCTCTACAGAGACGCTAGATTGATGGCTCAGTGCTGAGATGGATCACTCGTTTGATTGCACGCTGACATGCCTCTGCTTCCCTTTTATAGAACTGGCTCGACGATGACAGAAAACAGCAAACAACACGCAAATATTTTCCAGAATGTGCCTAAACTGGAAAGTGGTTACAGCGAATGTGATAGCTAAAATCATGCATGTGTCATCACATGTATCCAAATTAGGCTCAGTGCAATACTTTACCTTTTTATTTTTTTAAACTGTGTTTTACACTTACAAAATGATTCCTAAAGGCTGAATTCATTAAGTATTTAGAGTGCAATCGCCACCTGTCTCTCCCAAAGAGAGATGTGTATCTGACAGAGAACAGGTTTGATATTTCTTAGACAGAGCTCTTTTTCAGTGAAGTAGACATCAGAAGGGAAACAGAAATGTATTACTCACCTCCGGGGCTAGGCATGATGGGAGTTCCTGGTGGGCCGCCTCCCCCTGGAGGGCCCTGAGGGGCAAAGAAGCAAGAGAGGAGAAGAGAAATGAGTGCTGAGTGCATCTAGATGGCAGAGTGCCTGTTAGATATCACTGCATGACAGTTAATTTATGGCCCGTGGTTGAACACGAGTCCATGTCGGGACACTTACCACATAGTTGCCTGGAGATGAAGATGAATAAGCTATCTGTGGAGAGAAGAGAGCCGAGGTGAAACAAAACATGAGCCACAGTTATTGTAAACACACTCAGTCATGTAAGAGAGTGTGACTCACTGAGTTGTTGTTGGGGTTCGGCCATGGACCTCTTCCACCGGGACCCCTGGAGAACCAAACAGAGAGAAAGATATTTAATAGAAAAATTCTGGTACATAGCAAAGTTGCAGGAGATGCCCGCCACTACTCACATTTCACAAGCTATCATACATTATAAAATGTACATTGTAAGTGTCGTAACACATCACTTTAACTGTAGAACATTCGCAACCATTCCTAATATAGTAATTCCTACTATATACAGTGAGTAAGTAAACCAAGGAGGTTTTTACATTGTGATATTTCTCATTTCAAAGATGTGATATATCAGTCAATTCAGCTTCAGGTTTTATTAAAGGAAAAGATAAGATTTTCACAACCTATTGGTGAGAGTACCTTTCTTTTCTCATGCTGGGATCAGAGGACAAGTTAATAAAGGGCAGAAACACAAGCAGTATTTGGAGGAGAGAAGAAAACCAAATGCTGCAGCAAGTTTGTGTTAGTTTGTGTGTACACACTTTTTTGGTTAATGCAGTGAGGGATTTCGTCCCCACATCTCAGTAATTGACTTGGTGAGAAAACTGTTCCTATAACTGCAACAATGGTAAAAACTAAATACAAAATCCTAGTCTTAGATTGTAATTTCCCTTTAAATCTGTCTTTTCTCTGGCAGCAGAATTGACAAACATTTAAAAATGTCTTTTCCAATCTACTAACATGTTCATGCCCGGCATCCCTGGCCCCATGGAGTTTGGAGGAGGCCTCATCCCTCCGCCGTAGTTCTGCACAGAGAGAGAGGAGCACACAGTCAGCACAGTGTCTCCCACCTGCTTTGTCTAACAGTTTGAATCTAAATGAAGGTCAGCAACCATCATGTCTCCCCCTAACTGGTGTTTAATTATGTGATGTATGGGCTGTGTGTGAAAGTGGAAAGCTGTGCGTGTGTGTGCTGAGCGAGTGAGGTCTTACACACGACTGTACGTGTATGTGTCTCTATGTGTCCATGCTCCCCCTCTGTGTGTTGTGTGTATGTTTTCATGGCTGCCCAGCAGGTGGGTTTGGCTGGCACTCTGTGAGTGTGTGTGTGTGTGTGTGTCAATGAGACAGACATAGAGAGAGTAAGAGAGTAGGGGGCAGGCCAGAGAGCAGCTCCACTCAGAGGAAGAGTTTTGTTCAGCAGACGATTACACTTGTCGAGCAGATGCCACACCAGCTGCTGGTACGCTCACTGCCAAAGTCACCGAGCCAGGGTGGCACAGAAAGGGGCCGAGGGGCACAGGGAGAGTGTGTGTACTTGTATGTGTGTGTGTGTGTGGGTCTTTTTTTGTGAGGTGGTGTTGGAGCGGGAGGCAGTTGGGTGCAGAATGAAGCAGATGTCTGGTAACGGTAATTCAAAAGACATTGTTGTTTAAGCATCTTACGTATTACACTGAATCACATTTAACCAAAATTAAAAGTGATAAAAGGAAAACCAAGAGTGCCAATATTGGCACCATTTTTGGTCAGAATGTGTTAGTGGCTGCTTGCTCAGAGCAGTACTCCGCCTCTGTTTGTCTCTCTAGGTAGGTCTCAAGCTAATCCTCAGAGCGCTTCTGACATTTAAAAGCAAAGTTACGAGGCTAGCAGAACAAAACATTTTTCTTCAGCAAAGAAGGATTATCTGCATGGCGTTGTTTAGAGGCTGCTGGTTTGACATTATAGCCCTTAATGAAGGGCAACCGAACATTGAGTTTGTTGTGACTTTATTAACACAATTCTTTGTGTTTTATTCTGTGTGAGTGTGTGAGTAATATCACTGGCACGTACCTGTGGGCCCATGCCTCCCATGCCTCGAGGGGGATTCATTCTCATTGGACCTCCCATGTTTGGATGTCCTGTGGGGAAACACAGAGAGTGCAGCTTGTTAGAATGGCAGCGCTGTTTGGATCAATAATAATTCCATAAATGAGGAGAAAGCGTTCTCATTCAGAAGCCAATATTAGATTACTCTGCAAAGTGCAGCCTCCCTGAAATAACACCACATGTTTGTCAATACCTTGAGGTCTAGTGGGGTCCAGGCTGTTTGGTAGGAGAGGCTGTGACCCGGGGATGCTCCCAGGAGGCTGATTTGGCATGCGGAGGGCGGGCCTTGGGCCACCCGGGTACCGTGGAGACATGAATGGCTGCAGGAAGGACATGAGAAGGACGATATTTACTTTATTTCAGGGTGATTGGGAGTGGAATGCTTGTTATAAGTCTTGATCGGTGGGTCTTAAAATATCACAAATAAGTTTGCCTGTGACTTCCTTTTACTCAAGTGCAATCCCAACACTTTAAGACAAAGAGTGTGAATTAGCATGACACCTACCATCCAATTTACAATGACAGCAGCTAAAATCATTAAAGTCAAGCACAGATACATTATTGTTAGGATATTTATGAGAGTGATTATGAAGAAATAAGTAATCAAGATACTGTATTCCACAACCTTTGCTAATCTTAAGTGAAATAAAATATAATACTCCGATACTCAAAGTTATATTGACAATATCTATACAGTATATAGGAAGGTTTGTAAAATGAATGCAGCAGAAGTAATAAAACAGTTTTCTAATGACATGAATGGAGATGAACAATAAATGAATTATAAAATACACAAACCACATGTGTACATGTCTCAGTGTGCTGTTGTCATCATCAGCTCAAGATTAATAACTACACATTCATACATGTCGGCCCACAGTTTGTGAGGTGGTCATCATTTCAAATTGTAAATTAGTTGTTGTTAATTTTTTACTTCTCTCTTCTTTTAAGATGCTGCGGGACTAATTACGTGCAGATCTATACAGACTACTAATAACCCTAATATTACGTTACAATTAGGCTAAATTAAACATCAGCTCCTTTACTTTTTCTCAGCAAATCTGTCTTTTAGAAGCAGAAATGTTTTCACATAAAACAGATTAGACAAAAAAGGCTACCTCAGATGACACACACACACACACACACACACACACACACACACCTAAATAACAATCGTGCTTGAAGGTAGTAAAAGGAGGGATTAAAAACAAAGTACACCTGACTCTCTGTATCTAACCTGCCCAATTTCAAAGTGTTATCTTTCCAAGTCAGCAGGGGGGGCTATTGTGTTGATGAATAATGTTCCGTAGTAGTTGTGTTACATTTACCAAGAAGGAGGGGCTTGTCATCAAGTTTTGTAAAGTAAGACCTCAGGTGGTAAAACGCATTAGGATAAAGGTAAAGGAGGACACATACGAGAGAGGAAGAAAACATGTAGGATAGAAACCTGAACTGGAAGAACAATAAAAGGAGAGAAGGAGGTGGAGCAGAAAAGAACAGGAACATGACACAGTTGGATGAGAGGATAAAGTCGCACAAGTAGAAGAAGAGGTGTTCTACATCTTCATGTTTGCCTGTTTTGAGCAGATGCACATGTCCTGGACATTTTTTCTCACTGTGTCTGTATCACCAAACACCAGTGCTACAAAGAATGCAGCCCGGATAGTGTGATTCATAACAGAAAATGAAGACAGCATCCACACAGATGTTTTCACCAGAGAGGGGACAAGAGCTGGTTGAATGAGACGCACATACAGAGCCAGCATAGTGAATAATGTAAAGCACCCCAGACAGATGGTTTTCAGAATTACCTATGAGAGGATGCTGCTGCAACTACTAATACCTACATCCAGTGAGCCATATTTCAGTGTCAGATGATAAGAATTACTCAAACTGTTTTAGTATCAAGGGGAAACATGCTGATTTGAATGCCGATTGGGTGAGAGCTGTGTGTTTTGGTCACGGAGCATGAGCAGCAGAATAATGTTCATATCATCATTTTCACACACAGATAAGCACAGACAACACAAATACAACAGTAGACTGGCTTTCAATGGTAATTACGTTTTGTATGTGTGTGTGTGTGTGTGTGTGTGTGTGTGTGTGTTATTCTAGTTAGCCCTTGAGGTGAGAACTGACTTCCTACAATTTTCATTCTCCTCTCCTCTCCTCTCCTCTTCTCACCTCACCATGTTTTGGTGGGTTTGTGCACAAAATAGTTGCACCGTGTCAGGCTGTGCTGCAATATTAATAGTCTATTGATGGACTATGGGGTGGTGAGTGCTGGGCTGAGGGAAAGAGAAGGGCCTCCAGATGCACCTCCGCTCCTTACAGCTGGGCCAACACAGCTAAATTATTCATCCAACCCACCATCGTGGATGCTGCCTGTCCTGTCTGCTAGCACAACAAGGGACCTTTGTGCTGTTTGTACACTGTTGTTGTGTAACGAGTGAGCAAGTGAGCGAGTGAGTGAGTCAGTGAGTGAGTGAGTAAACTACAACACAGAAGGTGAGTGAGGAGTGCAAATGTTTCCGTCTTACCTGTCCGTGAGGTCCCATCATGGGATTACTGGGGTTGTGTGGGGGAGGCTGCGTGTGAGGGGAAGGCTGAGATCCTGGAGGACCCTGGTGAAGAAAATTCAAAAAGATGTCAATAAAGTGCTGCGATAATGTTTTTTTGTGATATTCAAACCTACTTGGGGAGAAAAAAATGATGTTGAACAAACTTGCAATAAGTCTCCTCAGAGCAAACACTGTTATTAATAGGAAAGGACAATCTGATATAACATTAAAAGGGTCCATTTCACCCAAAATACATATTTTCTCACTTTGCTCTAGTTTTATTTAGCCATGAAGAGATAATATCTTAAAACATGGGTTTTATTTGACCAGATTTAAAGATATCTGTCAGGGGATTGTTGCTTCCACCCCAATACAATAGAAGTTTAGTGAACAGAATTTGAATTTCCTTTGGGATGCTCACAAAACAGAAACATACATACACAAAGTCAATATCAATTTTCCTGTCACCAGTTTTCATACCGACTATTTCTTCGGTAAAAAGTAGTACAAGCAGAAGAGACTTGATTTTTTTTTTTTTTTGCAATTGTGGTGGACTGACCATTTAAAACAAAAAAAAAAGTTTAGTTCTCATATTGTGTATGTCCTGGTAACATTTTACCGATTGCAATTATCCATGTGGCAAAGTGTAAATGTCAACAGAACAATGGCTGAGAGAAAAATAAATGAATAGCTACAGGCTAATTTGCATAGAAAAAGGACCGATGTTGCGCCAAATGTCTGCATATTACCTAATTTGAGAACATACATTTAGCACACCAGGGTGCTATTTGCTTGACAGCGCAGTCAGGGGTGCATTTCTCCCTTTGTGAGTGTTTTGAGAATTACGTGGTTTCATTTAGTCTTATTTGTGCAGGTTTAGCAGCTGCAAAAGCCGTGCAATCCCTTTGTGAATTTGCCTGTCAGAGAATAATTACAGAATGTCCAATTGAAGTATATATAATAACAGCACAGCTATCATATCTATTATGTTACATCAACAAGAATGCATGTAACAACATTTGTCACTGACATTTGGAGAGGGCCACATTGATTTTCATCTACAGGAATTGTTAATTGCCAGGATGAGGTGAGATCAATTCACGAGGTGGAGTTTAATCAACATTCAATCACAATCATGTTGTTGTGCCAAAGGATAATTAAGATTTTTTTAAACACTGTCTTATTTTTCTCTCGAAATTCTACCATGATGATGCTTGGCCCAGTTTGACAAAGGTGCTGCTGGCCATTACACAGTCAAAGTTCCAAAGCAAGCTTTATTTTGGTGCTCGCTTTCAATTTTCAGAGAAGCGCCAAATATTTTAACTCAATCAAACATCATTATGGCAAACCATAGAAATAATGAATCCCAGGTTGAAAATAACTGTAATGACTGTCTCTTAAATCAGCTCTGGATGGAAAACTCAATCCCTGGTATGTGAACTGCAGTTTCAGTTTGCATTTGAAGAGTAAATTAACAGTTTTAAATTGATCTCATCTCTCAACAACAAGCACAGTGTTAAGTACATTAAAGTGAATACAGTATCAGAGGAGTGAGTGAACTTTGACCTTGTTGTTTCTACCTACCTACAGTAGCCTCATCTGACAGAAAGCTGTTTCTACGTGGACATCAACACGGAGAGAGAGGACCACTCACTGCCAGACCAGGCTTATCTACTACTCTGCCAGAGCCTCTGTCAAGCACTCTGCTATCAGGTAACATTACAGGTGTGTGTGTGTGTGTGTGTGTGTGTGTGTGTGTGGTGCAACTGAGCGGTGATGAGTGTGAATATAAGATCTCCCTTTTTTCACAGGTGAAGGCAGGATCTTCTTCTCAGGTGCTGAGTGTGTGCTGGTTTGAATAAATGTGTGTGTGCATGTACAGTATGTGAAGGGGGCTGAGGGGTGTAACTTCAACAAGTGTGTGTCTAACATCACAGTAAAAAGGATTAGGGGATTACCCATGTGCAATATAACCTGACAGACAGACACACACACACACACACACACACACACACACACACACACACAGTGGATGACATGTTTCATGTTTACACAATTTGGAACTCACTTTTTCATGCAAATATGCAGAAATAGATGCATGAACACACATTAAAGTTGGGATGATTTTTCCTTTACCGATTTAACATTTCCTATTCATTTTCATATGTGCTTTATAAATAAATAAACTAGACTTGATTAATCCAGTGATTACTTTCTGAGTAACGGTTTACTTATAAAATGTCAAAACAACATTAGATGCTTCCACATCCTAACAAATTGCTAATTTTGTCTCATGATATGAGCTCAAAAAGCTGAAATACCTCACATAGCTGGAATCAGAAAATGCTAATTATTCTGTCTTAACAAATTACTTAAATCCACCTAAAAATAAAAAATAAACCAAAAATAAATGTTTGAAATAGATGTTCTACATGGAGAAAAATGAGCAAACAATGAACCATTTTTTACAATTACTGTCAGTACTTTGTTGCCGTAATTTTCTGTTGACCCACAGCGCACGCACGCACACACATACACACACACACACACACACACACACACACACACACACACACACACACACACGAGGCAGGTGCACAAACGCCTGCATCTCTCTCTCTAACCTCACACACTCCCTTTAAAGGAACACGCCGACTTATTGGGACTTTAGCTTCTTCAGTGACAAAATAAAGCCAACATGTTCTTATTTACACTTTGTGATTTGTATAGTCACAGCATGTACAAATACAAATAACAAGGTCACATGAGACACAGCCATCTTCTAACCGTATACAAACTGGGAACTATATTCTCAGAAGGCGAAGCACTGCTACTTGGGCAGAGTGATTAGCGTTGTTACTCTGCTCCTCACCACTGGGCTTCTTGTGTGCTTTGAGCAAATCACTCCGCCCAAGTAGCAGAAGTTGCATTGCTTCGCCTTCTGAGAACATAGTTTGTATACGGTTAGAAGATGGCTGTGTCTCATGTGACCTTGTTATTTGTACATGCTGTGACTATACAAATCACAACATGCAAATAAGAACATGTTGGCGTTATTTTGTCACTCTTTGGGAGCAGTAGGCTAGTTGGAGCCGGTTACTTCCAGCCTCCGTGGTTAGCTAGGCTAGCGGTGAGTGCGCCAGACAGAGTTACTACACTCACACAGATGAGAAGGGTATGTATGGACTCATCTAACTCTGGGGGATACGGTGAAGAAGCTAAAGTCCCAATAAGTCGGCATGTTCCTTTAACTCTCTCCTTCCTGTCTCTGTTTCCTTCTCCACCCCCCCTCTGTTGCTCCCTCACTTTCCCACCCTGCCCACTGTGCCGCCCTCCCTCTGTGAGTGCTCTGTTGGCATGGCTGGCATGGTAGTGCCGACAGAGCTGAGCACCAGGAACCTGTGGGCGCTGTTACAGTGGGAAAATAAACATGCCTGACTGACAGCTTGAAACAAGTGCGTTCCCACAGGCACAGATACAGTGCTGCTGCGCTGCCAGGCACACCGTCTAGGAGCTCAGATTTTGGCAGGAGAAATGAGCTCGTACATACATGTGAAAACAATACTGCTCATAAGCAGAAGCACTTATTCATGGACTCACAACCCTTTCTAAATAGGCACATGTGTTGAGCTCAGCAGCAGCAGCCGCTGCAGGGCTCTCAGGACAGGTGCTTCCTATCCTTCTGAGACATGGTAGTTTAATTTCATTGCTATTCTATTCATCTCATTTTCATGACACCGGCTCATCAAGGAAGCAGTCAAATCTTCAATACAGACACTTATTATTATTATTATTAAAATAATAATAATAATAATAATAATAATAATAATGTATTCAACAATCCGGAAATGTTTAATTAGTGGTTGTTCTGCCACTCTGTGTGTATGTTTTGGGTGGTTAACACCAGCTGTACTGGCGTTGCTTTGTCTCTCAGCAGGTTCACACTGGGGCTAATGCAACGCTAGCTCTGTCTGACCTCAGAGGTTATTGTTGTTGATGTGCCAGGTCTGAGTGTGTGTGTTAGTGTGTGTGTGTCTAACAAGACACCCCTGCAGGGTCTGGCTGCACTGATCCAGCTGTAGCAGTCTGCTTCTCCTCCACACACACATACACACACATACACACACAACCTAGTCACTTAGGACTCTGCATTGAATTGCATTCATTTTCTTGAGCCTTACCCTAACCGTAACCATTGCCACTACATGCCCCTAATCCCAACCGCAATCCTTACTCCTTACTTTAACCCTAACCTCAACCCTAATCCTAATAATTCACCCTACTTCAATTTAATACTTTATCTTAACCAGCTTTTTGAGTCCCCATAATGTGGCTGTGTGAACACATTTTTGTCCCTGCACTGTACATAATACACAATCTTTTTTTTACACACACACACACACACACACACACACACACACACACACACACACACACACACACAGAGCTCCCCTCTTGTCCCTCTCTATAATGTGCCATAATGGAGCATAAGCTCCTCTGGCTGGGCCTCCTTGGGCCTTCCTGCTATTACGTCTGAATGGGCCAGCATATGGCCTTTATGGCCGTACTGTTCTCTCTACAGGTCCCTGCAGAGAGAGGGAGAGAGAAAACATTTCAACTGTCACAGCGAGTTTGAAAAGTAGCTTGTGTGTGTGTGTGTGTGTGTGTGTGTGTGTGTGTGTGTGGTGTTGTTTGTGTTATATGTGTAGGAGAGGGGAAGAAGGAGGGGGTACACGGGGAGCGTTAAATGAAGCAATTAATAAAATCATTTTCTACCCGGCTAAGGAGATAACAGCTTGGCACAGTACCACAAACCCATCAACACAACCCCCTCGCCTCCCCACCAGTCATTTCAGCTTAAGGAAGACCCACACCGCTGCCCCTGATGGACCACTAACACATACACACACACAGAAAGAGAGAGAGAGAGAGAGAGCGAGATGGAAGAGTACCAGTCATCTGAATCCTCTTTTCCTGTTTAAGGCTGCCAACACTAGAGGGCAGTGTGTAACTGCCGTCAAACTACTGGACACACACACACACACACACACAAACAGCGAGTGAGAACACAAAGCACCCTGCATCACTGAACACAACAAACAAAGCCAGGAGGAACAGCACCACACACACACACACACACACACACACACACACACACACACACACACAGAGTGCACACTCATTGTCATTCCTTGCTAACATTCCTGAGAGAGCGGCAGTGGCAGCAGTAGGTCTCCTGCTAGCTCATTGTATATAGCGTGGCAACACGTCAGCTAAGAGATGGGAACACGCTATCAGGGGTGTTTTCTCCCAGAGGACAGCCGTGAAACGCTGACAGCCATTTAAACATGTTAGGATGAGACCAAATGATTTATATATAAATACATATACATATCTGAGCAACATTCAGAGCTCATAGTAGAAGTTTCACCAACACACAGGAAAGTGTGTGTGTGTGTGTGTGTGTGTGTGTGTGTGTGTTCTTAGGTACTGTAATTCTCACGATTCTGTAAACAGATAAAACATACCGTATCAACAACGTGCTTTTGATGAAGCATGCACAGCAGGAGACAAAGGCTACATAGAAATCACTGTTTAACTGCAGTGACTGTCTAACAGGAGCTAGAGGCAGACAATGGACAGAAGTAACGTTTTGCTGATGACTGCCACTCATTTTTAAGGGACTGTCATTTAAGGAAAATTGTTAGGTATCATTTATGCCGCCGTCCTCTCATGGATAAGCGAAGCCGACAAGAGTCCAATGCGGTCCCTTTCCTCAATGTCAGTAGTTCAGGTTGAAAGGAAATGTCTGCACACTCATCTGGGTCCTTTTTATCTGTATTCTTAAATCTTCTATTCACAGTGCCATTTCAGACATCGTAGAAAATGTTATAAACATTCAAACAGTTTGGGCGATATCTGTGTGACAAAAAAAGCCACCGAACAACCTTGTAATTATCTGCCTGTCCCTTAGTCATTCAGGATCTACCCCAACAGTCTACAGCATCCACTTTTTTATCTGCATCTTTGTATGACAACTGACCAGGATGAATGCTGAGATCAATCTTACCTTTGATAAAGAAATTAATGAGAGCAGATGTCTCTCTAATTCACCATGTGGCTGCCATGTCCCAGCTTTGAACAGGTTCTTAAATTTGTCTTTGATACCTGGGTTGCTTTCTGTTGAATGTGTAATCAAACATAATCCTCTTGTTGTGCTTTTTGGTGTTCTCCCTGAAGAGCCGCAATTACCTGCAGTAAAACACACTGCCTTTGACTTTGGGTTCCATTTTGGCAAAAGGGGCAATTCCAGTTTAGTGCCCCCTCCCACCCCGCCCCTAACTGGTTCACAGACTTAATGGAGCCCATTAAGTTTTCAAGTACTTGTTGTACCACATGTAGACCTGAGAATAAGGTCAACAAAGAGGCATTTTTGGGGCATTATTTGACAAATCTCTAAAGAGCACACTTTTTTTTCATCTAATTTGCTTTTCCTGGGACAGAAGCCTTATAACACTTATTTATTGTTTCTCCATATGCTGGATGCATGTAGCATTTAAAAAAAATTACAGTAAACATTTCCCTGATATTTTTCATTTCTACCTACGGAGCAGCACATGGGCGATGAATCCGTCAACTGTCCACTATTGTCGTCAGCTGTCACTTTTGTGATCACTCATCTCTGAAGGCCAATTCAAATATTTTTGAAAGACTTTCCTGTCATCTCAGTGTCCTCTTTTCTCCTCTACTGTCTTTCTATTCCTCCTCCTCCACCGCCTCCCTGTCCTTAACTCTGTCTCTTCTCGCAGCCTCTCCTCCCTCTTTCTCCTCCCCCCGTTATCTCCCCCTTTGCTTGTCCTCCCCAGAGGGCCATGATGCAGCAGCGAACGGACTTTCGCTGAGAGTAGGATTATATACTAAATGTATAGAGATCCTCACACCAACACAGCATTTCTCTCCCACTTTTTTCTTTTTCTCCTCTATCCTCTGTCCTCCTACATAAAGTATGTCTCTTTTCATCTAGCTTTTTCTCTCTGCAGGAGTCCGATGCCCAGCTCGTCCTGTGAGCTACAGATTAGGGAAGCATGGCAGTGGACACCCTCCTCCTCCACTTTCCTACACTGTCCCTCCTTTGCCCCTCATCCCTCTCCCCCATGTTAATTACCGCACTAGTGCAACTGGGAAACATTTCTGAAACACACACACACACACACAGGACAAGCGAACAGTTCACACACAGAGTTGGTGAGTAAGCATGTGTCACTGAAGCTGTGTGTGTATGTGTGTGTGTGTGTGTGTGTGAAGCGAGAAAATAATAGTTTCAAAGACAAGGCGAATGGAAAGAGTGGGGAAATGTCATGGAGAAGGATGCCAGGCGTACAAAGGAGAAAGGAGAGAAAGAAGGTAGCAGGAGGAAGCAGACCCGGAGATGAAAATGACTAAAGCACAGAGAAAAATTCAGTTTTAGAAGATACAACCCATTCACAATACAAAATCACTGTTCATATCAAAAACATATTAGACAAACATATTAGAGTCTTCTACAAAAGTGGACATTTCACACCGTCAAACGGCTGACCTTTCCTCCAGTGTAAAAAGCAATGATGGCAAATATGAGTGAAATCTCAAGAATATCTGTGAAAAAAAGATAATAAAAATCTGCTTCCCCTTCATTTGAATGAATAAATGAACTGCAGAAAACTCAGTAGCCTGCATTTTCAGAGGAGACCGCAGCCATTAGTTCACCAGGGAGTGAATGTCAGCTACCTTAGCAGTGTGTGTGGTTTCAGCTCTATAGCTGAAGTTGAAAGATGCCATATGAACACGCTCCAACACATTGAAATACGCTGCTGTTCTGGCAACACTGTCTGTGTGATTTACAGAAATCTGATGTAAAGTTTGGAGAGGTGCAGGGAACATTTTGTCTTTTTTTTTGCAGGCTCTGTGTTCACACTTTTATTTTCTGTTTTCTTTACATTTGCCTGCTTTGCTGCTCAGATTAGCTGAGCTAGGCAAAGAGAAGAGAGTGAATATTGCAGCGTTGAAAAGAAACCATCCATCCTGTCTCTCTTAACCCTGCCTTCTCTGCCCATCCGGTCTGTCTGTCTGTCTGTCTGTCCGCCATGCACACAGAGTCTATTTATGGAAAGCAATGTCACTCATGCAATGCCATCAGATAGCTTTCTCCCTGGCCTGCTCACTGCTCATACATCATTAACATTCTCCACGCCACACACACATGCACGCACGCACGCACACACACACACACACACACACACACACACACACACACGCGCTGCCAATCAAACGGCACAAGACAACACATAGGCTATACAGGTCCACACTGTATGTATTTATGCATCAGGCATACTAAACGTCCCATAGGCGCACATGTTGTAAAACATGCCTAACCATTAATAACATGCAGAGCATTATGGAATACTGCACATTTTGTTTTAAGTAACCAAAACAGACTTTAACCAAATGCGTATTCAGTTATTAGAGCTGCAACTAAACTAAACTAGTGAGCTTTAGAGATGCTAGTGGCCACATTTTGTTAACTTTGGCAGAGCCCGTATGCAGTGTTTGTGATAAGCTTAAAGGTGCTCTAAGTGATGTCACGCGTGTTTTAGGCTAGAACATTTGTTGTCACATACGGCAAAACGTCTCCTCGCTATCCGCGAGCAGCCTGTCCCCAGAACACACTGTAAAAAAAACCCGTCTCTGTAGGGTCTACACATGGCAACAAAAACAAACTGTGCCCACCTGCACCACAAAGCATACACAACCAGTGTTCCAGCCAATAACCAACAAGAAGGATTTGGGGGTGGGGGTTGGGGGGGGGTTAGTGCGCGTAAGCACAGAAGGGAAGGGACAGGATGAGGAGGGAGGGGCGAGCTGGTCTCGTTTTGTTTAAAAATACTTCTAATGTCAACAAGAATTAACGTCACCCAACATCGCTTAGAGCCCCTGTAACTTACCAGCTGTTGGCTGTATCTTCATCTACAACATACAGTGATATCAATGTTCTATCTAACTCTAGGCAAAAAAAGCAAACAAGCACATTTCCTTGAATGTTGAACTATTTCTATAAATGCTCTTATCCAGAGACAGACAAGTGTCACAGGTCTAGAGTCTTGCTTAAGGACACCTGAGCAGGATGAATGGCTGTTACAGGGATTGACCTTGATTAATCTTTTGATTATGAGACACTTTGTACAATCAAAAGACCTTCAGCATGTCCTGACCATTGATAACACAGCAAGAATTATTCCTTTCCTTTCATAAAAGAAAAACTTGGACCAGACCGATGTGACAGAAACTACCTTTTCACTTAAGCAACCTGTCTTGATACTGATATTCTAGATTGAAACTTTGAGATGTAACTAAAGTAGTCTCTTTTCACCTCTCCCAATGTGGTGAATATCTTTGCGAATGCAGATATTTTAAACTTTAAAAGTGTTACTAGTTCAATATGTGTGAAAGTGTCAAATGAGGCTTACGTGTTTGCATGTTTGCGTTTGCGAGAAAGGAGAGAGGGATGGAAACACAGAGAGGAGAGAGAGAGAGAGAATGTGTGTGACCTCGTCAGACAGCCTTCAGAGAACAGTGATGACAGGAGGAATTAGTAACACAAGTACCACAAATCAGAGAAAATAGCCTCCTATCCTCTCCTCTACCAAAAATAAATAAATCTTCTAGCACTTCTATCTATACTATCACTTGCTCACTAAAGCAACATTTCATACTTAGGCGCATCAAAAATGCTCTTTAGAAGTCAGTTAGTAGTATCTACAACTTCACACAGAGCACCAGGAGTTAACAACACAAGTGTGGACATATGGGACAGAGGCAGAGAGAGATAGAGAAGGGAATACATCTGGACAGGGATTAGGACAGCTAAAGAGGCTAAAAAAAGGAGGAGGAGACAGAAGGCTAGGCTTAGCGATGGCTATGGGAGGGGCAGAGAGTCTGTCGGGGGTTGTGTGATGGGTGAAGCTGGGGGTGGTTGAGGGGTGAAGTCAGCGAGAAAGTAATTTTTTTTACTTGAAAGAAGCCCGGGGGCATGGGTCCTCCTGGCATGCCATCATTGGGCGGCATGTTGCCCATCACTGGACTGGGAGCAGCGGCCGCACTCTGAAAAAAAAAAACACAAGAAACAACAGCTTACTCTTAAGTAGCCACATTTGATGGTGCAGCAGGCAGGGAACGGCAAACAGCAAGGTGTTAAAATAAATAAATAATGGAAAGAGAGATGGTACCAAAATTCCAACCCTGATTACACTCATTGAATTTCTGGACACAAATTGCACAATTACAGATAACTGATGAAGATAAGATTATTTAGTCACAGTGATAAATTGTTTGATGGACACAAAACAAAAAAAGAAAGTTTTAGGGGGGACATTAAGGATTTTAAGTGCTTCTAGTGAAGTAGTTTGAACGATGCGCCATCTGACCGCAACAGACAGCCAAATCAATAGAACCATTTAAGAACTAGCTGAACTTGAAGATGTGAGGGAGTAGGGTTATGAACAGGAAAGAGTCATACAAACGCACAGCTCCTGTTTCTTTCTCTAATACAAAGGAGACAAACTATTTTTAGATCTCCTCTTATTCCCCCCCCCCTTTTTTTCTCTACTAGTCCATTCCTCCTAAGAAATGTTCAAACTGATCTATTGACCAACAAAATCTACGCGAAAATTTGCAAATTGTACATTTACAAAAACTCTGATGTAACAAAAATATTCCTGCACCTGTTTCACATTTAAAGGTCCCATGGTATGAAAATGTCACTTTATGAGGTTTTTTAACATTAATATGAGTTCCTCCAGCCTGCCTATGGTCCCCCAGTGGCTAGAAATGATAGGTGTAAACCGAGCCCTGGGTATCCTGCTCTGCCTTTGAGAAAATGAAAGCTCAGATGGGCCGATCTGGAAGCTTGTTCCTTATGAGGTCATAAGGGGCAAGGTTATCTCCCCTTTCTCTGCTTTGCCCACCCAGAGAATTTGGCCCGCCCATGAGAGAGAGACATCATGGCTTTCAAACAAGCAAAGTGGCAGTTGGTCAAGGCCACACCCCCAGCCTCCACCTTCTTCTCTACTCTTCTCTTTTTTTAAATTGAATGCCAAACCTCTTATTTCCTAATTTATCTTTAGATCAGGAAATATCTAATTAAAGAAATTGTTACAACAATAAAACTCTGATCAAGTTCTCCTTGACAGCTCTCAACACTTTTTATACTCAGCATTACAGACAGATCTCATTGAGTAAAAGTAGCCTGGCCCCAATGCTTTGGTGGACTTTGTTAAATTTCTATCAGTGTTTAGGTCCTATTTCATAGTGATGAATAACGTCACAAATGTAAATCAGTACCATAATCTTGATTTATACAGGGACGCCTTTAGTCCTGCATGCCACCCCAGTTGGAATATGGCCTCCAAATATATTTCTGGCAATATTTCCTTCATCTTTGCTCTCAATTATAATGATTTTCAACATCGAGGAGAAGACAGATGTATCGCTCGGTGCTGTGGTTTTCTTCTGAGGCAGTGAGGCTGACAGGCGGTGTTTGGTCATGACTGCTTTGTCAGAGCTTGACATTCACACATGGCCGACGCGATAAGAGGAGGAAACCAAAAAAAAGTTACCGAAAGAACACATTTTTAGTCAGAATGTGGAGCCGGTTCATGTGTTACAGGAGGATCTAACACTGTTGAAGATTATTAAGCTACAAACACATCTCTTGTATGCACAAACACTTAAAGCAACCTATAGTTCTATTTTCCTGACAAAAACTGACTTATAGTGTGAATAATGATGATCTGAGAAGCAAACGTAGAAGTAGCTTGACAAAGTTACACTTTTCAAAAGGTCAAAATATTAGACTTTGACACCACAGACTGCGGTTTGCATCTTGTCTCTTTAACAGTCAAACCATGACCAAAGTTTTTCCCTAACCTTATCCAAGTAGTTTTAGTTACCTAAACGTAACCATGTGTTCAAAATGAAAAGTAGATCAGAAAACTGCTCATATAAACCACAAGTCCAGGTTGGAGTTGCACAATCGCAGAGGATCCACATAAGCTTTAGACAAGTTAATATTGCTTTTTAATTTTCGGAAAACTCTGTTAGCTACTGCGCAATCATAGTCTTTACAAAATGTACAAACACACAGTGCTCTGCTCTTGCCCCTCCCCCACTGTAACTAGAGCTTCACTCACTTCCAGAGCAAACAACCCCTCCATCACTCGGCTGACCCTCACGGCCCAGACACTAACTTACAGGCCCCGGGGCCATGAGGCAGGACACACACACACACACACACACACACACACACACACACACACACACACAGGTAAGAGGGTGTGATTCTGTGGGACTGAACAAATCATAAGAGACTTCCAGAGTGTGGACATGGACATGTCCACAGGAGTCAGAAACAAGCAGAGGGATGGAGAGAGAGACAACAGAGAGAGCTTGCAAACAAAAGACATGGAGAGAGAGAGAGAGAGAGAGAGAGAGAATGAGAGAGATGTAAAGTGTTGAGAGGTTAGACAGTGAAGAACAGTCTGCAAAAGATGCATGATAGTACACTGAGGTGAACATGAAGAAGTCAAGAGTAGGAGTGCATGGTTAACTTTCTAGCAATGCCCTTAGGATTTAAAAAAAGTTATTAATAAGAATTTAACATTTCAGTGCAAACTAAAACATGGGATTTGAGTTAATCTGGACCTAACTCCACTGATATAAGGTGAATGCATAGTTTTATGCATTTAACTTGTTATAACTTCTAGAGTGTCCTTGTAGCCTGGTGTTCTGGGACACAAGGCTGTGAAGTGGCTGCAACGTTTACAATCTGATTCCATCTGGGGACCCTTGTTGCATGTCATCTCACCTGTCATGAGATCATAGACCCGTCATCTCTGTTCCTTCTCAACTGTTAAGCATCAAATAAGAGCAAAAATGCACACTTCCAGAAGACGTTTTCACGAGTCAACACAGTTTGTCATATCTGAGCACCAACCCAGTCGGGCTCTGACCACATTATATTCAATCTAACTGGGTCAGAGCCTGTTGTATTGTTGATTGTGTCATGTCTGTGTGGATCTTGTCAGACCCATTATCAGCTCTGATCACCATCATAATACCTGCAAAATACAAATGTGTTTTTTTGAGTCAAGATGAACAGTGTGAACTGTGAGCTGTTGTATTGCTTCCCTTTACAATAGCTGCTGATTGTTAGGTGGTGTTCTTTCTCTAGTTGGGTCTGTTGGCGTCATGATGAGGTATAACCGTCATTGGATCCTTTGTGAATGGGGTCTCCAGAACTCCATAACAGACATAGCAGAATTAATAAGTGTGTGAAATTAGCTTGATAGACGGAGCGACTTTGCAGGATCTCTTTCAAAAACCCAGAGCGATCCAAGACACATCTTACCTCAACTGGGCCTTATAAAGCGTGTCATTGTGAGCTGTTATCGAACAATGGGACAGCAAAAACTATAGGCTTAATGTTGTATATTATCCAAATGCAAACAGACACACAGTTAACAAGCTGTGGCATATCACAGAGCATTATCTACTAAGGGATAAGAGAGAGAAAAGAAAAGGAGGATGGAAATGAAAATTAAAATGAGAAAAGGAGAAGGCCAGAGATGGCTGGATGAACGGCAGGGCATCTTGGGGAGAGAACGAAGAGTGAATGGAAGTGGTGCTGGCATGCAAGTATGTGTGGCGAGTGTATATGTGTGTGTGTGTGTGTGTGTGTGTGTGCGTGCACGTGTGCATTTGTGTGTGTGTGTGTGTGTGTGTGCCTGCCTGCCTGCCTGCCTGCCTCAACCAGCCAGCGAGGCTCCACAGTACTCAGGTGAAGCAGCAGCAAAAGGCCCCTTCTCCTAGTTGCCATGACAACCCCGACCTCAGCTCCTGCTCTCCAGTGCCCATTAAAACCCTCAGGCCGTCAATCATCAGAATGGCCAGGGAGCAGAGAGAGAGAGAGAATAAGAGAGAGAGAGAGAGGGACAGAGAAGAAGAGGGAAAAAAAGAGAAATGAAAGAGAGAAAAAGAAACACAGATGGAGTTTAAAGCAGCCTGTGGCTTTTGATAGCTGCCCTGTATCTACCTCTTTTCTCTCTCTCTTTCTGCACACAAATAAACCTGATGTACAATGCCTGCACAGTGTTAACTCCTCACACACACCACACTCCTCTGTCTCACTCTTTCTCCACCTCCATAGAAAACCATCTACTAAAATCTGTGCTGCATTTCATGACATTATCTTCATTTATTTCAAATAAATTTTCATACAAGCTATCCTCATTCAGCATCCCATTTTAACTAATGATCCTGCTTGTTCACTTTATAACATCTTCAGTCCTAATTCTGCAGCCCTCCATACCTCCCGCTCCTCCATATTAGAAAAAGAGCTTGTAGATCAATTAAGTATGTTTGCAAAATCTAAAGCTCTCTGTCCATTGATTGTCTCTCCCCGAGTGTTGTGTCTGTGCTGTGTGGCTCTGATTGTGGCTATTTGAGTTCATATTTTAAAGAATAGTCTGGCTTTTGAGGGAAACATAAATTACAAATTTGACTAAAGTTTTCTTTTTCAAAACTGGCTGTTTCAATAATAAAAAAGTATCTTATCTTATCCAAAACAGGAGATGCAAAAGGTGAAGTTTATGTTAACAGCAGCCACAACTTTGGTGAGGACAAAGAATAATTATTTAAATAACACACGCATGAATTTGCTTCCATGCTGTCTGTAACTGATAATCAGACAGTTTTGGGCGTGACACAAAATACTTTTTCATGTAATGAATATTAAAAAGGAAATAACAAGAGGCACATTTGACAGTGTTATATATGTAGTTTACAATGTTTGTATGTCAGAGCCTGGACAAAATAAAGTCTATGCAGTTCATTTTGTCTTTTTGAGCAGACTAAACTCTATCATATTCAAACTCTAGACAAAAAGACATATATGAGTTTTTTTCCTTCTGTGTAAATGTAAAAAGAAAAAGAAAAAAATTCCTTCTGTAGTTATCATCTGGCATGTATTTGATCATTGCCTCTAACAGAAGGGGTCCGCTCTCCTTTTGCTCCTGGTTGTGATCCTATTTAGCTCCTCGGGGGAGGCTGGTTGGCTGGCTGGCAAGATGGCCCATAGACTGTGAGTGAGCGGCTCTATCTGCCCGGTGATCAGACCTCGGCTTCGGGGGGGGGTAATGGATCTGCTGTTATCTGGGTCCAGACAAGCAGGCCAAAACATTGCTACCTGCTTGCCACAACAACACTGATACCAACCTGTTAGTGTGCGTGTGAGTGTCTGAGAATTTGTGTGTGTGCAAGCCTTTGTTTCTTTCAGATCGAAGTGCTCAGCCTGAGTCGCCTGGACTAACCATTCAGTGTTCAGCGACCACCCCCACACACTCTACATATCTAAAACACACACAGAAACAGTGTAACGTGGTCACAAACATATAAAATGTCTATACTGGCACCGTAAGACTCTGAAAACAACATGTTCACATGCAGACACACACTGTCCAGTAAACTCTTCTAAGAGCTTATATTATACACATCAGGGCTCCCTGCGTCTGTCTCATTCTTCTGTTTATAACTGCTACATTCTTTCTTTTCCCCCCTCATTTTCTGTCTGTTTCATAAACAAAGTAACTGCTGCAACAACAAAAAAAATCAGGCTGAAACTCTTTTTTTGAAGAACACCTGCTGCAAAAGTCTGTGCAAGCATAAACATGGATGTGTACGTTTGGAAGTGCTTGCGCGGGAATGAACACTCCATTGTGTGTCCATACATGTAGTTTCTGTAGCTTGCAGACTGATTTGCAGACAAATAGCTGGTTTCATCTCGTGCATCTCTGTAATCTCCGTAACCAAACCAGGAATTCCTCTCCACCCCGCCTGCAACTGTCATCGCCATCACCCTCTCCTCCCAACTCCCTCATTTGTCCTTCTGTCACAGCCTCCTTCTCCTCCTCTCCCCTCAGCTTCAAGTGCTCCAATAACTCTGTCACTGAAGTCAACTCTATAAAGATTAGCGGGGAGATAGAAGTGTGTAAGCAGGGCTGCCGGCCGACAGACGGGTCTAATCGATGGAAGACAGAGAGCTGCCGGGCGTCTCTGCCAGGAATCAGACTCTCAAACCTGCAACATGGAATTGCCCTCCACGGCAGGTATGCAGCCAAATATACTCTCTCTCACATGCACGCACACACAGACACATAGACACACACACACGCTGTTGCCTTCCCATAGCTCCGGCAGCTGTTATGTCAATCAGGTGAATTAATTACCGGTAAACAAATTTGCTTGGGATCTCCCAACAGAGCACACACAAACACAAACATACACATACACATAACCCTCCTCCTCGCACCACCTCTGTCTCCCTAGTATCTTGTCCTAGCATCAGGGCCCCAGGAGCTGCCTCCCAGCTACCCAGGCACCGCTTGGAGCTGGAAGCCCAGAGGTAAGGCGCTGTGGCTGGGAGACGTCGCCCGGCGCTCCCCCTGCTGCCATGAAGCACCTGCCATTACTCCCGCTGCTGCCTCTCAGGTTAACCAATCAACCTATGGCAATTCACACATACTGCCTGACAGGAAAGACAACACACACACATTTGTGCACACATATATGCACACAGACAGACACCTGAGATGAAACAAACAAATGCAGCGACACAGACAATTCTGCCTCCTGTAAACATAATATTGATGTGGTGACTCTGTGGGCGGGATGGCAGCTGACAGAATGAAGGGAGGAATCCATACCACATGACAGACAAAGCAACTCGTAATAAATAAATAAAAACAAGAAAAAAAAACTGTCTTAAAAACAGATAACAGTGTTTCCATTTCCCCAGAGCTTACTGACTACAACCATCATCATCATAATCAAAAGACCCAGGTTGTAATAAACCCAAATTTTCCTTAAACTATCATCCTGTACATTTACACAAAGTCATTCACATGCCTCTTTGATACATCGCAATGTTACTTTGACTCAGAGGTGAAACAATTAGCTGGCCAACTATTTTGATAATTGATCCTTAATTATTAAGAAACTATGGCAAACATGTTCTGGGTTCCACTTCTGAAATGCTAACACTAACAAATAATCAATATATTATCAATACTGTATATTATTGGATAATAAAAATAATATTTAGTTGCTGCTTTCATACAATGACAAGAAAGTTGTTGGAGCTAAGGTATAAGCTTAACAAAAGTGACACAAACTTGCATAAACTGAGTGAAACCCTTACTGATGTAAAGTAATTTAGTAGCTGGCCTGCTCACACATACCCCCCCAAACACACACATACACACGTGCTTTATTGGCGGTGTCGGTAGTTAATGACCAAAGGTTGGCGATGGCCTGCTGCTCGCTCTTGTGACCCTTTCTAACACAGGTCCCCCCTGCTGGCATTGCTCTTTAACACACACACACACACACACACACACACACACACAAGTGCACATATGCACACTTATATGCAGCCCCTGCCTCATCTGCCCGTGGCCTTTCACTCCCTCATTAGGCAGTTGGTGTTGGGTGGAAAGCCACCAGAGAACTAGAGGACAGGGCGTCACAATGACGCTCGTCGACACACGCACATAAACTCACACACAAACACATAAACTCTCTCTCTCTCACACACACACACACACACACACACACACACACACACACACACACACTTTCAATGAATAGGCAGAATTCCACATGCACTATATGCCTAATTGAAGATTATTAATGCTGCTAATTAGCGAATAATAGAATGCTTGGAGCTTGGAGACAAAACCTAATGTGAAGAATACAGTGGAAGAATGAAAGGTGTGTAAGCGTAAATCTGAGAGAGGAGGGGGAGAGATAGGGGAAATTATTTTATCATGCTCTATCTCTTGTCCTTTTAAAATAACTGGCGGGTGTCACGCCAGTCCAGACGCGGAGTGTATATCTTCCGCTCGGCACTGCAGGTCAGAGAGGGCCACAGATCAGAAAGGAGCAGATCATTCCTTGAAAGGCCACTTCACAGGTAATGGCAGGCACGCTAACACACTCGTCACACTTGACAGTGCTACAAAGCTGTATGTGATGATGCGCATTGCATTTTCTGGGTCTATTTCATTGTTTTCTTTTCTGGGACAAATGTAAATAAATATTCCCATGTGTAAAACATCTGCAGTAAGTGGCAGGTTCTTGTGTCGGTACCTAAGAATCAAAGAGCAACACCGTCTTTCATCAGCTTTTACACCAACGTTCATCTATCTTACAAAGAGAAATCCATTAGAAAAGAAGCCTGCATAGACCAGAATGCAATGCAGCCAAAAGACATATATCACACATTGCCAACCAGGCAAGAGGCTCACTATTTTCAGCTATAAAACCTCAACCTCCTTTACCGCTTTCATTGTCACTTTTTACTCTTTCCACCTACATGTGGGATAAAAAAACCACAGCAGAAAATCAACAGGTTCACAGCCGCTGCCTTGAGGTTTGTAGACTACAATTCTTGGAAAAGTTGAGGTAAAGCTGTTTCCACAAAAGGTATGCAAATCATAAACAAATCATCACTGAAAAAAAGAATCCAGGAATGCACTGAACATCTCAGAGTGATGCTAATGGCAACAGAGGATCCAACAGTACATACTGTACATGTGCACGCACATACACACACTTAAGTACATTGGCACACTCTCAGAGAATCACATGTACGTGTGTCTGTATGTGCACTACACACTATGACATTTAGCGAGCAATCGCAAGTGAAATTTACATATCTGCAAATATGTATTTACATCTACATTCATGTCCCGGCAGCCTACAAACTGTTTACACTAGATTGCGGATCCCAATGAAGATTTACAAATTATCTGCTTATTGCACTCTGCATGGTTTTAATATTTCTTAAAAGATTGGGCAAGATAGAAACAGTAAGATAAGGGAACAAAAGAATAACCTAACCCTAACAATAAAATAAGATACAACCTGAGGAAAATGTAAGGGTGATTTTTTAAAAGGGCAATTAGTGAGCACAGAGGAGGATGCAAGCTGCTTAATCTACTGGTTTTAGCAAAACTTTAGAAAATAATAGGAAAAGAAGCATTCCACACTCAATCACTGGACATAAACACTGAAATTTAATCTAGTCATGCAGATACAGTATATGTTCCTGGATCAACTTTTGCCAGGCTCTTTGTCAGGCAGCAAAATACACACAAACGCACATTCTTGGTAGATTTCTTTGTAATGCCACTCTGTTTTCAGTTCGAACACCTGCTTCTTCCCCTGCTGCTTAGACTATGTAATCGCAGCGTCCCCTGTTTATGTATGGGTCTTATGTTTGTTTGCAGCAAAGGAAGGACCCCTCACTCATAGTTTTTTGAAAAGTGCAAAAACCTGTTACTTGAATCAGTACTATGGTATCAAACCGAGGAAAAGCAGTGGCAAAACAAAGAGTTGCCAATTATTTCTTATTTATTAATACAAACTCCTTACTGAAATGTAGACACTTTAAAGTATTCTTAAAAATCTGAAAAACACATCCTGGACATCTTTAAAGGCTGAAAGATCCGGTCCATTAACTTTGCTGCAATGTTTCTAACCTTTTCACTTTTCACACTTGCTACTGTTGGAATCAGTTGCAGCTCAAACATTGCCAAGATTTAATAATATAACATAACACTTTATCAGCCAGACCTCCTACGGGACTATTAAAAATGAAAAGAGTCTCTGGCAACCTTGTTAGCAATATCTACCTCCTCCTTATTCTTTGGCATTCTTACATATTCTCTCCCTCAGTTTTTTTGGCCTCTCCCTTTTTCTCTTGTTATGCACACACAAATGGATTTTATTTCTGCAGAGCTGAGAAGGTGCGAGATGAAAACAAGAGAGGAGTAGTGGTGCCGTATACTCTGAGCAGCCAGACGGGGAGTTACAGTCGGGCTGTACACATTCCTTGGTGCCTAAAGCAACATGGTGGACCTCAAAGCTGAAGTCAGACGTCTTTAGAGCATAACAGTTGAAGAATTACCATATATTATCCTGAATAATGTGGTAATAGCAAAAATAAACACCGTGCTTGGAAAACAGAATAAGAGAATAGTTGGGAAATAAAAGTCCAGTTGCAGCCTAATTTTATAATAGGTAAATCCTGCCCATTTGACATTCAGACCAAATGTCTCTCACCCGCTGATTCAGTGTGTCCAACACTTATGTTTAGCAGCCAACAGAGACAGACTAGACATTTAAAACCATCTCACGCCAGTCTGATCCACTCACCCCATTTCTATTTTGAAGCATGTGTGTGTGTGTGTGTGTGTGTGTGTGTGTGTGTGTGTGTGTGTTTGTGTGTGTGTGTGTGTGTGTGTGTGAGTGAGACCAGGCAGGAAGAGGCATTCCCATAGGAGCAATCCTCCTGAGCGCCAGACATTGGGGGGTTGGGTGTATGAGACACACACACACACACAAATTTCCATTTCGTATCCCAGAGGCACCACCATGTGCACCACTTCCACCTTACAAACGTCCAGATCAGATTGAAATGTTTTGATAAATATAGAAATCAACATGAAGCTTTTACGCTGGCAGTGATTGGGACTCTTATGTGTCTCACTGTGCGTCATCTCTGCCGTCATACTAATGCGCACATTGTAAGAATTACTTACACATGAAGACCAAACACACTTCATGAGGATCAAGCAGTCAGATAACCCAACAACCTTTAATGAGAACATTTAGAAGCAGTGAGCCATTTGTGCAATGTCTGAGCATCTTTATATTCTTTTAAGAAACTTGATGTCTGTTTTTCCAATAATCTTTGCTTTACACAAGTTCACACCAAATATTTCTATTCACTTAATGATAAATCCAGCTCATTAACGGCTCAATTAAACAACCCAGTGTACAAAGCCGATCAGGGTGAGCATCTCTAGACGGCTTGTAACAACACACAGACATGTCAAATATCATCTTCTATCATCTTCTCTAAACACTGTTCAGATTTCCACCAGCAATAATGACAATTTTAGCCTGACTAGTTGGTTGGTTAGTTGGGTTTGAGACTTAAATCCAGTGGCCTTGAGGACCTAGCAGCCAAACACACCTAACCCTGTCTCCTGCCAGACAGGAGAAAGAGGAGGACAAGAAGGAGGAGGAGGAGGACGAGGAGGTGAGGGGAGACCGCAAACTGCATTCCCGAGACAATGGACAGTCTGTGGAGCTTGCTGAAACTCTGAGGGCCCTGGGGGCACATCGAGGAAAGAGGGAAAAATTGACGAAGAAAGGCAAAAAGAAGGAGAGAATTAAATTTTAGAAAGAGTAAGAAAAGAGGTCAGGAAAGAGCAAAGAAAAAGAAAATAAATAATGGGGAGCAAAAATGAAAATAGAGAATGGCCAAATAAGGAGGAGGTGTAAGATAAAAGGGAGTGCTGGCCCCGTTGTAGTGAGCTGATAAGGAGAAGATAGAATGGGGGGAGGGGGGGGAGCAGGACAGAGCAAAGGGGGGAAAGAGCTGTTATTGCTGTTACTTTAATTCACCTTTGAGAACTTTCAATTCAGTCAGTACTCCTGTTTCAAGTGTGAGCTTTTGCTATGTCCACGTCATGTAATACAAACCATAAACATTAACGTCAACCTCCTAGTCCAGGGTTTCCCCAGGAAAGAGTTGAAGAGAGGCAGCAAACCACCCAGATTCTGACGCACCTCTCCTCCTGATCAAATGTCTACAACATTTGCTGCTTGACGTAGCACCACAGCTCTTTTTTCTTATCTTTGGTTGATGTTTTGTTTCATGAAAGTGTATTAATCTGGTATCATAGTTAGTGTAGGCTGTCTCTTTTCTGTGCTTTTTCAGGTGAGGTGGCCTGCCTCCACTGCGGGGAAACCCTGTTATTACGAGTACAAGATATGGAGTTTTTCTGACAGCTATGATATTTCCCACTAGGCGTAAAAGAACTGCTTAAGCCAACAGCCAAAACACAATAACCAAACTAGGGCCAAAGTAATTAATATTAAAATCCAATAAGGAGACTAATACAGTTTAGTCACCTAATTAGATTTGAGTTACCTGGTTTAACTTGTGTATGAACAAAAGTAAATACTGTGTGCAATGTGTCAAAAATGGCTAATTATTATTTCCCCCTTCAATTGGTGTGATTATGGTGCTAGAAAATGGTTGACCATCTTGGAAAAATGTCTGTCTGTTTCCACATCAATTTGTATTTTGACTCAAGGATGAGTTATAATTGCATTAAGATGTAACGTGCGCCTATTCCAAAAAGTATAATTTCCCACCGCAAACGTTCTTGCACGATGCTATCGCTGCTCTGAATGAAAAAATGAACATGCACTGCAGTAGTCTACTATTCAGTGGCGAGCCAGGGCAAAATAACATCCAGTTCTATGTAAGTATGTAGCTCACTGTTCCTCTGTGTTACACAGTAAATGAAATGTAAACCCAGTTACTGTGGGGAATATTATAAAAGCATAATAAGGTCTAATCATGTTCAATACTAAGTTTCTAGTGTTGCAGTGGTGTGATCAATGTAAGCGGAGGTAACTCAATATATATATTTTAAAACCTACACTGCAGGTATCTTCAGTGTGTCAAGTGGCTTTACCTTTACCCAACTCCACTTGCCACTTACTTTTAACAAAGGAGGGCAAAAACAGAAAACACTATTGCTTGACCACTGGCAAATTGGAAAAGTGGGACTATTGTTCCTATTTTATTGAAATTGCCCGAATGCAGTATTAGGTAGTAGATACAATGCTGCCAATGATGGGTGGTAGAACAGGAGGCTAACGACAGAGGTACACCCAACCATGAGACAGCAACCTTACAACCATACCTGCCTGCTTCCTCCCTTTCTGCCATCCTACCTCCACTAGCTTGACCTGCAATCCGTCTCTGGGAGACACACTGGGAAATAAACGGCCTCGGAGGGACCTCCTGACCTCTGGACCACCAGTCGACAGGCTCCCAGAGGTCAGCGGGGCCTGACATACAATGAGATCTGACATTAATGTGCTCTATTTGCATTCTTGCTTCCAGGAACTTTTCCAGTTGCCAGGCAGTGTGGCCCACGGCTTGCCATAGCTTGTTGTCAGAGACAGTGGCGTCGGGGTGGTGGCTTGTTCAGGGATGATTTAAACTTCCATTTCAGTGACACCGGCCTTTCATCCTCCGCATGACAGACAGCACAGAGCAGCTAGTTTCTGTGCATCTATTCAGAGGTCAAAGAGCCAACACTTCCTGGGTTGGCCCCACACTGTCATTAGGACGGAGGTTAACAAATATTTACTCTGGAGGAGTCGAGGAGAGGAGAGGAGGTAAAGAGTTCCGGAGAGCACCTCACTTTCTCTTAAGACAAGCACACATCTCGGCAGGCGATCTCTCACCAGCATCGCCATAAATAAATAAATAGAGGCTGACAGAAATATCCCCAGCATAGTCTCAGCCAGCATAGCACAGCACTGGCACGCACAGAGAGAGAACCAGAGAGGACACACACACACACACACACACACACACACATACACACATGTGCGTGCACACACACACACACACTGAGACATGATGATATAGGCTGGGAGAGATAGCAACAGAGTGAAGCAAACAAGAAGGAAGGAAACAGAGCGAATACAAGAAAAGCATAGCAAAACACTGAAAAGAAGACAAAGAAAAAGGAGAGATTTAAAGAAAGCAGGAGAAGAGATGCCTCTGTTCTTTTTGTTTGGTCTGGGTCTCCAGTCAGGAGAAAGGATTAATAGCCGAGGTAAAACATGCTTACTGTTCACTCTTGTCTGCCCCACCCAAGTTAGACTCCCTTCTTTCCCTACCTCCTCACCTTCAACGAACAGACCAGACACGCACACACGCACACACGCACACACACACACACACACACACCCACGCACACCCCAACCCCCCTATCTGAGCCTCTGCTCCGTCACTCTGTCTCGACTCCTGGTTCTAATTTAGAAACAACCTCCTCTCGTTCTCCGCCCTCTCCTTCTTCTTCTCTCTCTCTCTCTCTCTCTCTATCGCTCAGAGTGTGTGTATGTGTGTGTTTGTGAAAGAGAGTAAAACTCCTGCGAATGGATACACCAACATGAGTGCATGCACAGCCTGAGACATTTATGCCTCCTGAGTGAGTTGTAGACACACACACACACACACACACACACACACACACACGCACGCACGCACACACGCACGCACGCACACACACACACACAAACACACACACAAAGCAGCATCCAAGATCCTCTTCTTCAATGATTAGTCTAAATATGCCAGTGATCACAGAACGGCAGGAAGACCCAGTACACATGAAGCCACACACACACACACACACACACACACACACACACACACACACACACATACATACACACACACACACACACACACACCATCCCCTCTCTCTTTGGCTCCAAAACACACCAACTTTTCATTTGCGGTTTCCCCTCCGAGCAGTGCCGGCAGGCTGCCAAGCTACACGTTAACATAGTGCATTTCACAGTATTTCTGCAGGTACAGTAATGCAAACACTGGAAAATATTTAAGCCACATCAGCGGCAGGCTTCGTCTCAGTCGGAAACCAAGGCTTCTGAAACTCTCACACTTTCACCATCAATTCTCTCCAGCAAGGAATACAAATAAAATTGATTTGTGTCCTTTCGGTATAAATTAGAGCAAACAAACACATTCATATTTCATTATTATCAATACTAATGTTATTTTAACTAAACAAGTTAGCTCGTTAATAGAGCTGCCCCCTCTTAGTCGAATAGTTGACTTGTTTTGTTCGTTATTATGGTCTTAGTCGATTAGTCAGTTTTACAGATCTGTCGATTGAATCAACTAATCAATTAGTCAGCTTGAGAGTCTGTAGCCTCTTGGGCAATTTATCTTTATTCTGTATTTTATATTCTTGTTTTCTTTTAGAAAATTTGCCAATGTCACTGAAAGTTACATTTTATTCCTTCTCCTTCCTAGATTGTCTTCTTCTCCCATCGGTTAATCTGTCTTCATAAAATTGTTTCACTTTGTGTCTTTCTCCATCTCTGATTGAGTGAGCTATCCATCCACAGAGATGGCAGTCTGAACTGAAGCATCACAAAACCAGCTACCAATTCATTGAGAACACGTAGCCATTTCAACAAATATGCATATCAGGAAGTTTATTCAGGTTGAATCAGATGATTTCACTGATTAACTTCAACTGGAAATAAATACTGGGTAAGTGGCGTCAGTGGATATCTGCACACTCTCAGCCCTCCATGCTTTTAAGAAGACGTTGGTAGTAACTTGTGTTTTCTGGCCGTGACATTATTCTAAATATGTTCAGTCGTCTTCATCATTTGCTTGACGGTTTCCGTTAACAAGCCATTTTATGTGTGCTATGAGCTCAGTCTTAGGAAAACAGTAAAATGAATTGCGTGGTAGGACAGCGACTTGTGAGCTTAGAAGCACACAGCCGCAAACATACATACACACATGTGCACACATTTACACACAAACCTGGACCAGCGGCTTGATTATACGACCCTGAGAAGATCATTTACCAACATGCTCCCACAACACTGGCCTCCTGCTCTTCCCCACCTCCTTGTCCCCTCTTCCTCAGCTTTCTTCCTCGTGGTGTCAAACCTGCACATTAACACAAACAGGCCCCATGAGGAGAAAGGGGGTCGTTATCTCCTTTTCGCTACACCCCCCCCCCCCCCCCACACTCCCTTTTCTCTTTCTACCCCTTGCTTAACTTACTCCCGCTTCTCTCTCACACTCTTCTTTCTCTCTCTCCACTTCCCCCTCCCCCAACAGCCCTCAGCCAATGGCGTCTGGGTGTCAGGCAGCTCAGAGAAGCTGTTGTCATGGTGACAGGGCTCCTGTCTGTGCTCTGTCCCTCAGGCATCCCAGATCCAGAAAGCAGCATCGTGTTTGCGTGAGAGGGGAGAGGAGAGAAGAGGAGAGGAGAGGAGAGGAAAACGAGGGGGAGGGTGGGAGGAGAGAGGAAAACAGTGCTGGGGATAGACGTGAGGGACAGAGAGGAGAAGACTGTGGAGGGAGGGAGAGATAACTGCCCCACTTTGACCAGCTTTTGTTCTGCTGTGTCTTCGGGTTTGAAGGCCTGCATGTCTGCATGTGTGTGTGTGTGTGCGCCTAACATGGCCCTGTAGTCACCAAGGCATCTCACACCCCTATTCCTGGCACCTCCACCCAATCGCTGACCTTTCCTGGACTCCAGCACGCAGACACACACGGGCCAGACCCAGCACACAATCACAGCCTTTTTTTATTCCTCCGCATATGCACAGTACTCTCACACATGCAATACCAATACACACACACACTCTAGATCATGTAACCAGCCCAAAACACTTGCACCTGGTGTGGCCTAAAATAAGGTCCCTAGGCAGCCATTTCGCAGGGCAGCGCGACAGCAGCTCGGGGGGGGGGGCTGTGTTAGCCACTGTGCCACAACCCACACACACACACACACACACACACACACACACACACACACACACACAGACCAGATCATTTATCTCCAGGGGGCATCTGTTGTTGATTGGTCGATGCCATGGTCTGTGCCTTGACCATGACACTTGCAGTATGGGGGTTTGCTTTTATCCATTTTAATGCTGTACAGTGTGTGTGCATAGAAATACAACTATTCCAATAGAGCTGGTGTGCACCCCAGGCCCTCCTTCCTGTATAATGCACACCGTCAGCCCCTGTATCTGTATCAGTGGTGGCCTATTGCTCTGTAGTCTACACACTTGACTTTTTCTTCCTTTCCACAAGACAATCCAGCATGTTAATTGCAAGGTAAACAACTGAAGAGGAGCGTCAACCCCTCAGGAGCTCTTTTCCTCTCCTCCTTCCCTCCTGTTCCTTCCACTCGTCTTTTCTGAGGCGAGGTTGGTTAAGCCCCCCTTCAGAATCAGAATCTGGACAAGCACCAGTTGGAAGCTAATCCGACTCGCCGACTGGACCCTTCCTTTGAAACAGCACTGCGGGGGGGAACTGATGAAAGGAAGGCTGATATGAGGCAAACAGAGACACAGACACAGCCTGCCTCAGACCCCCTCGCTGTGTTCAGCACTGTACAACAAGGCATTTAGGACATTTAAACAGCACAACCTCGTCAGACTCACTTATTTACTTGTTTACTTGTCACTTGTTATTCAAACTCAAGGCTGGCCTCCAACTCTGTTTTGGGTCGATGTTTCTACCCTGCTGCCACTTGATGCCCAGGTTAAGGCACTTAATGTCTAAGCTGTGTTCTAATCACTATCAACATCCTGTTTATTTAAGGCCAGACTTCTTGACTGGAACATAACATTTTGCTCACAGTCAATGAACTACTGCAGCAAAATTAGCTTCTACTGGAGTAAAGAGCCTATTTGAGGGAAATGCCTCGAGGTTATGCAAAATCATTTTCTTTCGCACAACTGCCTTGTCAACAGCAAAAATGAAATAATGAAATAACTACTAAAGAACCAAATTTTTCATTTGAAAAAGTGGCTCCAAAATAAGCGTTTGTTTTAGTCTCCCTATAGTTTCAGTTTATTTGTTTGTTTGTTTTACTAAAATCTCTTTTAACAAATATTCTTACTGTCCAGCTGCTGAAATCCAGATGAGTGACGAGCTGCTAAAAATCTTGATATTACATGTCATTTAGCGGACGCTTTTATCCGAAGCGACTTATAATTGCTATATATCAGAGGTCACACACCTCTGGAGTTAGGGGGTTAGCATCTTGCTCATGGACAGTGGACACAGTGGTTGATGTGTCGCAGTGGGAATTGAACCCAGCTCTCCCACACCAAAGGCATGTGTCATGTCCACTGCACCATCACCACTAACTCATATGCTTAGCCTAGTCACCTTTAAATTTGACACGGCAATTAAGCTTTATGAAAAGCAGCTGTTGAATTTACATACTTTCCATGCCCCGAGTTGTTACCTTTCACGCTGCCCTAGCCTCTGATTGGTGGAGGTTGCACCTGAAAGGTAGAATGCGGACACTACTCAGGGCTGGAAACTCTAATGCACATTTTTTGCACATTACAAGTGTAAAAAAACAAAACAAAATCATTGAATTTATACAGTACTTTTAGATACAATAAATATTATCCTTAAAAAAGGCTTGAATTGGCCGGCTGTATTTAAAACAAAATGTGTTTCTAAGTGCAATTTACGTTTATATTTCTTTTAATTGACTACCACTAATTTGGTAAGCCAGATAACTATCTCACTAATAATGTGGTATTTGCTATGTAGATAATGTCCCTCCCCACTACTGAAACCAAACCAAAGCTCTTGTGTGCACCCCTACTGTTAATCACCACATTATCCTCGCTCTTCATGTTCACATTTCAAGAGATTAAAAATAGCAATAAAAAAAAAAAAAACATAAATGACCTGCAGCCGACAAAAAAGAACCTGGTGCGGTGCTCATTGAACTGATACATTTGGCGAGGCCTCAGTCTGGGCGTTAACTGCAGATGAAAGCCGCGTGAGTTTGAATGACTTTGACAAGATGGAGTAAAATGAAATTTTGATGTTTTCGGAATAAAGAAAATGAAAAATCAAACCAAGGACGTTTTTGTATTTTGTCTTTGAAACACAGAACAGACTAATTGTCTGTTAATATCTGAAGAGTATCTATTCATAGACTTAGACAGGCACACACGCAGAGGACAACTTAATGACAGATGGAAAGAAATTATGGGCAAAGTAGCATTAATATTCCATCTCTTACCAAAACACCCAAAGCCCTTCCCCCACCTCTGGTACCACACCACACACACACACACACACACACACACACACTATATTTGTGTATGTGCATACAAACAGTCCTGGAGAGCATTTCTGCTCAGCCCGAGACAAACAGGAAAAATTCTCCAAATTCAACCACTCCCATCCTCCTCCCTCTTCCTCCTCTCCTTCCTTTGCTTTCCCTCCTTTTCTGCTCCCCCTGAACCCCAACCCCCCTACAACCTGGTCTCCTTCCCTTTCCTCTCCTCCGCTCCCCCTTCCCTCACTGCACCCACCCAGTCCCACTGCCCTCCAGCCCTGCAGCCTCACAGCAAAGTAGAGAGCAATCCCTTGGTGGGTCAGCCAGATTAAACCGCCACTGTAATCCGCTTGGCTTTCACCTCCTTGTCCTCAACCGAAGAGAGAGGGAGAGGGATGGAAGAGAGAAGAGGAGGGGTGGGTGGAGGAGAAAAAGGGCAGAAGGATGGAGAGAGAAAGAGAGATGGGGAGAGAAAATGTAAGATATAAAAAGGTAGAGAGACTGAGGGAGGGGAGAGAGAGAGGAGGAGGATGGAAGGGGGAGGGCAGTGCTGGGGGAAGCAGCTAAATGACAACAAGGGCATGGAGGGAGAAAAACAAGGAATAGAAAAAGGTGAGAAAGCCAGAGAAATAGAGAAAAGCAGAGAGACAGGCAGTACAGGGCTGAATTAAAGGAGTATGAAAAGGAGGAAGTGAATAATGAATCTCATAAAAGAAAGATATTAAGGACGAATAAGAGTCAAATAAACTGTGTTAGGAGAGAGAGCGATGAAGGACAGTGGGCTTAGCTTGGTGGTAGAGCTTCTGTGGCAAATAAAACAAAGCAAATAGTAGACTATGTTGAAGCACACACATATTCCTGTAATGATGAAATCTGTTTTGTATCCTTCCTGTCTTCCCCCAACTAGAGTAATAATAAAACGCTGGCGATCTGTGGTAAAATGTGCCATCCCCTCAACTTTTGTTCAAATCTCATCAGCGGTGTTGGAGTGATCAAACATGAAGGACAAAATGATTGAATGAATGGGCAATGTTGTCGTGAATGTTGCAGATGTAGCCGGCTCCGGCTGAATGTAAATAGATTATGGATTGTTCTGTCTGGTCATTTGCAGGACCTGTGCTAGCATAGCTAAATCATACATAAATATAATGATGAGAATATTGATCTCTGCTCTCTAGAAAACATCATTATTTACCAACCCTTTTCTAAATAGGTTCATGCCAGATGACGTCACAATATACAGTGCCTTGCGAAAGCATTCGGCCCCCTTGAACTTTTCAACCTTTTGACACATTTCAGGCTTCAAACATAAAGATATAAAATTTTTATTTTTTGTGAAGAATCACCAACAAGTGGAACACAATTGTGAAGTGGAATGAAATCTATTGGATATTTTAAACTTTTTTAGCAAATAAAAAACTGAAAAGTGGTGCGTGCAAAATTATTGGGCCCCCTTGCGTTAATACTTTGTAGAGCCACCTTTTGCTGCGATTACAGCTGCAAGTCGCTTGGGGTATGTCTCTATCAGTGTTGCACATCGAGAGACTGACATTCTTTCCCATTCTTCCTTGCAAAACAGCTCGAGAGCTCAGTGAGGTTGGATGGAGAGCGTTTGTGAACAGTTTTCAGCTCTTTCCACAGATTCTCGATTGGATTCAGGTCTGGACTTTGACTTGGCCATTCTAACACCTGGATACGTTTATTTGTGAACCATTCCTTTGTGGATTTTGCTGTATGTTTGGGATCATTGTCTGGTTGGAAGATAAATCTCCGTCCCAGTTTCAGGTCTTTTGCAGACTCCAACAGGTTTTCATCCAGAATGGTCCTGTATTTGGCTGCATCCATCTTCCCCTCAATTTTAACCATCTTCCCTGTCCCTGCTGAAGAAAAGCAGGCCCAAACCATGATGCTGCCACCACCATGTTTGACAGTGGGGATGGTGTGTTGAGGGTGATGAGCTGTGTTGCTTTTACACCAAACATATCGTTTTGCATTGTGGCCAAAAAGTTAGATTTTGGTTTCATCTGACCAGAGCACCTTCTTCCACATGTTTGGTGTGTCTCCCACGTGGCTTGTGGCAAACTTTAGACGAGACTTTTTATGGATATCTTTGAGAAATGGCTTTCTTCTTGCCACTCTTCCATAAAGGCCAGATTTGTGCAGTGTACGACTGATTGTTGTCCTATGGACAGACTCTCCCACCTCAGCTGTAGTTCTCTGCAGTTCATCCAGAGTGATCATGGGCCTCTTGGCTGCATCTCTGATCAGTCTTCTCCTTGTCTGAGCTGAAAGAGGGACGGCCAGGTCTTGGTAGATTTGCAGTGGTCTGATACTCCTTCCATTTCAAAATGATCGCCTGCACAGTGCTCCTTGGGATGTTTAAAGCTTGGGAAATCTTTTTGTATCCAAATCCGGCTTTAAACTTCTCCACAACAGTATTACGGACCTGCCTGGTGTGTTCCTTGGTCTTCATGATGCTCTGTGCATTTTCAACAGAACCCTGAGACTATCACAGAGCAGGTGCATTTATACAGAGACTTGATTACACACAGGTGGATTCTATTTATCACCATCAGTCATTTAGGACAACATTGGATCATTCAGAGATCCTCGCTGAACTTTTGGAGTGAGTTTGCTGCACTGAAAGTAAAGGGGCCGAATAATTTTGCACGCACCACTTTTCAGTTTTTATTTGCTAAAAAAGTTTAAAATATCCAATAGATTTCGTTCCACTTCACAATTGTGTCCCACTTGTTGGTGATTCTTCACAAAAAATAAAATTTTTATATCTTTATGTTTGAACCCTGAAATCTGTCAAAAGGTTGAAAAGTTCAAGGGGGCCGAATACTTTCGCAAGGCACTGTACATGTACAGTAAATGCTAACTTTTTCACACATACTACTTTTATATGCAAAACATTTTAACAAACATCGATTAAAAAGTGCAGAATTGACATATTTTAGCTCTGTTTTTTGTCTCCACCAACTCCTGAGTGACATATCTGGCTCTTAAGCTGCAAAATGCTTCAATATGTTCACTAGCTAGTTGCTACCTTTGTCTGTCCGCTGTATGGTTCTGGACAGGTAGTTGCAGTGACAACAGCTGCCTGTTGCGGTTGAAATTTACACTATGAGAGCTGCTTTAAATCATAGTTTGATTAGGCGGTTTACGTCATTAACAGTCACCTACAGCTCCTCTGGGCCTATAACAAAATGTGTTGGTTTGAGATTGACTTTTTGTTTAAAATGCCAGCCTGCAAAACTTTGCTGTACAATTGACAGAGAAGACCGTCTCCAGTGACCTGACTTCCCCTGTTTGATAATCAAGTTAGTGTCTGCAACAAAGTGTGAAGGAACTCTATCTGTGTTCATTCTTTTTTGCTCCATTACATATATGGAGCTCTATCATAAAAATGCTATTATATGAGATCTATATTCACACAAGGCCAAATCACTGTTGGTCCAAAAAAAGTTTGATCCTACAACAACTAGAGGCCACAATTCTTTTTTTTCAAACCACTTGGAATTAGATTAAATTGTAAACATTTTGGTGTGTGTGTGTGTGTGTGTGTGTGTGTGTGTGTGTGTGTGTGTGTGTGTGTGTGTGTGTGTGTGTGTGTGCAGAATCAAAGCCACAACAGAAAACAGATGAAGCTACACACATGCCACGGGTAATTTGAAACATTGATGAGAATCTCAGCCCTGTTAATCAAGTTATACTGCAATCATGACCTTAATGCTAATAAGATAAACAAGTCAATTTGTGTACATGACAGTTTCAATAATCAGAGTACTGCCACCCTCCGGTTACAGTCCAACTGCATCTAAATGCACTCGTCTCAAGTTATAGTATTCATAAATGCAAAATCAATTCAAAGCTTCAGTCTGAATGTGGGAACTTAGTGAGCCAAACATCGAAAACACAACACCACTAATCTTATACAGTATAATAAACTAGAACAAATCAATCCTTCATTGGAGTACAATATTTTAGTTGTGTGCCTTTTAAGACAAGTGAGAATTACTTTTACAAGGTATTTTTGGAAAATCACTCTGAGTCATGAGAAGCCAAGCTCCTGTCTGCTGGTACAGTGCAGACATCTAACATTATCATCCGTGTGTGTCCGCTGGGTATATGGGAAGAGTGTTAAAGTGTGGAAAAGAAATAGAGTTAACAGGTATCCCCCTCCTCCACTCCCCCAGCTGACAGAAAGGGGGGTGATGAGGGAGGGAGGGAATGAGGGAGAAAGAGAGAAGAGAGGGAGCGGCAGGAAGAGGGAGGATATCCTGCGAGGAAAGGCTGTGATATATGAGCAGGCCACTTCAAACAAGCAGGGGGAGGGGGACACTCCTTCTCCCATAAAACCAGGGGAGGTAGAAGGTGGAGAAGAAAAGAGTCAAGTGATTTAAAGAGGGAGTTACAGTAGAAAAGAAGAAAGTTGGTGCCAGATGAGCCAGAGTGGATAAATCTGAATTTAGGGTGTCCCCACTTAAGTGGCACAATAATAATAAAAAATTTTTTTTTAAAAGTAGAACAGACTGATGAGGCACTGCCTGCAGTATATTAAAGACACAGATCTGCAGGGGGCATCTTTAATGTTGAAGTAAGGCCTGATATCAAGTAAATGGGTAGGAGAAAAGAGCTTAAAACTAATGCTGCAACTATTCTTTGTTCTTTCTGCACCATCACCACAGCTCAGAAAATGGAATTTGCAACAAATGGCATTTTCAAAATCAGTATTTCTGTATTTTTGTCACCTGTTCTTAATCTTCAAAATAGACACTAATACATTTCCAGATTTCTTCAGCAAATAATGAGTCTTAATCATCAATACATTTAAGAGATGTTACAACCTCACATCAAACTCAAAGCAAGCCAAACATTCCCCAGTCACACACACACACACACACACACACCACACACACACACACACCCATGTCCTATACAAGAAGTGATTGATGATTTCAGGAAGGGCCTCATGGGCAGAGGAAGTCCAGTCTGGGTCAGACTTTATTCACACATCCAGGCATGAGTATGACCATCTGCATGCACTCAAAAATCTACACACACATGCCCCCCCCCCCACCACCACCCCCAACAGGAACACACTCCTATACTAATTTCAACATATGCTACTGCCCCTCTCATGCTGTTTGCTATATAATATCTTTCCTCTGCTGTCAGACAGCAGGAGTATGAGTGAGAGAGGCAGATAGGTGCGGCACAGAGTCAAGGTGTGCGGAGTGAATCGGGCACGCGGCACAGTGTACAGTTTGAGCGCTCTGTGTGCCATTGTGGGCCAGCATGGGTCTGTTTTGACAGCAGCCATTACAACAAATAATCGAACAGCAAATTAAGACAAATGATATGATTGCAGTGCGCGTCCCAGCAGTCAATCCGCTATCTAGGTGGTTTCCATTCAAAGCCATTGATCAGCTTTACAACCTAAGTAGCTGGCCAGGAAACTAAATGGTGGCAATCAATGCTATTTAACAGATTATTGACTGCTGACTGGTTGCCTCAGATCAAAATAGAGACACAGGGATGAAGAAATAAGCAAATGGAGGAGTGGAATGAAAACATATGAAATTGGAATTGGTTCCTTTGCTTCAGTGATGATAAATGGGAAAGAAAAACTCTGAGACAGCAGAGAGCAGGGAGTAGGAGAGAGGTTGCCGTTTTCGGGAGCACGGCTGAATGTGCATGATCATGTGCATTTAATGAAGAAAGCAAGCACGAAAGACTGACAAAAACAAACAAAAGGAAAGAAGCCAGAAAGAAATAAAGAAAGCTCAGTTTGCATACAGTCAATGTTACCTAGAGACTCTCACTTGTTTCAAGCTTCACATGGGGCCAGATGTGGTCTGTGTGCCTCTGCGCTCATGCGTCTCACACTACCCATGAAGCCTGCCCACCTGAAAACTCCACACATTTGTCATGCTTTGGGAAAAAAAATCAGCTCAACCAGGAAGAACCTCAGCAGAATCAGACGGTACTTTCTGCGCCTCTTTGTTCAGCCAGTCAAGTGGTGCACAAGCTGGCACATCACAGCAGCCGCTTGCACCGCAATTACATCCTTTTGACTGCATGCTCCTTCGCATTCGGTTCTGTGTGTGTTTACAATGTATGAACCATACTTTTGGCCCAGCTCATCCTCCCTTTGGTTGGGGAGAGAGTTTTGTTTTTGTTTTGCTGAACACAGCGTGCTGTGATCATTAGTTAATGAAAGTGAGTAGCGGGAGCAAAGTGGAGGTTGATTCTTCTAAAGATTAACTTCAGTCCAAGCAGACACAGAGACTGATGTGAAGTGACAATGAAAATCCTGCACTGACATTTATATGTGGGTGAGTGTGAGAGAGAGAGAGAGAGGATGGGGTGGTGTTTGACAACCTCCAACAGTCTCAAATCACTGTAGTGTTTAATACACACAGTAGTGTGTTACCATGGGGCCCGACTCATGAGGCTGCATGTTTGTGTGTATATCTGTTCTATGTTCATACAGTATGTGTGTGTGTGCTATAAAACCAGCACTTGAAAATATACCAGATGCATTTAAATTCATGTTGGGCCTCAGCTTCCGCTTCATTTGTGATTGTTGTTCAACTCTTTATTTTACGTCTACATTTCCTTAAATTTACTCTAAAACAAAATACGGTTTGTGCTTTGAAACGGCAAAAAGGGACCACGCTTCAGCGACTCACTGGGTGCATGTGTGAGTGTGAATACGGACTTAAATATGGCTATAGTAGATGTGTGCCTCTGAAAATGTCTGTGTGTTACTGTGTATGTGTCTCCCTGCCTGCTTGAGTGTGTGTGTGCGTGTGTGTGTGTGTGTGTGTGTGTGTGTGTGTGTACTCCCCTTGCCTTTTCTCAGTTCAGCAGAACCTCATTAATTCAGCAGGAATGGAAATCATTTCTGCACGGAGTGCACAGGAGACAGAAAGAGATGGAGAGGAAGACGCGTGGAAGGGTGGGGGTGGTGTCTGTGGGGGCACAATGAATTCTCAAATCTCTTCATTTTTCTTTACTGAAAATCATTCTATAAAAAAATATATTATAATTAATTAGTCATGAAGGGAATTCTACACATATTTTAATACAATCTAATCCTAATTATGTTACATTGTGATTTAGTCATTTGGTTGACAGCTCTTGAGAAATAACACACATGTCTAATCTCAGCCTTGATTTATCTAGATTGAAACATTCACCCAGTATGTCCTTAGACACAAACAAATAGACTGGACAAACAACCAACTATAGCAAACGTCCAGATGGATACATTAATAAAAAGGTAATCTCCCTTATGCAGCATCAGATCAGAGCAGAGCCTTCTTCATCCCTCCCTCCCTCTCTCCCCTCCTCTTGCCATTTCTCCATCCTGCAGTCCGCCACCAGACAATATGGAGCAGACAGTAATCTGGCCATGCACTGAAGAGATTACAGCATCCAACAGAACAGTAGAGACAGAAGAGAGCAGCTCAGTTCAGAACAGCGCGTTTCTAACTGTTCAGAAGAAACCTCGGTCTCACACTCTCACACACTCAGTAAAAGCTTTCAGTAAAAGCTGACCTTTTCAGAGTGCAACAGAGTTTAGTGCAGTGTTTTGGATCTCTCTCTTCAAATGTCACTTTTTACAGAAAAGATCTGATGTGATAAAAACAGATCAGACGGCGCAGGCGGGACACATAAGAGGAATAATACATGAACAGTATGTGAGCATGTGCACACACACACACACACACACTCACTCCTTGCACACATACATTCATGAACACATTACAGCTTAAATAAGTCCAAATGTTCAGTCATAACGAAACAGATGTGCTGCCCTATTTATCCATTCAACTTAATCATGAGAGATATAAATAACTGATGTGAAGGCTTACATGCAGACAGCAGAGTCGAGGTTGGAAGTTCACACGTTGCAGTTGTTACTAAGTACATGATGTGGATTTTCTTTTTAATTTTCTGGCTCTCTCTGAAGAATTAACCCTTGACGACAGCAGGGTTAATTCTGACTCTGCCCTGACCTTAAGGCTGGCTAATACTCCGGGGAAAAACATCAGTTACATACACACACACACACATACACACTCATATATAAACACGTATTAGCATTTTTTTTCCTTCACTGTGTGAAAGATAAACTCTAAGTAAGAAGGCACAGACTGGCAAAAAATCTTCAGTGATAGATTTTTTTTCTTCCAAAAGTCTGTTTTAATGACTTGCTGTTAAAATACCAATACGTGTTGTAGAGTTCCAAGAACATTAACTCATTACTCCTTCCAAGGAATTTCAAGGTTGTCATGAGCCAGCAGTTATGAGATGGCTTCAGAAGGTTTCTATACAGGACAGTCTAAAAACTTTCAACTTGTTAGTTGTAGTGAGTACAAACTTAAAAAAAGACTTGAATGAGAAGTGGTTCAAAGGTAATTATGTTAATCGCTAAAGTATTTTGGGTGAGCTGCCTTCCTCTTGAATGAAAAAGAGGAAAGTTAAAAGTGATAAAGTGTACGGATAAAAGGATAAGATGAAAACCAAGGGAACAAGGTTGAGAACAGTGGCGTACAACCAAACCCAAGGTGAGAGCCTGTAAAATGGAAAGCAGGAGAGAAAAAAACACTCTACTGGAAGATCAGAAAATAAACACAATGTTGACTTGAAACATGATGAAGAGGGAAGTTCATCTTCCCTTTCATCATGATCCATTTACATGTTCTTCTGTTTCTGTCACTTTTTTAAACCAAGAAGACAAAGGCCTGAAGATGGACAGATATAGCGGATGTAAAGAAGAACTGACGAACGAGTGGGGCTGAAAATGAGCTTAACAAAAGGCATTCCACCAACAGGTTTTTAGGCTAGCTGTTGCAGAGGTTTGCAAAGGAGCATGCAAAACCCAAGAGCCCCAGATACAGTCATTTGCATTGTGTTTGGTGTTTTCAGCCCCCATCATTGCCTTCCAGGCAGCACTGCCTAGAATGGGGCAATGGTTAGGTTTGGGTTAAGGTTTAGGGTTGGGTGCCTTGAAGAGGTCTCAGCACTGCCTGGAAGTCAACGTTGAGGGCTTAAAACACCATCAATCCATTTGCATCTAACACACACTTCATGTCTGAAGCATGAAACCAAATCCAACATATGGCAATATATATATTTGTGAGACTGCCAACCACTATACATAATGGTTACTTTGTCGTGCACAGAAATATATTGGCCAACATTTATGCACACTTCTGGAAACAACTTCACAGAGAAAAGAGAAGCTGCAAAGGTGTGGATGTAGATACAGTCGGCAGGTTGAAATCATAGCCCTAAATTATGATAGGTAGAGGAGTGAAGGTGTAATGACGGAGGGAAGGAAGAGATGAGGAGATGATAATTATGTAGCAGAGAAACAGACCAAAGAAAATAAAGGTGTAGCCCACTGTTTGATTTATATGATGGGTGAAGGTGTACCGAGTAAGGGATGAGCAGATGAAGGTGTGGTAAGAAATAGGACAAAGTTCTGAGAGTGCGACTGTGGAGAGAGAGGAGAGCTGAAGGAGCCAGGTGTGGCAGCAGCCACAGAGGTAATCAGTGGGCCAATGGGGAGTCGTTCCACTCAGAGTGAACAGGCTGCCGAAGTACCTGGAATAAAAATAATCATTACACTGCATTAAAGTCAGTGTCTGTAAATATACCCTGGGCAGCAGTAAAGCACGCTCACTGTGGCCCCCGCCATCAGGACACTCGCACACTTTAACACACACACGTGAATATGTAAAACACACACACACACACATGCAAATAAAACAAAATGCTAATATTTGCAAGGATGTGAGTACGTCTCTCTGCACAAACGGTGTGAAAATCAACGACTCCCCTGCTGATTCTGTTCATTCATCCCCTCATTACAACGGCAGGCTTTAGGCAGAAACAAACTGTTCTCTAAATATAACTCAACCTGCTAAAAGAACCCCCCCCCCCCCTTCATAACTTATAAGTGTTATTTTAGCAACAGAAACCCTGAAAGAGCTGGATCTGTCTCACACATTTATTCTGCTTCTCAGTATTGCTGCCTTTGGAAAATGAGGATTAAGTCTGCATTTAGGAGAAATAGAATTGCAAATAAGGCTTTGTAATTGTTTTAGTCTTTAATCCTAGCAGGGAGGGCAACAGTGTAATGCAAAATTGAGACAGGCGAACATCTCCGGCATTCATCTGAGGAAGGAAGGACTGTGTTTGTTTCACCACTCAGTTCAATGAGACTTAATAAGCAGGGTGTCCGACACACACACACACACACACACACGTAGATATGTACGCACACGCACAAGCACAAGCAAACACACTTCTCAACACACGCCTCAACCCATGGGCTCATTGATAGAGCGGCCGGTTTATTTTAGTTGTGTGAGTTTGCTGCCCAGCTGGTACTTGAGACTGGTGGACTGGCAGAGCTGTGCAGCAGACAGCAGACACACACACACACACACATGCAGAGACACACACGCTGTGCCAGGGACCCACTGTGCCAGGCTGCGATGTTTGCCAACTACAAGCCGGCCTACTCCCACAAAGACAGGCAGAGGCAAAGGAGAAAGGGCAGTACAAAGTGTGCATGAGTGTGTGTGAGAAGGACCAAGATTGTAAGAGTGGACAAAGATGTGAAGAAAAGACAAAAGAAGTGACAGACTTTCAGAAAAAAAGGATTGTTATAGTGTTGAAAAGGATGAAACTCAAACTCGAGTGTCGAGCAGCAAAACAGTTCGACTAGAGAAGTGAAGCTGAAGTTACTTACTAAATCAAACATTTATCATTTTCTCAAAGCGATTGAAATCAACTTCATTTGCATTTTAATTCACTCAAAACCCTGATGTGACAAATGCAACAAACTGCAACACGTAAAGACAAGCATGCAACATGTAGAATAATCAAGCAGAGGAGAGGCGGAGGGGAAGTAAACGTGGCGATCTAACTTATGGTTAAAACTCATGACAGCTATGACCAATGTCTGGTCACTGAGAAAACAAGTCATCAAATCACGATGAGGAAACAAACTAAATGTTAGTACCAACAGAGTGGCCTTTTTCGGGGTCGACCGCAACAGTCAAAAGCACCAACTAGGCAACACCCCGAATGTATACAACCTGGAAGTTTCACCTCAACACACTGTGAAAGTAGCTTTGCAAAGACTCAAACCATCCTGCCGGTCCTTCTTGCTTTTACCTATTTGAGGTTGATTTTTGTACTGAGGTTTTTTATGAAAATTGTTCTCTGACTGTTCTGCCACCAGTTTAACCCCCCCCCCCCGCACTTCTAAAACCAAACCTACGCTTTTTGCATCACTTTACAAACCTATATGTAGTTTAATGTGTCCCTTTCCTCGACACAATCCTTCAGCAGAAAAATCACAAAAGACTATTTCATATCACAATGCCTTTTTTTTACGTAACGGGTTATACCTCATATTTGTGGATTGCTGAGCAAACCTACAGTATATACACAGTTTTTTTCTGTCTGAGAATCAGGACTAAAAATCTTGATCTCAAACGTCCTGTTTAATCCCTTATAAGTGTCCTCAAACACTTTCACAGAACGTCCCAGTTCTTGAGTTCCTTCCCCTGCATGGTTTGCCAAACACTAAATTCCTCAGCGGGCAGCTAACGTGCGCTCCTGGACCTCTACAACAACAAGCAATAATGTTTGAGTTAAAAATCTAACTTTTTTATATTATGTCCACCACAGCAGCACCAGTGTGAGCAGATTTAATTGAAGGACTTGGCGTAAAAGAAGGAAATGGCTTCACAACTCCCTGAAGTTAACCAACAGGAGTGTGTTTAAAGGTAGGTTTCACTCCCTGGGACCGCCTGACAATCCTGGTAACCATCGGCAGGGTTTTAGACCTAATGAGGAACGGCAGTAAGGGAGTGCTGCTCCAAGCTTTGCTCTGGGAAGAGAGAACAGGGAGCTACGCAGCTGGAAAGGTTGACTGGAGACGAGCTGCAAGCCTACTTTGAAATTGAATTAGTAAAACAGTAAAATACTCACAAGTTATCTTATGTTGCTGGAACATTATGTCAGGTTGTCTTACACTCTCCCAGCTTAGGACACAAAGTTATAAAAACACAAAGTCAGTGCTGGTTGCCAAAGTATGCAGAAGCAAACACAGCAAAAGCATCATAATTGCAGTGATTTATGCCATTTTGTGCAGAACAGTCTCTTTACACCATAGTTAAATGAATACTGTAAGTGAAGTCACCTGAACTGTGTGTGTGTGTGTGTGTGTGTGTGTCTGTGTGTGTAGAGATGCAGCCCTTGGCTGTAGAAAACTCCACAGACAAGATGCCACTGACAGAAACAACTCTGGCATGGAAGGTCGCCCTCCAACTTCCAACCCCCTGACAAATTGCTCACTCCAATTCTCCACAGTAAACTGGTTTCAGTTGAGGCAAACGAGTGATGAATGTTGCTCTTTTAAATTACTGAACTATAATCTATTTCCTAAAAAATGACTAAACTAAAACAGAATTGGCAGAATTCACCCTAGTTCCCCTGGGGAAGATAAACCAATGCCCTGAGGAGTTTCTACTATTTCCAAGAATGTAGTATTCATTTAAAGCATGTGTTTAAATCTTATGGATGATGATGTTGCAACTAAGAGGGCATTCATGGGTAACTGGGTTAGAGAAATTAAATGGGACTGGGTTGGAAATTTGCATTCAAGGAGGGAAAGTAAACGCTGCAAGGGTTGGCTTCTACAATAACTTCAGGCAGATTTGTGGCATTTACGCTGCTCTGGCTAGTAACATGTACAGCAAAGCTAGTACCAAAACTCAGATAAATATGAGAAATGCAGACTTTAAAAAGAGTCCCCAGTGTCTTCAGACACCATATTCTTCCTGCACGCTGATACATCTCCCTCTTGCTTTCTGTTCTATTCTCCCCTCTGCCGCTTGTCTTTCTGTCCCTGGTTTGTTGTCTCCATCTGTCTGTCTTCATGTCTGTCTCTTCTGTCAAACAGATCCAGGAGCTCATGCTTGCAGATACAAGATCAAATCCTAAACCACAGCCCATTTTAAGCTTGCCCAGAATGAACCTGCGATGGAAGGGAATCATAAACAATATTTGATGTTCTGCTTCTGTCACTTCCAGACCTCCAGCCGAACACACACACACAGCTTGAGGGCAGCACTTTCAGGCTTTGTTGCTTCCCTCAGATAGGGAAAGGTATACACAGACAGAGGAGCCAACTGGCCTTTTTCATTTAGACGGCAACAACGGTAAACAACGGCACACAAAGACAGCGTCCTCTCGCTCAGCGCCCGTCTGCCTGCAGCCTGCACCCCACGCACTATTTGATACTAAAAGACGACACAGGCGCAAACGGACATGGGGGGAGATAGAAAGACAGATAGAGACGGACAGAAATGGAGACACACTGTTGTGGCATGCCATTTGTGTGTAGGCTATATTTAAACTGATCATGGCCACAAGAATCTGTATAAAGAAGACATCGCTGTGCCAACACCGATTCCATGCCTCTGCTCTCTCTTTCTTTTTTCATCCCTCCATCCATACCTACTCTGCCTATATTATGGATGTTATTATTATTCCTGCATGTCGTCATGTCGCCCCCGCTTCTCTCCTTCCCCCGAGCAAGAAAGCGGGCACTACTGGCATCCAGCCAGATTACCCAATCAATCTCCTCTGAGAGAGGGGGAGGGCGGCGGGAGGTGAGGTAGAAGGATGGAGGCAAAAGGAGAGAGGGGGAGGATAAGAAAGAGAGCGTGGAACAGAAAGGAAAAGAAAGAAAGAGCGACGGGTGTTGGGGGGGGGGTTTGGGCATTGTAAAAGACCTGAGAGGAAATGAAGCAGGAAAACGGTGCAGGATGAGTAAATTCTGTCTTTTTTGAGACAAAAGACAGCTATGAAAGGAAAGGGAGGGCTTCAGCAGACGTGTGGCGAGTGAGCACCTGGTACGGCAACACAGGGAGTTGTGGAGATGGAAAACACACACAAAATCACACACAGGGTCCAGACAAAGGCTTGGCCATCAACGGTTGTTTACAGAGTGCCGCTCCTCCCCTCGTGCCACCTGTTACTGTGGTCGAGCCTAACAAATGTTTAACCCTCTCAAAGAATCCCCAGGCAACAGGCAACAGTGCACCTCCATCTATCTCCCGTCTGCACACTGCACAGACTTAGGAATTTAACTCACACTTATTTCCATCGGTTTTTCTTTTCTATTAATTGATCTACATCTGAAAGTATCAGTTTTTCAACTGATTAGTTGTTTGACAGAAAATAAACCAGCGAGAATTATGATTATTATGAACTGTTTTATCATTTGCAGGGGATTGACAGTCCTTCTGTTGCCTTATATGACAGTAAATTGAATATCTGACAAAACAAGAACATTGTAGCCATCACCACGGTGTCTGGGAAATCGCGATGGGCATGTATAACTCTTTTCTGACATTTTTTGGACAAATTGATTAATTGGTGATGAAAATCCAAAACACATTTTTGCCCAACATGACATGTTCAGATTACTCATGTCGTCCAAAGAATTGTATTTTCAATTTACAATGATATGAAATGGAAACAAATCCTCCCATTTAAGAAGCAGGAACCAGTGAATGTTTGTCTTTTTTTTTGCCTGATTAACAACTTAAACGATGAAATGCTTATTATTAATTTTCACCTAATCATTTCTGATCAACATTCACAAATGTATTAAAACTAGTTTTTCCTATTGCAATATATTTTTGATGCTTAAAAGAAGACTTTTCCATCTCTACCATCATGACAGTTCTTGTCAACAAGTGGAGAGCTGAGTGGAGTCACTGAAGCACTGCGATGTGAATGACGCACTTGTGACACTAAATCTGTGACAATCCGCAGGCAGTGAACCCAGAATGGCATGAATCCCAGATGTTCGGGGTTTTGACCTCTGGCTGGGGCAAAGCAAAATGTCTGAAACAACAAGGCCGAGTGTATCACTTCCTGAAAGACTGTTTGTCTGTGATTGCATGTGTGTGCATGCATGGTTGTGTCAGAGATGGAGACACAACAGAGACTCATTCTTCTGCCTGCTTTAATGTGAGCAAGAATGTGTGTGTGTGTGTGTGTGTGTGTGTGTGTGTGTGTGTGTGTATGTGTGTATGTGTGTGCGCATCGTCCTTGCTTGTCAATATGTATGCTTTCTTCATCACAAAGCTCCCGTCCTTTAATCATTCATATTGAGTTACAAAAGACGTGCCATGTTCTTATAATCAAACACGTTTCCTCAACAAAGTACTCTTTTGAGGAACATTCAAATTCCAGCAGAATAGAGGACTATAAGATCTCTTTTAGGAAATAAACATGATTAAACGGCCATGTGAAGAGGAAGGACGGAAACACAACTCCAACAATTAAGACGACATGAGAGACCAATCAAATGGACTTTACTGAGATACAAGACTTGAGGCTCTTTAGATACGGTATTGTCTCGCTGACTTTGAGTGTGTGTACGTGAGTGTGGGTGTGTGATACACACACAAGCGTGCTTCCATGTGTGAGTATTTACATGTGAGTTTGAGTGGCTATGATAGCAGACTTGCCATCCAGGGGTGAAGCCAACCAGCGATCCAGCTAGTCAGAGGCCTCTAGTTCTGGGAGTGTGGCCAGGGCTCCAATCCCACCACATTCCCCTGGATTAGCTGTCAACCAGTCCCCAGATCTGAGGATTAGCACATTATATTCCATTATCTTTCCAAAACTGGAGAGTCCACAAAGTCTACATCATCGCTCACAACAAGGGCCAGTAGGACAGGGCTGTGTAAGAGGTGCCTTCAATCCGGACCAAATTGAGCCAAACTGAGCTGAGCCAAACCAAATCTGTAACTAAGACTGTACACTGGCTCAATGTTGCCTAGCAACCATATTAGTTCCAGGAAATAAATAATAAACTGTATTTCTAAATATCAGTTTTATAGCACAGTGCTGATATTTTCTCATTGTTATCCACAATAAACAGACAGCGTAGCTAACGGAGAAAACCATAAATTATTTTAATTAAATGAAACATAAATAAAAACAAACCAATCCTGCTTTATCTCACACACATTCCTCTTTCACAACTCCTGCTGAACGACAGCACAGAGCGGAGCGCGTGCAACTCCTGGGAGCTGTGTTGTTTTTCACTCTGTGATCCGGGGGGAATGAGGGAGTCGTTATCAGCACGGGGCCGTGATAGAGACTTGATCAGGCCGTCAGTCTACGGGGACCAAGGAGCCAGAGTTAATCAGAGACAGACAGACCCCTCATCACCCTGGGGATTCACACGCTTCGACCCTGACACTCTTTGCCTCTCTGTCACACAAAGACACACACACACACACACACACACACACACACACACACACACTCGCTCGGTAACAGTCACAAAAGCACGGCTGCTCACACACACCTACTCTTACATTTTACTACTCATACGCCCTCTGACCTTGCACACACACTTTAGTTGACTGTCACTTAGGGGTGAATCTTAAAAAGTTCCAACATGTACAATCAACACTAAACCAAATAAATTACAATTATAGTATTCCTTTATTATGAAATGGCCCTACTGGGTCAGTCATTAGCAACTCATGCTGTGCAGCCAAACACTACTCAGAGATGCAAAACTTTATTTTAAATCCTAGTGCATTGCAAAGAGAGCATTGCAAAAAAGGGTGTCTAAATATAAGATAAAAACACTAAATCTGAGGGAAAAGGTACTCAAAACAAGTGAAATTATCTGTCCATGCAGCAAAATAATTTCACTTGACAAGCTTGCTTGATTTAAGATTATAGTGTAAAGTTAACACTTAAAATAAAATCACTCTTAACACAAGATCAGTTATCTAACACCTCTAAATCTAAGTTTTTTGGTCTTGGTAATCTTGGTAAGAACCAAATAATTAGCAGTGAGCAAACACACAAATCTGAATTTTGTTGTAATGTGTACGAAAAGGTTCACACAACAGCCAGAATGTTTTTGAACATTATAACTTGAGTTACAGGCTAGCAACTAATTCTTTGAAATCTAATTCAACTCGAACAGATCAGCCCTCTCAGACAGACAGCTCACACACTCTGACCTCTTGAACTTGGCCAAACATCCATCGGAATCCTTCGTTCATAACTTAAGTGATGTGTTTGTCTGTTGAAAATGAGCTCACAAGACCTTATGGCTTCCTTTACTCCACTGGATAAAGTCCTACACTGCAGTTTACATTTTGATTATTCACTCTATGTTCACATATACAGTGTTAGTAATCCTGACTGATTTATGTAGTCAAAAGAGAGAGAGGAACACTTTTGAAATGTCCCTTTTTCACAGTGGCAGAACTTTAAGCCTGATGTTCAGCCATACATTTAGCAGGCCTGTCAAACCGGAGCCGTTAAAGAGCTGACATGCAGGTATCCAGCTGGCCCACCTCTGGAGAAAGGTGTAGGAAATTATATTGCATTTAGATTAATTAGACACAGTTGTCAGATTTAATTAACTACTAGGTTTAATTAACCATGTAATTAATCTTATGGTGATCCAACACATTGCAAACACACACAGACAGACTGGAGTGGAGACACACACATTAACTTGTGCCCACACACACACGTGTATTACATGCACAACAAATGTAATCTGTTCAGCTGACAAATGCTCACACTTTGGCTGTCAAACCTCATAAGAAAGTTCAACTGAATGGGTGCCTGGCTGCGGGCTGAAACAGCCTGAATGAAATGCGTACGGCGAGTCTGTCCAGTTAACATCCTAACACCCGTGTAATCTGTATTTAAATACGTCCCAGGCAACATATAGCGTGGACAAAGCCAAAAAGGAAGACACAGACTGACAGAAAGTAAGAGGGTTGAGTCTGTGAGGGCCACAGTCACATCAAAATGGTCATTTGCAGTAATGACAGTTGGACTAACAAAGACTTTCAATTGACCAACCAGCTCTTGTGTGTGTTAGATAGGTTACTCATCACCGGCGCCAACTCTTCAGCGGACGAGAGGGTCAAGAGGGCCGTGGACTCTGACCCTTCATTGCCTGTCCAGCCCCTGCAGCCACAACTAGGAAAGCCTGTCCAGCTCTAAATGTGTCCTATGTGTATATGTATTATTTGTGACTGTGTGTGTTAATGTGCTTGTGTGATCTGCCAGCTGCTTTATGTGCTTTGACCTTTACTAAAGCCTTGAGTGGACCAATAAATAGACAGGCAGCGCTGTGACCTTTCAGGCTGACAGTTTCACTGAGACCTGAGGGGTCAGCGTTTGAGGAAGTGCGGCCAGCAGCTGACCTGCAGCGCTAGAGAACAGTAGGGCTGTAACGATATGCAAATTAAAACCGAAATCGCAAAACTCTGCTCCACGCACCTGTGTAGCGGAGTGAGAAGGCAGAATCGCAACACACCCCTACAACTCCCAGAATTATCCTTTCCGTCCAGAACCAATGCTATCACATCTGTAAACTGACGTTATTTATTCTTAGCACCGGAGTTAAGTGCTGACCGGGATGGCTGCTAGCTGGCTGGTGGCAGACTGTCGATGTGTCCTTGGGTGGGGTCTGTTGTCAGCTCTCATCCCAACTGAAGCCTTGCAGCGCCGGGAGACTGAGGCAGAAGACAGAAGTGTGCTAGCTAGCTAAATTACCATTAGATTAGCCGTCTGTCTATTCAGTTAACATTACTGATGAATTTGTGGGTTAGCACGGAGTTGGTAACCATGGTCAAAACAATCATACTAAAGATAACTGAGCGTTTTAAACTGTGTCATAATATTATATTACCCACCAAGAATTAGCTAACGTTATAGACCTAGCATTAGCTACTTGCTTGTCAACTAGCACCTTTACAGTAGGCACCAAAGCACTTTTCCTCTTCGGTCCCCCTACAGGTTGGGAGCGGAATTGTCCATTACTGTTACCATTGCCATTATTCTTATGTCTCATTCCAAAGAGCTAATGAACCACTGAAACAATTTTGTAAACATTATTTTAAGGTACAAAAGAATCTTTGGTGTTGAAAAAAAAAAAAAAAAAAAAAAAAATCGAGGTTTGTATCGAATTGTGGGTTAAAAATCGTGATATGAACCAAACCCTGGGATTGGTGTATTGTTACAGCCCTAGTGAACAGATATCCAACCATGGCTGATCATGTGAAATGTGGCAGAATTACATGTGGACGATTAGACTTTAAAAATTCAAAGATGGAAGTCTGAGGGCTTTCCAATAAAATATAGAAGTGGTGTTCATCGTTGCTGCATTTTTAAAAGCATGCTACTTCAGACGGAGTCCGTCCCATCCAGATCTGAGGCTGCAGCATGCAGACCAGACATGTCAAAACAAGAACCAGCAGCATTATCACAGACAGAAGAGTTCCCTCTCCCTGATACACACCCTGCGTGTGCTTGTGTGTGCTCACAAGCGTGTGTGAGTGTGTCCAAGTGGTGGATGTGTGCATATTTGTGCCTCTCATACACAACTGGAGGGTTGTTTAAGTTCACTCACATAGTCATGGAAAGCCTTGGCCTCGCTGGAATGTTCACATGTCTCCCTCCGGTCCGGGGCAGCGCAGTACAGATCCCAGAATACACTGTGCACACAGGACAAGAAAGTGACACTAGTTAGACACTTCACTCTGTGATCCAAAGATAAATTATGTTCCTGGAGTGTTTCTGAGGTGGATGTGGTTGCAAATGAAGACAAGTTTGTGTACCAGGGAACTTTTCCCGCTTCGGTCCCCCTACAGGTTGGAAGCGTCTATCACATGGAATTGTCTATCACATTACAATATGCAAGTTTGCTGGATCAGGTAGTGGATCTGTAGTTCGAATCAACTGGGCAATATAACGTAATGGGACAATTCCGCTTTCAACCTATAGTGGGACCGAAGTGGGAACAGTTCCCCGGTGTTGCTTTAAAGTGGACTGATGGGGGTACAACAAATCTGCTTAGACAATTATAAAGTAGAATCATTCAAAATGTTCAAATACTGGCATGAATAGGATACAGGTACAATATATTAAAATTATACTTTTTTGAGTATTATAAAGAGATGTTTCAGTTCCTTTAACAAAACAGTGTTTGTGCACAGCATTCACAAGAGAGCTTGAAGTAGGTAAAGTGTATCGTAGCACACTGGGAAACTCAGTATTATTTGTTAGTTTTTATTTGTTAAACCACAAGTCCCATTGCGACAGCAGCATTAAACAGTGCCTTGACATAAGCAGACATTCAAGAACTTTGAAGAAATGACATAGTTTGGGAGACGGCCTGTTGAGAGTAGAGCAAAGGTTTGAAGTACCTAGTCGATAAATATTTTGAAAGTTAGAGCAATGTGTTTTTTTTACCAAATAGAATTCTATTTATTTGAGAAAGTCATGATAATCAAATTGACATTATAGTAATCATGGTTTGTTATCCATTTTCTTGCTTAGTTTCTTTTGTATAAAATGTCACAATTTTACAAAGCCCAAGTTTACATAAACTTGGACTTGAATGCATGTTTTATTCAACCAACTTTCACAAACACAACAATATTTAGTTTGCTATCATAACAAAACCAGCATATATTCACATTTGTGTTTTAGCATTTTTGCTAAAACAAGAAACACTACTTAAATTAATCCCAGTCATTTATCTAATTTCTTATTCAACTATGTATTTCAGCTATATTTTACCATTTGCAATACTCAAAGCTATGGCTTCAGAAATTAGATACCAATCCCTATTGAAAAGCCATGTAAAACATGAACCCTCTACAGTCAGATACAAGCAAGCTGCCATAGTCCAGCCTGAAGCCTGCAGCAGACGGGTCACCAAATGTTCCTCTCAATCTGCTCTGGCAACCTGCAAGTTATTGACCAATCAGCTGTGATTATGTTACTTACTTCCCAATCAGCCGTACTCATATGAGTTAATTAGACCAATCCCACTCCTCCAGGGCAGCAGAGGTCACCAGGTCCCACTCCAAATGGGCCCTTAATTACTGCAGTGAAATTAAGTACCTGCTAAGCTGGTCCACATTAAGAAATTCTTCTTCTTCTAGATAGTGATTTTATGGACAGCGTATATAAAAAAAAAAAAAAAAACTGCTGAACTCATTCTTACTGTCATTGAAACGTGCTAACAAAGTGTTACATGCATTTGTTGTGCTGATGTTAGGGGCAGCTGTGACAACTGATATGACAGCAAAATGGAGCAGAAAATATTAGCTGATTGCCCATATCTGTCAGAGAATTGCTCACTAGCACCCTGTCAAATGTTGGTAATTTTTCATAGAACAAGATGTTAGAGTTTTAGGGTTTGGTGCTATTCTCTCCTAAATACAGTTATTATAAAACTCTGTTGATGAACAATGATAGGTGTTGCAAAAAAAAAAAAAGAAGGATGCATTTCAACCCTTCAGCACACGATACCAACATCTCAAAGCATGTGAACTACAACAGAAATTTAATTAAGTATTTCAAGATTCAAAGACTCGATGCCCCAAGGAGTTGGGTGAGCCTCTAGATGAGGAGGGCGCTGAAGGAACAGAAAATGACCAGTGATGGGAATAACGCCGTTAATTTTTTTCAGTAACGAGTAATCTAATTGATTACTCTTACCATCTTAATACTGCATTACTAACCGCGTTACTATATTTGAAGCTGCTTTTTTCAATCAGACCAATTTCTCTGAGACTTTTTTTCTTCCTTGGTTAGTGGGCAGTGCACGAGACAAGTGCATAAATGCTGACGATTGGCTGAGGTTGCGTAAAATTTCATGGTAAGCCAATCAGAGGTGGAGTTGGGCGGGTGTTCAAAAGCACGCATAGTCAGACAACGAGAGACAGGTATGGCGTTATGAAGTCAAGGGGGGGGCACTATGACATAGGCACTATGACTCTAGAGTGGCTACTCGCTCTGAAGCTAATTGATGTCACACACACACACACACACACACACGCCGGCTCGACGCACACACCAGCACAAAAGTATAAACATCAGGCCACTTAACGTTATTTGCACTACAAAGAGGGTATATATTTGTTATTTATTTTTGTTATTGTGCTTAACAAGCATTATTTAATTTTGCCCAGTTGTGGCCTGTTGAGAGTCAATAAATATCAAATGTTCCAAAACATCTATGTTGTTATTTGTATTGACGCACAATAATAATACACAATAATACTACATACATGGCATTGGATTGGAGGCTAGTCTCACTTTGTCCCACAGCAAAGAGTTTAGATGTGTGTACATTGTTTCTGTTAATAATGTATTGTATTAAGTGTCCATTTCATTATAACATTCAGATTTATCATAAATAATTGAACATGCACATGTATTTTATGTTCTGTTAAAGAGGGGTGACGGTGGGGTCACATTTGAGCATTTAAAAATGTACTTGAAAGTAACGCATTAGTTACTTTCTGAAGTAACTTGTTACTTTTATAATTTGTAACTCAGTATCTAATGTAACTGTAGTAACTGTAACTAATTACTTTTTAAAAGTAACTTGCCCAACACTGAGAATGACTGTGCAAAAACGTTGGTGAACACATATGGTGCGTGTGTCCCGCTGCCCAGTGAACATTATCATATCTATCAGAGATTACTGCTCCATCGCAAATCCAATCAGCTCTCAGGGAAATGAAATGGAAGACAGGTTATAGTTTGTTACCTGAAAAGACACATCCAGGTACATGTACAGGTCCAGGGGGGTGTAGGGGAAAGGTAATCTAACATCTCATGGCCTGTGAAGTCTGAAATATATTGCAATTTGAACAGCTGGCCTGCTTCTGTCTGAGCCACACAGGGAAATCTTATTCTCTCTGTGTCTCTGCATAATCTGAAGCAGGATCGACAGTGGGCGAGACTACAAGTTGAAACCGAGACTTTCATTATTCTGATATTATTTTTAGGTGGATACATTCCTCAGTATAATTACAACTGAGCCATTAAGTATGAAAAGATGTGAGATTAGCGAGTTGAATTACTCTAATATTGTGCTAAAGAATCTTTTCAGGGTGCAATCAGGGGAGAAAATACAGTCCCATCAACTGTACCATCTCAGATATCACTGGGACTAAATACAGACAAAGTCTGGATTGGACCATTGTTAGCTCTGATTTGACAATCCCACCCACATCTTGAGGAAAAAGCCCATGTCGTAGTTGTTGTTGCTTCCTTTTCAGAGACACTAATCTTTAGAAATTATCTGGGAAGTCAACATTTGCCGTTAATTGGCACCAGCAATCTGCAACAAATCTTGTACTCTGCACACCCTTGTAATAGTAAATTTTCTATCCAATTATCTAATCATTTCAATCTAATCATCATCATCATGGGAAGCTCTTTATGGTATTATGGGTAGTAACTGATGGTATTTAAGCCACACAACATAACTCGCTCTTACTTTGAAGAGTCACAAAAGAGATTTAGCTTGCAGCTTGGGGTCATGCAAACTATTTTTTATTCATTTAGAGGAGAAACACACACACACACACACACACACTCATCCAGAACAGAGGAGGAAAGGATTAGCGGCCAGCCGTCCAGAAGAACACAATTACTAAAATGAAATGTCATCACCATAATTATTTGCAATTAACTGTGGTCTGACAAAGCCAGTGGTTACAATGTGCCTTTCCATTATAATAAGGAGTGTAAACAAAGACACAGAAAGATAGAACACAGGCTGTTGGGGGCAGGTCCACATGATAATCTTGTGTGTGTGTTTTTTTTCAGGAGAGACAGAAATATACATAGAAATTAAGGCAGTGATGGAGACAGATAGAGATAAGGTGGAGACAGAACATGAGCGAAGAACCAGAGTGTTGCAATCAAAGAGCGGAGGTAGGGAAACACAAGCCTTCTAGTTGTCTTTATTACCTTGACTCAAGTACCAGCTATTCTCCTGGTAGCAGCAACATCACTGTGCCATGTAAATCAGGAACACTCCCTTTAATACCGACGGATGGCTTCCGAGGAACCAACAACAAAATTAAGTTGTATTGTGTGTTGTTAGATATTCACACGTACAGGTGGAGGATATTCCTACATTGAGGTATATGGTGGAGGCTTTAAAGACCTTCTGGACAGCCAAAGACAAAGTGTCCAATCACACAGGATGGTGGCCAATTAGTTCACACATTGTTGAGAGAAATATGTGAATGGTTGACATGAAAACTGGCATCAAACAAGGATGCAATACATCAGGATGTTTGTTCCATATTGTTATGGATTCATATTATTATTATTTGGTATTAGGTGAAAGCTCACATCAAAACTTGACAACCTGGACTTTGTGGATGATATAGCGATACTCTCCCCAACCAAACAGCAGATTCAAGACAAAACAACAAGACTGGATGAAGAAGCCAGAAATGTGGGACTCAAGATTACCAAAGAAAAGACACAAGTGTTGAGGATTATTGCAAGGAACCGGGAGAGAATTAAGATCATTGAAGACGTAGGATAGCTCACTTACTTGGGAGCCACAGTTTGTAAAGTGGAATGGTGGAATGAAGGCCCTGAAGAACAGTCTTTCAAAAATCAGTGGTGCATTCCTCAGACTATAGAAGACCTGGAGCTTCACAACATCTCAAGAACAACAATAGGGCTGTACAGAACACTGGTGGTGCCAGTCTTGCTATATGGGAGTGAACAAGGAAGACAACAAAGTAGTTGATGTGTTCCAAAACAAGTTTCTATAGCTATGCTTCCATCCACACGTTTTTATCCAAATTAAAGGAGAATTCCAGTCGATTCCAACACGTAGCTCTGTTGTTTGTAAATTTGGAGTGCTGTCAGTAGAGAGAAAAACGAAACCAATCGGTGTCGCCTACACCGCGTTATCCTCCTGCTAGCGTTAGAAATGGCATAATTTATCAGGAACTCGTGAAGGAAATGGCCAACAAAGGTTACAACAAGCCATGGGACGTCCTCCGGAGTAAACGGAAGGAGCTCAAACAGTGATACATGTCTCAAAAAACAGTTGTCTCGCAGTGGTGCTGTAGTGAAAATAAGGCTAGTTGCATCTGCATCATCATAGCAATGTGTTGATGTTTTCTTATTATAGCTTGATATGTCACTATCAGCTGGCACATAAGCACTATTACAACTTGTGCAATATTGATCATTTGTTGGTAGACGGCACAATCCATTTTGTTCGCAAATGTTTGCTTGAATGTTGTGCGATTCAGTGCGAAAATTAATGAAACACCTTAAAATGTCTCAAATCAATTCGATATGCAGTACCAATTTGATCGCAAAACAGCATGTGAAGTCATTAAGCACAGGTTTTTATTTGCTTTAAAGCCGTTGGATGGAAACAGTATTCGCATTTGAGTTTTTTTTAATCGAACTTTAGATAATTCGATTGACAAGTGGATGGAAACTTAGGTTATGAAGAATCTTCCAAATTCAATGGCAAGACCATGTCAGTCACAGGAACAAGCCGTCATGAAGCTGCTGAATGATGGATGGAAGCATGGATGGAAGATGATCGTACATATACTAAGGCAAAACCAAAGCAACAACTGCAACACGACAATGACCTGGACGCAGAAGAAAAAAGAAGACCAAAGACTACCTGAAGGCGCACAGTTGAGAAAGAAAGAGAAAAGCAAGGTATGGACCATAACAGCTGAGCGGGAAAGGTGGAAATGCTCTGTGAAGGTCTAATGTGCCACAAGGTATGATCTCCTCTCATGTACATATCATCTTAGTACTATAGCTCTGTGCAGGTTTACTTTGCCGTCACTGAATGCAAAACAACTGCATTTAAAATGAATTGATTTTGTCCTAAAGTTCTGCTGTTATTACTGGGGGGTGACCAAACCTTAACTCTTCTTAAGTGAACCTATTTCTAAAGTTCTAAAATGTTTCTAAAGTTATGTTAAGTTACAATTGATACTTTTTTTATGCTAATTATTTCAGGATATCCATGGAAGCCATCAGTAAGTAATCTACAACGTCAGAGGAATAGAGAGCCGAAGTCACGCCCTTTTACTATATGAACAGTAAACGGGGAGAGGCAAATTATTTTTTGATTCCGTTTGAATTGAGCCATGGATTACAAATATGATGTTCATCAATTTAAAAGATAATTTTTCAACCAAAGAAAGTCTCAATTTATTGTTAAACTGTTGAAGTAAGTGGTCACATGACAAACCTACGGCTAACAGACTGTCTTCGGTTGAAAAATGATCTTTTAAATTGACGAACATCATATTTGTAATCTGTGGCTCAATTCAAACGGGATCAAAAAGTTTTCTTCTCCCCGTTCACTTCCGTTTTTGAAAGATAGCTCCCATGAGGTCCACAAGAAGGGGCGTGACTCTGACTTAAGATTGTTGACACATTATTCCAAGATGGTTCCCTCCATTGCTGGCCCTGTAGACTCACCAGCCTAAATTTGTCTTTTGATTTGTGGCATAACTATAGCAGGTCGAAGTGAAACCAGATACACACAAACAGTGTACAGCTCCTTCTAAATTAGCTGAACTGACTGTATTAGTGTTACTATTGGATCTTATTTACATTTTAAGTGCCAGCGATGGTCCATCTCCAATGTGGAACTGCAACTAGGAGGCTGATGTGGAAGGTTCTTCCAAACTCAGCTGCTCCAATATACGACTGAACACAATGATGTGAAGAAAGAAAGGTAAATTAAGCAAGGAGAGGATAGTAGAGGATAGGGGGAAAAAGGGGAGAATACTGTCTCAAACCTGTGTTTATAAGAGCAGTCCAGACATTACAGAGCAGAGGGCGGCTATACTCGCACTGTTTTCTCTGCCCCTCACAAACAGCTAGGGGCAATCTCACAGAGGATCCCTTGACATACTGTTGTTGTGCTAAGGTTTTCATGTGTGCATGTATGTGTTTTGTGTGTTGAGGTGAAAGATGTGTACGTGTGTGTTTGTGTGTGTGGGGAGGTGTATTGAGAATTCAACAGCCATCCAGTGAAAACTGGTTAAAGCAATCGATTTTGGGATAAGGAGGAGACAACTATAGCAGCAGCCAATAGAGAGGGAGCTAATGACACAATCAACACCTGCAGTCCTCGCTGAGCCTTTTCTTTATCCTTCCACCCATAACAACAGATGTGGATGAGTGACCCCCACCACCAGACTCCCTCTTCCTCCCCCAACACCCCCCCCCCCCCTTCCAGCCAACGCCATCCTACAGGAAACAGCCACAAAAGCAGAGCCAGGAGGGAAGAAAACCTCAGTGAGGTGCTGAGGAGGGGAGGACGGGGGTGGGGCTGGGTTTGCGGCAGGGTTGGGGTCTTAGATTTGGCTGTTTAACACAAAAGAGACTGGAATGCAAAGAGTTAATCCGTTCTGGGGTCTCTCTTCCGCAAACAAAGGGACAGGCCTCCAGACAAAGGTTGAGGGAGGGGGGAGCAAAGGGTGAGGGATGAGGGAGGCTGGTGGCTTTCCTACCATCTGGAGCTTTTGTTTTGGGGGAGGCTGGAGGTCGGAGGGGGGTGTGCTGGGTGCAGGCGTAGGGGTGGACAGGGGACTCCGCCCCCCTCCTCCCCAGCAGTAGACCCCAAGACCCCACCCCCAGTGAGTCTCGATGTCCACGTGCTGCGTGGCCCAGACAGACGCCCCTCAGCTAGGTCATACTACACCGGAGCCCTGCCTCGCTCAGCCTGGCTAATCATCAGCCTACACTCCAACTGCTCTCTGGCACACACACGCACTAGGTCATCTCCCACACTCTGCTGAAATATATCAATAGAGTCAGAACACTACAAGCACTCAGTTTCCCTTTCTGTTTCCCACTCTCACACACGCACTGGGCCAGTCTCCCCAAGTCCTCTTATTGGTTCAGCCAGAAGCGAGCGTGAACTTACGCAGCGCAGTATGTTTGTCTATGTCATTCTGTCAGTATTACTGGTAGCTGTCCAATTGAGTGCTGCCAGGTTGAGAGAAGCCAGGCTCTTTAAGGACCATTATGAGCCGTGTCAACAGGCTGCACAATTACTACACACACTGGGGCCAGAGAGGATGAATGAATGAAGCCGCATGTCTGGGTTTACCACACAGGGCAGGGATGAGCAGGATAGCATGAATGACAAACAAAGCGGGCCCTGTCAAACCTCTTATCCTGGCTTTCTTTGACTCTCGTGCTGCCTTGCTGAGGATTCAGCTTCTCAACCTCCCTGCCTGTTTTCCCTGCTTGATTCTTTGTCTGCATCCTTTCCAGCTGCCTAGCTTCCTCCTCACTGGCAGTCTGCTCTCTTCTTTGCCTTTAACTTGGAAAGCTCTTATTCTGACAACTGGAAAATAGGGAATCCTAAATGATGCTGTTCCTATTCTTTCTAATTCAGACATGGAAAAAAAACAGTGTACGTATCGGTCCCTAAGTCCACTGACCCTGTTCTTCCAGCCAGATAGAGAACACTGTCCTCTATTAATCTAGTATTAAGAGAACTACCAGATTTGTTTAAAGACACATAATGAAAAGAGGAACAACCCACATCAGAGCCTTCTGTTAAATGGAGTATCAGGTTTAAAAAGTCGTATAACTTGGATGACGGAGTTGGTTATCAAACTGTGAGTGGGATGGCGAGATAGATGTGAGGCAAAGATAGTGACTGAGTGTGTGTGAGCTTAAAGGGAGAGGTGCAGATTAGTGCAAAACAACTGGAAGTTAGTTATCATAGTTTGACCTGCTGATTTGACCTGCTCATCAACACATATGTTGTACAGATTGTAAAGCTCCCAAAGCAAGTTTGTGATTTGTGATATTAGGCTATTTAAATAAAAATGACTTGACTTGACAGTTAGCAGTTACAGCAGCAAAGGCTGTGATACACAGCTCAAATGGCACTCCACCTCTGAGTCATAACTGAGACAAATTTGACCACACATAAATGATACACATTTGATGTGTGGTCAAAGATTCAAACATGACTAACACTTACAGAAGATGTCTTTATCTCTGATGTCCATCGCAAACAAATGTCTATAAATCTGAGTATAAATCATAAAAAGACGCTCCTTTTGACTCCAGAACTTGCCTGAAAATGATCACGTTTTAAGTGCTCTTCAATGTAATCCAGTGATAGTTGTCTGTACATCCATGAGTACATTGCACACAATAACTATTAATAGCTTATTTGACATACTTTCTAAAATGTGGCTAAAACCCAGCGGCTCAAATTGTAGCTCAAACTTCAATAAATCCATTGCAACATTATACTTCCTGTTTACATCCCTCAAAGCCTCATGGGATCTGTCTCAGATTTTGACTTTGATTGGACAGTGCACACTTCGATGTGAGTTTAAAAAAATAAAGAAAATAGTTCCACTTTAAGGAACATGCCGACTTATTGGGACGTTGTGATTTGTATAGTCATAGCGTGTACAAATAACAAGGTCACATGAGACACAGCCATCTTCTAACCGTATACAAACTGGGAACTATATTCTCAGAAGGTGAAGCACTGCTAATTGGGCAGAGTGATTAGCGTTGTTACTCTGCTCCTCACCACTGGGCTTCTTGTGTGCTTTGAGCAAATCACTCCGCCCAAGTAGCAGAAGTTGCATTGCTTCGCCTTCTGAGAATATAGTTTGTATACAGTTAGAAGATGGCTGTGTCTCATGTGACCTTGTTATTTGTACATTGCTGTGACTATACAAATCACAACATGCAAATAAGAACATGTTGGCGTTATTTTGTCACTCTTTGGGAGCAGTAGGCTAGTTGGAGCCGGTTACTTCCAGCCTCCGTGGTTAGCTAGGCTAGCGGTGAGTGCGCCAGACAGAGTTACTACACTCACAGAGATGAGAAGGGTATGTATGGACTCATCTAACTCTGGGGGATACGGTGAAGAAGCTAAAGTCCCAATAAGTCGGCGTGTTCCTTTAAATAACAGAGCAAGGCAAGTTAGCTCATTTGTCAATCAGAGAGACGCCAGGATAACAGCACTTGTTAACATGTGTGAGACAATGCACTTAGCATTCCCTGCAATTACTGTCCCTCTCCACCCCTGCACATTCTTTCAGAACATTAAGAGTACTTCTACAGTATGAATGTGAGCTGTTAAAATAACGTGTGTGTGTGGTCAAGAGAGACAAAGAGCAAGAGGATTAACATATACATACCACCACCATGAGTGTAAAAATCCTGGAGGTTCCCCAAGTGTGATGTTCTTCTCCCATCGGATCTGAGAGGAAGAGAGAAGTGGAATAGAGGAGTGAGGGGAGAAGACAGAGGAGGGAAATGAAAGATTAGACCTCGCAGCATGTTTTATGCATAATGTAATCATTTTGCTCAACTTTCCTCCCAACTTAAGACACAGAGCGATTGTCGGACAGAAAAATAGGCCAACGGGCAGCGCAGTGAAGTGCAGAGTTTGTGGATAAGAAACCGTGACTGTCTTGAAGCAGTGGCCCTCTCCACTGCCCTCACAAACCAGCAGAGCTCCTGCCTGTATCTGGACACCGAGATAAGATCCAGTGAGAGATAGCAGACCCGCTGCCTGCTCCACACACTCCTTCTGACATGATTCCGCATACACACACACACACATTCCCATAACCACACATACATGAGTCTGTGAGGACAGTATGAGAGCAGCAAGATATTATCAATGTTTTTTCTTAGCGCAAATGCCTTTTGACGGCACTCATTCTTTTGGGGCGCGCATTCATTGCACGCACGTTTTGTGCTTAAAGAAAAAAATCAGAAAGCGATGCAGTAGTAGTTGTGGATTAGCCTGGGAAAACCCTGACAAACATCTGGCAAATTTGAGATTTGCTCTGCAAGTCCGTTTGGCCATTCAAGCCAATTTCCAATTTTTCCAAATCGAGGCACCAATCACAACCGTTGAGGCGGGCTTTACACGATGACGGGCTTTACACGATGACGGGCTCTGCAACATGCTCGGTGGTTGAGATGTTTTTCCGTCTGTCTGCATACGTCATCTCCTTCATCGATCTGACTGGTTTTAGGTCTATCCAATTGCGCCCAGAGGCCTTTGAGCGGCAGCCGTTGGTGACGCCCCCTTGGAAATGTGCTGTGAATGAAGCTTCCCCAGACCCACTCTCACTTATAACTGATAAGGGTCTGGTGTCAACCAGGCTAGTTGTGGCTAGCTAGCAGAAACAATCCTCCCTGAGCAGAAATGGATAAAGGAAAGGGTAAAGTTTAAATTTTATAAGTATAGCCTCACTGTTTTAGGTTATTCTGGAGAATATTCTAGACACTATTTGTCATTGTTTTGGATTGTTGCAATAATAATATTAATTTGCATAAAGTAAGAATAGTTCTATTTGTTCACTCCCATGTTGGTAAAAGCAATAAAACTTAAAAAAATATCCCTTTCAAAGTAGATTTAGTACAGAAAGAAAATGTTAAATTATTAATGTGCATTTAATCACAAGTTAACTATTGACAATCATGCAATTAATCGTGATTAAAATATTTTAACAGTGACAGTAGGATATATATATATATACACAGTGAGGAAAATAAGTATTTGAACACCCTGCTATTTTGCAAGTTCTCCCACTTAGAAATCATGGAGGGGTCTGAAATTGTCATCGTAGGTGCATGTCCACTGTGAGAGACATGATCTAAAAAAAAAAAAACAGGTGTTTGAACACCTGAGAAAATCAATGTTAATATTTTGTACAGTAGCCTTTGTTTGCAATTCCAGAGGTCAAACGTTTCCTGTAGTTTTTCACCAGGTTTGCACACACTGCAGAAGGGATTTTGGCCCACTCCTCCACACAGATCTTCTCTACATCAGTCAGGTTTCTGGGCTGTCACTGAGAAACACGGAGTTTGAGCTCCCTCCAAAGGTTCTCTATTGGGTTTAGGTCTGGAGACTGGCTAGGCCATGCCAGAACCTTGATATGCTTCTTACAGAGCCACTCCTTGGTTATCCTGGCTGTGTGCTTCGGGTCATTGTCATGTTGGAAGACCCAGCCTCAACCCATCTTCAATGCTCTAACTGAGGGAAGGAGGCTGTTCCCCAAAATCTCGCAATACAAGGCCCCGGTCATCTTCTCCTTAATACAGTGCAGTCGCCCTGTCCCATGTGCAGACAAACACCCCCAAAGCATGCTGCTACCACCCCCATGCTTCACAGTAGGGATGGTGTTCTTGGGATGGTACTCATCATTCTTCTTCCTCCAAACACAGTTAGTGGAATTATGACCAAAAAGTTCTATTTTGGTCTCATCTGACCACATGACTTTCTCCCATGACTCCTCTGGATCATCCAAATGGTCATTGGCAAACTTAAGACGGGCCTTGACATGTGCTGGTTTAAGCAGGGGAACCTTCCGTGCCATGCATGATTTCAAACCATGATGTCTTAGTGTATTACCAACAGTAACCTTGGAAACGGTGGTCCCAGCTCTTTTCAGGTCATTGGCCAGCTCCTCCCGTGTAGTTCTGGGCTGATTTCTCACCTTTCTTAGGATCACTGAGACCCCACGAGGTGAGATCTTGCATGGAGCCCCAGTCCGAGTGAGATTGACAGTCATGTTTAGCTTCTTCCATTTTCTAATGATTGCTCCAACAGTGGACCTTTTTTCTTCAAGCTGCTTGGCAATTTCCCCGTAGCCCTTTCCAGCCTTGTGGAGCTGTACAATTTTGTCTCTAGTGTCTCTGGACAGCTCTTTGGTCTTGGCCATGTTAGTTGTTGGATTCTTACTGATTGTATGGGGTGGACAGGTGTCTTTGTGCAGCTAACGACCTCAAACAGGTGCATCTAATTTAGGATAATAAATGGAGTGGGGGTGGACATTTTGAAGGCAGACTAACAGGTCTTTGAGGGTCAGAATTGTAGCTGATAGACAGGTGTTCAAATACTTATTTGCAGCTGTATCATACAAATAAATAGTTAAAAAAATCATACCTTGTGATTTCTGGATTTCTTTTTTAGATTATGTCTCTCACAGTGGACATGCACCTACGATGACAATTTCAGACCCCTCCGTGATTTCTAAGTGGGAGAACTTGCAAAATAGCAGGGTGTTCAAATACTTATTTTCCTCACTGTGTATATATATATACATATATACACACACACACACACACACAGTATATATACATATATGGAAAATTAGATCCATGCCTTTGATTTCTATTAAAGTGTCTATTCTATAGATTTCCCCAGTGCACTTTATAGTGATGTGGCGTATGTGGGTTGGGCCTGTTGATTTAATGCAGCTAAATTGCTGAGTGCTGCACTGTGCAGGAGAGCGTAGAGTGGCAAAGTCTTCTAAGGGACAGAAGTGTATTGTGTGTGTGTGTGTGTGTGTGTGTGTGTGTGTGTGCTCCTCACTGAAAAAGAACAGAGGCTAACTGAGGCAGCAGAGTCCAGGTGATAGCGCTCTCATTAGATGAGCAGGTGTGTATGTGTGTGTGTGCCTTTAGTCTACCTGCAGGGATAGAAGTCCCTTATCTATTGAAACATTTCTGTGTGTGTGTGCGCGTGGGTGTGTGTGTGTGAGACTGTGAGGTACAAAGGTGCTGAGGTAGAGATATCTTAGTGAATTGCAAAGAAAACATTATCCCGCCTTAAACACATACATGGGATTTAACAAATAAATAAGAAAACAAGCAAATTGAGAACCACATTCACTAACTTGACAACGCATATACTGTAGAGGATAAAAGACACTAACAGAGACCAGCAAAATGATTGATCGACTAATCAAGATTAACTGGCAGAGTAATCGACGATGACAATTATTATTACTTACTGAAATAGACCACTTACTAGCTTTTTCCAGACCAGAGCTTTCAACCGCATTTCTTAAGTCAAGAATTAACTTTCAGACTTAGGTAGTTGTGTGTTGTGTTCTATTTGCAGCATGTATTTGCAGTACAGTTTTAATTGTGCTGTTATTTTAATGCCCCTCGTGTTTTCTTGAATGATTCTCTCAATTTGCTTATTATTTATTACGTATTTATTATGTATTTATTTATTCTTATATATATTTGCAGCAATTTATTTTCTTAATGGTAAGTACTGTATGTGTGAGGACGTTAAACAAGAGGTTCATCAAGAGGCACTGAAGAAAAAAAGCAGATGATCAAAGCATAAACAAGGGCGGAACACAGGATAAAATCAAAGCAAGGAGAGGGGGAACAAGTCCTGTGTGCTTCAAGACAAATCTGGCGAACGTTAAATGAAAGCTAACATAGTAACTGAACATTGAGCAATGTAGATGAGTATAACAAATTATGTCTGTTTGCAACCTTTCTTCGAATACTTGTGGGAAATCCCTCAACACTTGAAGCATGAAGGGGAAAAGGTGAAAGGTTTGCTCGGATTTACCCATTACTGTCAGTCTAATTCAAATACACTGACTCTGACCATATAAGACAACTAAGTAAAAACGATGCTGTGGTTGAAATAAACAAAATCATGAAGCAATATACTGTTGCAGGCGCAAAATTTGAGACAACTGGCGTCAAATTGACTTAGCAGTCTTTGCATGTATGCCTTGTGGACATGGACTGTCTGTGTGGGTCTCTGTGTATGTTGTTTTAATCCCTGTCTGTGTAAATGTTGTTTTAATTCTGGTTTAAGGCTGTTTAATTGTGTGTGTGTGTGTGTGTGTGTGTGTGCCTCTGGTTGCCTGCGACCCAGAACTTCAGCTCTTTTCAGCAGCTTACCAATAACACTCACAAGGGATCTGAAATGAGCGAGGCTCTCTGCAGTCCGACCACTTGATCTCCCTGGGCTGCTCCCCCCATCTTTGCTTCATATTTTAGACCCCGCTCATGGGTCCAGGCAGCTGGGTCCCTGCTGACTGCCTAGTATAAGCAAATGCAACCAATTTCTGTCTGATTGTGTCTGATCGATACATCCATGTCCCATCGAATGTGATTACATCGATTCTTTTTGATGTATTTTTCTCAACTTTTTCATTAGATTTTTTTCCTTCAAAAATCCAAAACACAACCGGAAGAGATACAATGTTTTAAAGATGAGGGCCTTATCATATGATATCAATAATGCCAATTTGTTTGTTGCCCAGGCCTATTATATAGCTAGAATAATACATGTTTCCAATTACGTATATAATGTTTCTATTGTACAAAACGGTATTTCACTCTGTTCTAAAACCACTTTTCCATGTCTCACCTTGATAAAATATGGTATAAACACAGATATGTGTGCAATTACTTAGAACACGTGGGGTTTACTGCCTGGTAAGACATTTAGCACCTAGACTGTTTTGCGTCGATTGCAAACAAACATGCAATGTGAAAGTCTGGGATTGGAGAGAGTACTAAATGGTCTACTGAATAAGCATGACATCGAACCTTTAGATGAAAAACACACAAAAAACGCTAATGAAGTCTACTTTTTACGATCAAAAATTGTTTATCGCCTGTAACTCTGTGATAAAAGGACTTAATAGGAAGGTATTTGGCTGAGCAACAGAGGTTAATATGTTCTATGTTTGGTCCAAATGATGTCTGTCTATGGTCGCTGCAAACCCCACTCTGGAATGTTTCATTCATCCCCCACTTCGATCATCCCGGTTTGCCCAGTTGAAAGCAGTAATAGAAAGATAATGGACTGACTTGACTCTTTCTTGCTGTCAGTCAAATGAAAAAATGTATACCACTATCATCTCTGTAGGCCTACTGTAAATATGAAGCTACATAGCTTAGCTTAGCAAACATACTGGAAACAGGGAGTTGAGCTATCAACACAAGCTAGTTTTTTCCTTGTTTCCAGTCTTTATGCCAATCTAAGCTAACGGCTGCTAGCTGTAGCTTCATATTTACTGTAAAGTCATGAGAGTGGTATAGATTTACTAATTTAACTCTCAGCAAAAACGCAAATGAGCGCATTTCCCAAAATATCAAGTTATTACTTTAATCCTAAGTATAACATTGCATTTTTTTTAATCAGTAGAAACGCTTTACTTCATCAAAGCCTGTTTCTAGCACTCCTACAGATGATCACTTGAGCTGCTTGCTCCTCACAAGACTCTCTAGGTGTGCAGCAAGCAAGTGTGAGTTTATGCAGGTGCAACAGTACCGCTATGTGACTGTACACTGAGCTCACCTGATGAAAAGACAGATATGAAATGTCAGTATTAAAGTTGAATGATATAGACCTGCCTTTGCTTGCCATCAAAGCAACCATCAGTGTTGGGATGTATTATGTGGAGCTGAATGAAGCCATTGGGCAGGAGAGGTGTTGTACAGGAGACGGCCTGGACACAGGACCATTAGCAGTAACAATGTCCATTAAGGAAGAGGATGCAACACATTAGAACTCTTACCTCTTCTACAGTTCAGGGGCCTAATATCAGACTGATTCCTCTAGCAGAGATGGGACACATGGTAATGTTAGGAATGGTTTGAAATATTAAAAAAAGGTAAAACTTGATTTAACTTAGCTGGGACTGGCTCTTCTTCTTAAATGTCATGGTAGAAAGCGGCAGAAAACACATACCCATGATATGTCAAACCGCACTAATTATACAATGTTTATGATTACAGATTACAGCTAATAATGAAGGGTAATCACATTAAGTAGTCAAACAGATGGCATTTTTTCATTGCCCCACATCAATAAGCACTCAAAAGAACATTGCTGTTGTTCAGCAGCTGTTAAAAAATAATAAAAAAAATAGTCTTGACTCATTCATGTATTTATATTGTCACAGTTTTCAGTGTGCAGAGCTCGGCTTTTAGTAAGATTGCTCAGCTGCTTAAACAACTTCTAATGTGAATTCCATTCCTGGTCATACAATAGAGGGGGAACCCCACTCACGCTTTAGAAACAGGAAGTCAAGCTGAAAGAAGGTCTTACCTCTGACAGGAAGGTCTGTGCTGATTTCTGTGCGCCGACATGCAGCAAATACTCATACACATATAAAGCTAACCTGGAAAACAGAGAGAGAGAAAGAGAAAAGTCAGTCAGTCAATCAACATCTTTTACACTCCTTAAAACTCCTCATTTAACTCTCAAAAACAGAACTCATTTGAGAGATCAATAAAAAGAAATTAAAAAAACAAATAATGTCATGCTCTCTCTTCACCCTGAACTGTGTCACAACAAATGTGCACAATTGGCAGAAAATCCTCACTGTGTCATTTTAGATTGAGCTTGGATAAACAAATTTACAGCATGAAGATCATATACACTGTGGAGGGGTTGTAAATATGTGACGTAAAGCTATAAGCTCTGAGCTAAAGAGCCTCCATGGCACTCAGCCATATCCCTGTGGTTTTAGGAACTCTACTGTGGAGGAACAGAGACCGAAAACAAGACAGCGTAGGCACTGAGAAACATGGACAGACGAGACAAAAAAATATCCTCCCTCAGACATGGCTGAAGCTGGACTCTGTTACCACGCTGCTTGTTGGATTCCTGTTATCTTTTTAGACGTCACAGACATGTTGATATCTATATATGTTGATATATACAGTATACACAATTTCGCTGCTACAAGTAGCAAATGTTACTTAAAAAAAAATTATTATGAGTGAAATAAAGTCTTTATCAAGCTTTATTCTATTGGCACTAAACAATTGTGTATCTCGATATTTAAGCTTTCTTCTTGAAATGGCTGAACACAGCACAGCCTTTATAGTAATGATGGAAACTGTCATTGAAACAAGATGACAAGTCTCCATGAAGTCACTGTTACTGGCTAATAGGCCAACATATAACCCCTTGTAAAAGGACAACGTGCCAGTTTTTACGCTTTGGTTTTTATATGAACTAAACACACGTGTTAACTAGTGAAATTAAGAGATTCTGGTAGGGGCATTATTTTTAATCTCCAGACAGAGCCGGGCTAGCTGTTTCCCCCTGCTTCCAGTCTTTTTGCTAAGCTACACTAACTTAACTTGACTTAACTTCTGGCTGTAGCTATGAGAGCGGTATCCATCTTCTCATCTACATATTCTATCATCTTCTCAACTCTCCGCAAGAAAGCAAATTAGTCTATTTCCCAAATGTTGAACTAGTCTGGGTACTACTTCAATATCCAGACAGAACAAAGGCCTGTTTTTAACTGAAAACCCAAAAAGGATGAAAGTTGTTTCTCCATATCGAAAAGTATAATGTTTTGGGAATTAGAAAAACAACTTAATACTGAATTGTCCTCTTCTGCATTTGCAACAAAATGATCAGAAACATGTCCGATGTTATTGCCCAGCCCTCATGGACCACTCACTCTCACCACATCGGGACAGAAGCACCGTTTGCCGCCTGGCCAGCAAAAAGCAACTCAATATTTGTACTGCAATGCAAAAGTCTGGACAGACATCACAGCCTGCAATTGTCTGACATTGAGAAGAGGGGAGCTTCTGTGCTTTTGTGTACAGTGGGCGATTGTTTTTATGCTGATCACATTCATCGAGGCCAGAGCCGACAGAGAGTTATGATGTTTGGGTTGATGCTGAATGAAACTGAATGAATCAATAATGAGCCAGGCCTGAGATGAGCAACCTGAGTCTTTATCTCCTCAAAGATATCACTGAATCTTGACAACTGTCTGCTAAAAGAAAATGATCTGCTACAGCTGGTCCAAACCAGTTTCAACTAGCATTAGCCACTAGATGCTATTGCCTCTTCCATTTGTCATTCTTACATCAGATACAACTGTATCAACACCCATTTCAGATACGTGGTGTAAACATGCTGTTTAAAGAAAAATGATTTATAGTTTGACATAGTTTTTCATTAGAGTGTGTAGTGTGTGTGCTGGGTGGATGTGGTGACGGAGGAAAGGTCAGTGTTTCTTTAAAGAGGCGTAACTACTAAAGGCCCAGCCCTAGATTGTATGCAGAAATGGATTGTGAGAAGCGTGAGTCACAAGAACCCGGCCCTGCATTTATATATCTTTATATAAATCTAGCAAATAACATATTATGATGTAATACTGATATATATACACTGAATAGTTTTTCAAGCTTTTCATTATAAATGCTAAAAAGCTCTATCTCTATCCAAAGATTAGATTAACCCTAATTAAAATGATATTTAGTTAATAAGGTATAGTTAGTTAATATAGTATAATGGTTGAAAAGCACAGTCCATTTCTGCCATATCTGTGATTGATGTTAATTTAAATGTGTTCTTAGGGAGAATATTAACTGTAGATAAAACATTGAATTTTGTTCTTTTTTTTAGGAGTTGTCTTCCAGAAATGGCTGTAAATCAATTTGAGTAGTGGCCACAACTTCTGGGATCATCACAGGATGCACACTGTTCCAAACAGCTTTTTCCCATTTATAATTGATGGAAAAGGAGCAGCTGTGAAACTAGGAATACATTATTTTTAATGTTTTAATGTTATTTTTAATGTTTCGAAATGACTTTGTTTCATCCTTTCAGTCCAATAACATGAGAAAGTCTAGAAGAGTTGTATGATTAAATTATTTTGTTGTTGTTATATTGAAAGAATGTAACGGCACTGTAGCGGTTACTTTCTACCTATATAAAGTATGTCTGTGACATCCCAACCATACGATAGCCCTGTTGGCTCATTTAAAAGGCACAGTTTCTGAATACGGGTGGTGTGTATTTCTCGGTGGATTGAGCGTTTTGACACTTTCATAGTATTTATATAGATCCTAGACCTGCTTTATATTAAAAAATAAATGGAAATCTCACTTTTTACAATATGGGACCTTTGTTATATCCATGGTATACTGCTCCAAACCCCCACCCCAATCCATAGTGGAAACTATGTATGTTGTAACAGTACTTGAATTATCAATTTTGTCTGCTTTTGTTTTATTTTGTGTTTGTGGTCATTCACTCTGATGCTGACGTAAGCATCCATGTTCGTTTTTGCTCCGTCAGCCTGAGCAGTTCCCTGGTCCTGGGTGAAGAGTCTGTTGGTGTAAAAATCAGGCCCTCTTCACACTGTGAAATACCCATTGGCAGGCATCAGCTCCTATACACCTCGTCTGCACTGTACAGGATCGAAAAGAGATTTCCATGAGCAATGCAATGAAATGTTCATGGCAGAGCCTGGTGTGATCTAAGGGGCTCTATGCGCTAGTGATGGGCACCTTCCCCAGCTGCAATGCATTATTTAAAAACACTCATTCAATCCAGGCTTCAGGGGACACCTTTTGTTACTCTGTCAGAAGCAGTAAGTGTAACTCAGCTGAGAAGGGGGGAATTTTTTTGGGAGCTGATGGAGCAAAGCCTCAGGAAGGCCAGGTAGATAAAGGAGACATAGTGTGTGTGTGTGTGTGTGTGTGTGTGTGTGTGGGGGGGGTACTGTACAGGAGAGCTGTGTCAGAGGGAAATTGAAGGTCAGGGCCTCCACTCATTCCTCTTTGGATACTGTAAACCTGAATCCCTTCCCTATGAACCCTGCACTAGTCACACGTCACTCAGGAATAAAAGATGAGATGTTTACAAGACAAACCACAACTACACAGTCCTCTCCACAAATCTCAATTTACTCTATGACACATTTCACTCTCTTTCCTCGGCTGACGTTGTCATCGTCAACGAAAATGACATGATGAGAAGCTAGTCTGAATGGGAAGAAGGAAAGTTGACCTGTGCTGACTAAATGTCAAGGGTGATGATATAACGCTGCTGTGTACATTAAAACACAAAGCCAAGCAGTGTATCTGTCTGTTTCTCACGCCAGTGACTGTTTTTCCACTGTATATTAACTTGGTGGAAATCTACCACACCATTTCTGATCTTCTTTCCTTCCCTGGCCCTAACCTAACTAGTACTTTGCTCCATGTCCGCACATCAAAGAGCTCTCTCCCACTGCCTCGTCCCCAGGAAACACACCTGACATTTAGCCCCAGGCTGTCCCATCCAGCCTTCCCCTTCCTTCGCTCGTCTCCAGAGACAAGGGCATCTTGGCTGAGTTTAGCCAGCTAAAGTACAGACAGTTAGCAAATTAACTTTCATGTCTTCGTTTTAATAATTCAGCAGCGAGAGCAGGGCCCGGGTGAGGTAAGGTATGAATGGAGGAAGTGATGGAGGAGGGTTCAGCAGGGCTCGTTGCTGCATCTGCTTTCATATACAATCTTTCACAAAAGAATAAAGATGTATAATTTATGTATTCAGTGGCACAGTGAATGCAACACTAAGCGCAATATTATTTACTAAATATTAAATATTTTATATTTATTTACATCATCTAAAAGAAGCATAGATCTCACACTGTGGTGGCGATCGGGTGTGAATGTAGTGATGTTATCACTTGAAGGTGAATGAGAGATTGAATGTCTGAGACCAGTGGCGTAGGCAGAATTAGTATTTTGGGTGGGCCCAAAAAGTACAAAAGTGAGTGCGCCATTTCAAAAAAACGTACAATTAGCAAAAAGAACAAACTGAAACAGCAACAATTTTACCTTCCAACATATACTGCATTACAATGGCAATAGCAGTACTGTCTACAACATGCTTAACCAACAAATCTCAGTCTAAAAAGTTTGTACACAACAATATAGACAAAAACCTGTTGATATTAACCTATATATTTGCACAGGCAGAACCAGCAGCATTGGCTCTGCACAGCGCTGTTATAAAATCAACCATTTTATTGTACAAAGTGGAAACTAAACATGAACCCAAAAGGCAGAGAAGGCGTTTACATACTGCAGGACATAGACTAGCCCACATCAGACAGAAATCACACATGTAGCTAACATATCCTTTGTGCATTAACAGCGTTGTTGCTTCAGGACTATGGTCGGATCATGAGCAGCAAATGCGCTACCAGCAGTAAAAGAAAATCATAGAATGAAAGAATGTAATGGCAATGAACCTCCAGCCAAGCATTGTTGGAATTATTGAAGATATAATGAAAATTGTCCAATAAGGCACCAAATCTCAGACAGTGTGCACGGCAGGATCACAGAAACCGTTTGACTTAGCTAGCTAATGCTACCTCTGCGAGGGCCCCTGTTACGAATTAACTGGTTTTTACGTTAACTGGTGATAGAGGCAGATGTGATGTATGCGTGCCATGAGAAACTCCGCAGGAATGATCATGTAGGTGGCTGTATCGATGCCTGTTTGAAACACTGCAAACGTCAATAAAGCGTTAAAATGTTCATGCTGTCATTATTATTTGTGTCATAATCGTGTTTAAAGTGTTGGTAATTACGTTTATTTAAACCTTCTGAAGTGTTTGTTGACTCTGCAGCTGGAACACAAATGAAGACCGCTGAAATAAGCAGAACAGCGCTCAGTGCGCCCCGATTAACTTGTGTCACAACAAGTACTATCATCGGTCGTAGGCTCATAGCGATTGATTTACACCTACAAATACCTAATATTTAACATGGGCAACACAACAGCTATGGTGTAGAAAAATAAAACCAAAGTTTCCACACGTAAACATGGTACACCAATTTAAACTCAATATGCAATGCAAGTCAAATACATTGACTCAATGCTGTGACTTAAGGAAACACAATTTGGTTTCCTTTAGTTTATTTCAATAAATCACAAATACATCACTTACACTTCACCTGTGCATCCACTTAGTGTAAAATCAATTACACATTGGGATGAAATTGTGTACAGATTAATCTTAAGAAATTCTACTGTAATATTGTACTGTCCAAATAGTTTTTCATTACGCTTTATTGTTTGCTTTTAATTAATTCATGTACCAAGTTTGAAGTTATTGTCACATGAACCAAACCATTGAATTTTGTTCAAACTTTCAGTAGGAACAGCTGAAGAGAGCCAGAGTACGAGAGAATAGCAGTGTTCTTTCCTTAAGTCACAGCATTGAGTCAATGTATTTGACTTGCATTGCATATTGAGTTTAAATTGGTGCATCATGTTTACGTGTGGAAAGTTTGGTTTTATTTTCTACACCACAGCTGTTGTGTTGCCCATGTTAAATATTAGGTATTTGTAGGTGTAAATCAATCGCTATGAGCCTACGACCGATGATAGTACTTGTTGTGACACAAAGTTAATCGGGGCGCACTGAGCGCTGTTCTGCTTATTTCAGCGGTCTTCATTTGTGTTCCAGCTGCAGAGTCAACAAACACTTCAGAAGGTTTAAATAAACGTAATTACCAACACTTTAAACACGATTATGACACAAATAATAATGACAGCATGAACATTTTAACGATTTATTGACGTTAGCAGTATTTCAAACAGGCATCGATACAGCCACCTACGTTGTGGTCTTCGTTCTTGCAACGGCATCACAAGTTGATTCAATAACAGTAGGCCTACTACAACATGGATTACGTGTATTGATATCTGTTACATTTCAATACAGCCTGTAAGTAAAACATAAGCTACATATGAGGTTTTACACCCAGCTGAATGCAGATGTGGCAACATGTGCATCCGCTCATATTAAGTTGTGATACATAGGCATTCAATATATAGATGTAATTATATGTAGGCTACGATGGGTTATGTTAAGCTACAGACTAATTACAACCACGTTCCTTAATATTCAGTATGCCTACTCATTCATCCAGATACAAATGACGCCTCTCGCGTATTGCAGTAAACGAATATTGCATATTGCACAGTGGGTCGGAGAGAAACGTATTTTCTATTGCTGTGTATGTCTGGCACATATTGTAGAATTGACTTGAAGTGCAGGAGTTCGATCCAGCGTTGGTTGTAGAAAGTCAATCTTATGAATGTCTGAATAGCTGCAATATTATAGTTAGGAAACAATGCAATTTCAGATATGTAGGCTACAATCCAATTGTTAATAGTTATTTTAAGTTTAGATATCCATAATTACAAAAACATTCCAGATATAGTGTCATTTTAAATATTCCAAACTTCACTATGCCTTAAATGTTACATATATCATGCTATGAATGATATCTGAAGTTGAGTTTACTGAGTCAGCATATGAAAAAATCCCATTTCGAGAGGTGATAGGGTCAAATAAATGAACATAACATGAAACGTCCCCCGCTAATTACATACATTGACACCTTTATTATTCCAATAGGCCTATATAATACACCAGTTTTCCTACATTTCAGATACAGTGCTTAACGGTGAAGTGTTATACCCAGTAAGCACACATACGTCTCCACGACGTATTGGCGATGTAATCAAAATACGGCGGGGATATGTAGTAGTTTGGTCGTTTGCTCACTGGCACGACGTCCCTAAGACGTCGCTGCTATACGTTTCTGCGACATGCAGCCGCTCTTTCCGCGACGTACATATATATACATCGTTTTAACGTATATAATACGTCGTACATATGCAGGCTCATTTACATCGTTCTAACGTATATAATACGTCGTACAAATGCAGGCTCAAATACATCGTTCTAACGTATATAATACATCGTCCCAACATCCGCAATCTCAGGCACATTTTCCTGACATGTGTTATACGTAGAATAGATGTCAGGAAGATGTGCATTAACCCATTTAACAGAACTGGTCAGTATAGGTCACACGAAATTACTTTAAATATCTTTACTAAATTACATGAATTACTAAAGTAAGAGATAAGTCATACACAATTACTTATAATACATTTTATTTATGAAGCACTTTTAAGGGTACTCCAAAAATTTACATAGTTCAAATTATTATAGAAAACAGCACACTAACACATTAAAAGCTATTCTGAAAATACGAAAAAATGATCATGTAGCTATATTTTGAGATAATATCCTACTTTTTGTCTATACTAAGGACTAATGTACAAAAACACTATTACAAGCTTAAACCAGTGTTTTTTTTAAGTCTGCCACTGTAAGCCTCCCCTTAGGCAAAGAGCTGGGGCATGCACGTTTCAAGGTGTGCAACGGCTTAAGTTGTTTTCTCTCGTTTTTGTGGTTGTGTCTCGATTATTGGCTGTGTTCCAGGTGATACCCAATCAGAATCAGTTAAGCTAAAAAGTCAATTTATCCATTTTTGGATGCCAATGGGATCATGATAATGTTATTTGAACCCAAAGACACTGAGCAATTGAGCAATTATTTTTCTTAATCTGTAGGAGTCCTTGAAATATACAATATTTCTCTCTTTTGACTACACACTCGTGAGCTGTGTATCCCTGCTTCACAACAGCAGTGTGTACATGTTGGAGAAGAAAAAACTAATTATCACACTATATTGTCCACTGTGTATCATAATGTCCATTATTTCAGTAGCTAAAAAAGGGTGTCTCTGCTCCAGCCTCTTCTCCAGTCTGTTGCCGGTCGTGGGGGGGGAGGGAGGGGGGGTCCTTGATGGCCTACTCGGCTCGGACTCAGGAAAGTAGGATTCCTCTGTGCTGCAGCTGTGGCAAAACAAAAGATTTGGGTTAAGTGCGTTATTTAAAGATGTATCTTTTAATGCATGGAAGTATTTTTTTAATTTAATTTGTTTCTTCTCGCTTTGTTTTTAGGAAGTGGTTGAGTAATGTAACGCAAGTCTTTTTTTTTTTTTGCAGATGTGAATAGAAGACCAGTTTCATCAAGTAGAATATGGCAAACCAAATGTTGTTAACATAGTTAAATTCTCTGCAAACTTTTCCTCAGAAGCTCCAATTCAGCCTTTTAATATAATTGAACAGTAAGGCCATTTGGTCAGTAGGGGGAGCTGCAGTTTGTGCAGTTTCATTTTGGATGAAGTTCAAGATCCACAACAGGTGGGCTGTTTACGGTAGAAAGAATACAGCTACGGCCAAAAGTTACGCAAAAATTCTGCTAAATCTAGACTAATATAATGACATATTTGTTATACTTTCACCCAGGAAAACACGTTCCGTTTTTTCTAGAGTTTTAATTCAAATCCCAATCTGTTTCCTGAACTGAACTACTCGTTTTGGTACCTAATTTTAACTGTTGTTTTGTCACCGTAGCTGTATCCCATCTAGCCTCAACCACTGTTAAAGCGCCATTCTGACAATATGTATTTAGATCACTTTCTAAATGAAAGCTTTTAAATCTAAGCTTTAAATTTGTTATACATTGTCCCATAAAATATGCTGTAATACTCTCTCTAAAAGGGCTAACATCAAGGTTTCATGGTAATCACAATGATTTAAAAAGTATTTACTTTCGACACCAAAGGTTCCATTTTATGCTGCCCTCTCTTTACTTCCTACTTCCATTTTCAATTAAGATTTTTGTAAACTTACCACAGATGATTTGGCAAAGTAATGACTGGGAATATGGCAGCTCTCCGCATGTCTCACATGTGCTCTTGGTCATCATGGCAGTTGAGAGATCTGAAAAATACTAACATATATAAAACATTTTAAATAAGATAAAATCCTTAATTAATCCCACATTGGGGACATTTTCAGTGATACTGCATCAAAGGGAAAGTGCAATGACAAACGCGTCAGTAAAAATGCATGAATAAAGCAGTTAAAACAGTTAAGGACACAGACAGAACGTTTAATAACACCGTATTCACAGTATTGCAGAAGTTATTGATATTGCATAATAAGGCGTAGATAGATGTTGCACATGAGTAAATTGTCACATAGGGTGCGTGTGGTCTACTTGGAGCAGTGTTGATTATAAAGTCTGACAGCAGCAGGAAGGATGTGTGGTATCACTTCTTCACTGCATGTTTGGAAAACTAGATAGATTCGGATTACATCATACAAAAACCTAATATGACAACATGACTCTTTTTATTTGTTGATCAGGTTTATACACACATACCCACACACATTATTGTGGTATGATGTCCTTCATCTGTTCATTGCCTTCTCTCACAACTCCTGCCCAGGTCTCCTGATCTTCCACTATACATAATGCCAACATAAAAACTGACACACTATGTGAAAGTTATCAACAAATAATGCTCTTTTGTGAGGATGCAGTATTTTTAGTATTGCAAACTATTGTTTTGCAATGAACACGGTGTATTCCTGACATTTTGTAGAAGATGGTGGATATTCTTAGCAATTACCACTTATCTAATGAGGGATAACTAGTGAAACAAACAAGCAAACACACAACAACCAACAGTTTACCAAAGTTACCCTTACTTTAACTGCTAAACATGAAACGGAAAAGTAACAATCAAATTAATTGTGATATTGATGATTGTATTGATCTCAGTCAAATGAGTTTCAATATGTCCATCGAACGCGTGTTGTCCTAGTTAGGTTTATGGTCAATTTAGCTTCAACAAAACGTAAAAACGGTCACCATCTAATAACTGGTATTTTATGACCGTTGGCACTCTGAACCGTTTTTAAACCGTTTTTTAAATAAATTGTTAAACAGATTTAACGTTCATGCCAAGTGTACAGAAACTAACCAAAAACTGTTTAACATAGCTAGATAGTGCCATTTGGTGATAAGCAGGGTAAAAATAAAACCTTATAATCACAACGTATTAAGTAACGACCGTTAGCATGCAATTAGCCGCCCCTAAACTTTACCTTTTAAAAACAAGATTTAACGTTAGCTAGCTAGCTAGTTGACAGATTAGCTAACGCTATATTCGAATTTACCTTCAGTAAAGTCTTCAGCTTTATGTTCCCAGTTGAGGTTACAGTTCCATTTAAGCCAACAAAAGAAAAGTAACCGATACAAGCAAAGTATGACTGAGGTATGACACTCGGTTACGGTTAACTAGATAACGCTAGCATCAACGTTAACGGATATCGGGTAACGTTCAATTATGCCTAACGTTAACGTTAGCTAACGTTAATGGCCTGTGTTACGTTAACGTTAACCTTATGGTTGGTTAGCTAGCTAGCTAGCCAAATTAGTAGCTACATTTAGCTAGCCAGCTAGAACACGGGTATTTTAATTGAACGTGAAAAGGGCGGCTAGTGCGATGTTAGCCTGATCTTAAGGCTTTAAAGTTACTTTAGCTAAACCATGACATGGCGTAGCTAACTTAGCTAACGCTAGTAGCTAAAATATCTTGTTATTTGTCAGATGAACACCAACTTCACATGCGAAAGCGTCAAAATATTGTTTTAGCTAACGTTAACTACGTTAAGATGAAATAGTCCTTACCATGGAGTTTAACAGCAACGAAGCAGTCGTCCCTCCCAACCCTTCGTAGACTGGCAACTTTTTTCCTTCCTTTGTCGACTGTGGCGCGAATATGTTGCTGGGCAGTATTCAGATTTACTGTCCATCACATCAACAGTGTGTGCAACGTAAAGACGTCCAGACGCTCAATAAACGATGCTTCCAAATGACCCGCGAACAACTGAGGAACCTGTAATACATTTTACCGACATATTTAATACGTTGCTGCGATGTATAGATTCCCATCATAATACGACGTCCAGACGCTCAATTTACGATGCTTCCAAATGACCCGCGAACAACTGAGGAGCTTGTAATACATTTTACCGACATATTTTAATACGTTGCTGCGATGTATAGATTCCCATCATAATACGACGCCTAGACGTCAATAAGATGCTTCCAAAAGGCCATGCGAACAACTGAGGAACTTGTAATACATATAAAATAAACGTTGATGATTCCCATCTTCCAAAAGGCCATGCGAACAACTGAGGAACTTGTAATACATATAAAATACATATTTAATACGTTGCTGCGATGTATAGATTCCCATCATATAACGATGCTTCCAAATGACCCGCGAACCAGACGCATTTTCACTATTTAAACGTTGCTGCGATGTATAGATTCCCAAATGACGCCCCCGAACAAATGACCCGCGAACAACTGAGGAGCTTGTAATACATTTTACCGACATATTTAATACGTTGCTGCGATGTATCAGATTCCCATCATAATACGACGTCTAGACGCTCAATTAACGATGCTTCCAAATGACCTGAGGAACTTGTAATACATATAAAAACAACTGAGGAACTTGTAATACATCCAAATAAAATACATATTTAATACGTTGCTGCGATGTATAGATTCCCATCATAACTGAGGAACTTGTAATACATATAAAATACATATTTAACGTCCAGACCCATCACTAAACGATGCTTCCAAATGACCCGCGAACAACTGAGGAACTTGTAATACATCTAAAAGACATATTTAATACGTTGCTGCGATGTATAGATTTCCATCGTAATACGACGTAATGACGCTCAATTTACGATGCTTCCAAATGACCCGCGATCAATTGCAGATGAAGCGATCATTTGCAGACGTCGTGCCGACGTATGTGTGCTTACTGGGTAGTCACAAGTTGATTGGGGTGTCTCCGTGACGTGCAGTAAGAGACACAGTCGCCAGACAACGGATGATATTTTGTAACGACAACGTGTGCATAAATGTCTGTCGGGGCAGGAATTAATGCTCAGCAAGTCGTTTTTATCTTAAAGTTTCACAAGACACCGACAAATAAATGTGAAATAGAAGGAAAGCGATAATAATGTTTATTTCCTGGTTAGTCGGGAATGGGTCCTGAGAGACCACGCCTACACCACATCTGCCTCTATCACCAGTTAACGTAAAAACCAGTTAATTCGTAACACCCCTCTGTCGCTGATGGGCCGTCAGCTCCGCTGTTGGGGAAATGTCTGCACATGCTGCAGAAAAGCTCGTCCTTATTTACACTATTCAGAGTAAGAAAACTGTCAGTACCACTTTAAAGACAAGCCACTGTTGTCACGGTAACTTTTTAACACATCCATGGTACATTTTCTATATAGCCAGCTAGCTAGCTAACGTTAGCTGCTGAAGGCAGCCCGAGAGACGGCCTGTTGTTACCATAGCAACCACCTACGTTCCGAATCTCTGGTTCAAACCGTTGTGTTTTAATCAGCAGAGAAGACACATTAAAAACACACAACTACAGTAGGCTACTTCTGTTACAATTTTTTTTTTTTTTTTTACATACATTTGAATATTTTTCATTCAAATGTGTCTGGTCGGGCCAGCGAGTAAGTCTAAAGTGGGCGGGCCAATGCCGCCCTGGCCCATTACTGACTAGGCGCCTGTTGGAGACACCTGCGACACCAAGACGCTGTTTCACTAAAGCCTATTCCCACTGCACACACTGTTTATATTTGCTTAGCTTTGATATGGCAGTTCCTTTGTTAAAACAAATCAGTGTCAATACGCGTGTAAACACGCACGGCTTTAGCTATGGGTTAATCCACACTGTCGCGGGCGCGCGCACACACACACACACACACACACACACACACACACACACACACACAATCCTCTCACTTTCTAAAAGCAGTGAGCTTGAGTCGTGTGACATTTACCCTTTGACAGACTGACTTGTAAATGTCCTCTAACCTGTACCATTTTCAATTTTCAGTGGAAAAGGACGAGGAGAGGCAATTATGATGATTTGTGCTCAGAGATTACGTTGACATAGCTGACAGAGTTTTGTTATCACCAGAGCCTCCTCCCACAGCAGTTAATGAGGACAATATGATGTAACTTTATGTTGTTTTTTGTAACATTAACCAACAATCCAATCATTTGTTTTCTATGTTCATCTTTAGTAACCTTGTTGTCTGTTGAGGCTGATGCTTTTTTCTGTATATGCTGATAAAGCAAACACACTTCTCTTCTGTGTGCACTGTTTCCAAACTGATTAACAACTTCAGGCACATAGCCTCAATATTTCACCAATATTATATCTCCTTCATTTCAAGTGAGAAAACGAACAAATTTGTGCGGATGCACCCAAAGCAGCTGACGAAAAGCAGCATTAATTGACTGTTGACATATCTGAAAGCAGTCAGCCAAAGGGGGCTGAGGGTAAATCAAGGGTTTCTTTACTTTTAGTGCAATGTTTCTGCCTATGTTAGTGCGTAGTTCTTTATGCTTCTATCAAAAGGGTGAAATGCAGATGGCAGAGCCATCTGTGTAGAATCAAAACCATGCATTCAGACCTGAAGAACCCCATCAAACTGCATGTAAATACGTGGGAGGAGCCATAGGAGTGGCGGATGTAAAGAACCCATGTTCAAAACAAACTGATTAAGTTTTTTCCCCCCAAACAAATCCATCAGACACTTCAAGTGGCACAAAAATGTGTCTAAACAAACTGATAAGAGAACAACCACAGGGAGCAGAATTCTTTTGAAAACTAAGAACGTGCTTCCAAAAAATGAGATGTTTGATCAAGCTATTAAATATGTTTGTGAATGACACTTTTAATTAGGAAGCCGGATTCATCAGTGCATATTTCAAAGAGGTTCCAGTTACTAAATAATAAGGTGACATTAATATTGAAGCTGCTGTATTACCTGTTCAAATTAAATTAGTCCAGAGAGTAATTAATTTATTTGGTGGCAAGGGCACCCGTTTTTTATCTAGCAGGTTGTTTTCGAGCCTTGGTTTGAAGGAAATGCAAACACACTTACATGTACACTTGAGCTTGTATAGTGGAACATTTTGTACACCACACATGAGAACTTTTGTATCCCATTCAGGTGGCTGAAAACTGAAGCCTTCAGTGCAATAAACACAGGCGGACATGCTGTACTATAGACGAGCATTTGCTTCTTCTTATGAACCTCAGACTGCACATCTGTACACACCAGATTACATGCAGAAACTGTACCAAATCTGACAACTTCTAACTGAAATCAACAGATCATCATTATCAGGGGCAACAACACCAGTAGCTAGTAAAAGCATCATAGCACCGTCTACATCCAAGACGTTTCACTCCCGCCAGATGTCACTCTTTTTGGATGTCCCGTTACCTTCGGCTTCCTTTGTGTTGTAATTTAAAATTCCAGACAATTTACGAGGACTATGATTACCTGCTCCCCAGATCTCTGCAAGGTAAATCCAGACAGCTAGCTAGACTATCTGTCCAATCTGAGGTTTTTGTTGTACGACTAAAACAACTTTTGAAGGTGCACAAGTCCCACTCAAACAAGTTCCTTCCCGAGGTTATTTTACAGTGGCAGCGGGGCTCCGCTCGGCCTAAAACGATTTTAATTGGTTTAAAGAAATACCAATAAACCAGAGCACGTTTTTCTCCCATCCTGGAATGCTGCGTGGACTAGCCAGACCCTTTTTTTGTGAGGAGGGGCTCTTCAAAAACAGTGAGGTTAATCCACTGAAAAACAAACCCAAATGGTGTAATAGAGTCTGTTTGAAATACTGTACATTTATGAAACATTCTAGCAAAAGTCATTACAGGAGCTACACTCCTCTTCAACTTCTTCCTTGTCACACCAATTGGTGTAAACTCACATACCCTGCTGCCCATACCCTTGTATTGTCTAATCGCCTTCAAATATACAACACCGCTCTATACTTATTCCATTTCTCTTGCCAGTCTGTACTCTACTATCAGTCTCTACTTTTTCTTCAACAACCTTTGTGTATCTAATCTAACTGCAATATGGGGCAACTTAGTCTAAATCAAAAGAATCATATAAGTATAAACAGGCACACATTCACTCATAAAAATATTATTTGGAACATAGGGAGAATAAAACCTAATTTATTTAATTAGAGTTGATATTCAGTTATGTCAACTTTTGTATTTTTTTATATCCCTTGACCCAAACTGATTCCAACCTTACTTTATGAAATCAAGAGAGATATAGATATATTATAAATATATAGTTCATTTAATTAAGTAAGTACATACCGTGTACTTAATAATCAATCCTCTAAGCAACAGCTGCAGCTGTGATCCTCAGTCATACTGTATAAATGAGTCTGCTTTAATCAAACGTCCATCCGGGGCCACCCTCTTTTTAGTATCTGAATATGTAAAGAGCCATATGAATATGTAAATATGAATATGAGCTAATTCAGTGATGCATTGAGGCAGCTGTTGTGAGCTTCACATTAACAAGGAAACATGTGTTGGCCCTGCGGGGCAGGTTAGGGTGACAAGACAGGTGAGGGGAGAGGGCAAGCATAGTCCATTATGTCTGGACAATACCTATAGGCCTGGTACACACACACACACACACACACACACACACACACACACACACACATTTTTTCTACTAAACTAAATGTGTTTAAAGAATATATTTACTGTGAAGTTACTGATATACAGTATGTAAAATAAATGCAAACAAACACACACACACACACACACACACAAACAAATTCATTCAGGATTTTGTTATTCACAAGCAGCCTTAACACAGAAACATTCATCATTCCCAGCTCCCGAAAGGCCTGTGTTTCTTATGAGTTAAATTATTAATCTTCCTCCTACACTATCATTTGAAATACATGCTGCCTCTGCACTGATTTCACTCCCAATAACACGTGGAACATCATCCACACTCCCTGAACAAGCAAGTGCAACTAAAAACAGTCTAAAAAAAACACAGCATTGATATCATCCATTGCTTCCGATGTACTGTAAATAAAGCAACGAAGCTAAGGAACACAAACAGGTGTAGAAGCAGTTTAACGTCTGCTGATGGTTCATATGCAATATTAAAGCATCATATGCTGGTTCAAAGGTCACTCTGCCTGCTGTTCATCAAACCACATGGGACTGTTTTCGTTTAGGATTCACTCCTTCACCTCAACACAGACACACACACACACACACACAGAGCTGCTCAATTTTCCAATAATCTGATGTGAATTCAGAGTGAAATTAAACGCTCGTGGCACTAGAAGTGCACAAAGTGGTATTCCAGGAAGCTTACACTAAGCACATAAGCGAGCCACATCTCTAGAAAGCTTAATCAATTGAATGTGACATGCAATGGATCAAAAAAAATACAAGTCTCTAAAGAAATTTTGTTTCTATTACAGATGTATGAGGTGCTGTGTAACAGCAGCCTCTCAGGACTTGACAGTGATTTTAGATTACAATTGCATCCCAGCAGGGATCTCCACTCACTCCTCTAACCTCAGACTGTTTAGTGCTTAAAAATAGCTAATGGTGATAAAGGACTACACCGATCTAAAGGCTGGGATGCAAAGAAGGTCCAAATTTTTGAATGGCCACATACAGACACACACTAGCAGCGTCGGAATAAAGCAAGCATGAGCACCAGTGCAGCTTTCATTCTAGAGACAGTGACATTTAAAAGTTGGCTTTTCATCTTTTAAACAAATGCACTAATCCATGCATGCGTTTACAAATGTGCTTTTATGTGAAGAAAAAGAACATTTAACACAAAATCTAGCAACAAGCATGATGGAATTGAACAGACTTTAAAACACACACACACACACACACACACACACACAACAGTGATTTTTGCAATATTCCCAGACACAAAAACTATTGGGAATTACATGCGATACTACATTCCCCGACAGGTCTTGTAATATATAATAAAAATATAGTATGCCTCTGTAATATTAACAGCGTAATGCTCGTGGCAGCATGACTCTCCTTCGTGTGAACGGATGCTAAAAAAAAGTTTACCACCGCTGTATGGCTGCTGAATGGGACTAAACTTTTCCCTTCATCGCCAGGTTTGATTGCGCTCAGCTTTAAGTGTAAAAACACAGCAAATAGCATGAGCAAGCTGCCGGTTCCTATCTCTAAAACACAACCCAATTCAACCATCCGGCAGCTTCATCTCCAAAAGTTTCCAAGATGAGCAGCCTCCAGTCCGCACGGGACGAGCTCATAGACTACATTCTCCAGAAACATGTTTTAAAGGCGCTTCTTCTTCTACTTGTAATGCTGCAGACGCGTGCTGTAGCCTATAATAACATTATTAGCCTACATTGTTGCTCTCCAAAAGGTTCCACCAACTTACAGAGGAAGAAGTGCGTGCGCTTTGCACGGACACACAATATTAGTACTAGCCTAAATATCCCGTGCAAAACAAGAGGTAAAATTAAAACAAAAAAATAAAAAGTTTAAGAGACGCACCTCTAAGGTGGTCGGAGGGAGGGGGAAACCGCACGGAGGAGCGCACTTTACTACAGTAGCCTCAACTCCTTTTAAATTACAGTACCTAGTTTAGAAAGTTGGAATCCCCTCCTCTGCCCCCCTCGCCTGCTTGATAAGCAGGTAAAGTCTTACATATAGCGCATAATTCACTTACTTTTCTCTCGCTTGGCTATCGGAAGGGACGACAGCTCCTTTACCTTTGGCGTACATGCTGGATTCTGTTTTAAGACTTTTGCCCCACTCAACACCTGTCAAAGAAAGCAGCCAGGAAAACGCTCCATCTCCATAGCTACCCCTTTAGTGTTTTTCCTCCCCCCCTTCTCCTCCTCCTCCTCCCCCTCCTCCTTCTCTCTCCTCTCCCTCCCTCTCTTTCTCTTCATTTTTTTTTTTTTTTTTACATCTCCAACATTGGCCACAAATCAGGCACAGTTTCTGTTGGGGGGACTTGAAACCGTCCTCCGTTGGATTTTTTTCCCCCTCTTCAGCCGCTGTTCTGCAGGCCTGCTCCTCCTCCCTCCGCTGTGCGCACGGTGGGGGCTCCTTAAAGGGAAACACACACTTCTTGTTTACTGACCTCAGAAACATGAGCAGAGAAGTGGGAAAGATGGGGAAAGGCATGCCGGGTACAGGTTATTTGCACTTAATGACTACAGCCAGCTCCTTTTGGGAGGCTGGCAATGGTCCGTAGCCTATGTTTCCCCCCCCTAAAAAGAAATTCTAGGACTTTGACTCCAATTTGATTTTGAGATTTTGACTTACACCAGTGAGAACACTAGTACTCTAATTTTTAGCATATTTGCACAGACTATGGAAGGTATTATTTTCCATATTGTGATGTAGTCTTGATGTAACAATATTGTTTTGTCATGATCACAAAATAATTACTGCACATTATCAAGAAATCTTATTATGCAATGATCCGTTCATTCCACCTGGGAATATCAGGGACCGCCCCTGTAATTACCTTGTTTTTCCGTCCACATGGTCACAATGCGTGTTCTTCTTTTCTGTTATATTGGCGTTTGGCATAACAACTTGTTGCATTATTGCCACCAGTGTTGGGGAGTAACTGAATACATGTACCGGTGTTACTATTCACAATACAAATTGTGAGTAACTGTATTCTGTTACAGTTACAATTGAATTGGTTGGTTTAGAATACAGTTACATTGTTGAAATCAATGGGTCACATGACGATACTTCTGTTTCATGAGTTTATTCACTATTTTTAAATAAATTAAGGCATCTCCATGCATTTCCCAGAAGCCCCAATATAAACCCAGACAGCTAGCTAGACTATCTGTCCAATCTGAGTTCTCTGTTGCACGACAAACACAACTTTTGAACGTAGGATACATGTTCCACCAAAACAAGTTCCTTCCCAAAGCTTTTTTGCAGAGGCAACGATTGTGATTGGTTTAAAGAAATGCCAATAAACCAAAGCATGTTTTTCTCCAGTCCCAGAATGCTGTGTGGACTAGCCAGACCCTCCTTCACTTCGCTGTGGAGGAAGGTCTGGCAAAGCAAGGCTATTGTTACGTCAATGGACAAATTATATTTTTGTGTAGTATGGCCACAGGGAAAAACTCAGATGGTGATTGTTTATAAAAGGACATCTCTAAATGTGTTTTCAGATGTGTTGTGCCTTATATTATTGGGTTAGGGCATGAATTTGACCACTGGAGTGTTTTTGCAGTGTGTTTAATTATAAATTTAGATTCCACAGATAGTCTAGCTGTCTCTTAACCTTCAAAGATCTGAGGAGCCGTTAATCATAGGCCTCATAAATCAACCGGCGATTAAAATTCCAACACAAATAAAAGCAGAAGTTAACAGGGCATCGAAAACAGACATCCAAAAAGAGTGACATCCGGGCGGAATTTCCGGCAGCACCGGAACAATCCCAGAAGTGGAACGTTGTGGATATAAACTAACCATATCTTAGCCTTAACCAAGTAGTTAGCACGCTGGTAACCTATTCAACCTTAAACTTACAGTGTTTTAGTTGCCTAAAGGATTTGCCATCACCACAATTTTTTTCTTACTCTAACTTTACCAAAACTGGCATACATAGATAATGTAGAAATCAATAAATTTAATACACAACAGCAAACAGCTCAATGTGCCTACTGTACTGATGTTACTGTAGCTGTACCTAGAAACCTTGTTCATGTGCTGTGTTTGACTGACAGCTTATTCTCAGACTGATCTCAAAACTTATCTTACTTTCATCTATTTCCTTTTCAGCTCATCTCCCTAAATTGGATTGATAAATCAATGAGCAATGAGCTATTTTTTTGCTAACACTTTAAACTTGTCTACACGAGTCTTCACCAGCATTGCCCAGATATATATGTGTCTATTTGGTTGTACACACATTTTTGAATTCTCATAACACTGGATTCAGTATGATATGCTGACTATTTACACAAGGGCAATAACACATTTCCCAACACAGGGACAATCTGTTTGGAGCCCTTTTGACCCATACACCTCAAGCTCCTTCCACAGGAGATATGGGGTTGTTAGGGTCAGGTACTTTTCTATTCACTGGTCCCTGCAAACCGCTTCATCAAGCTGCTCCTTTCACACATATGGATTAGACCTGGATCTTGATGTGGGTCATCTATACAGGTCATTGGACACGGAGGGGGAAAAAATCACCAACCCTTGACCTATGCTTACAGTAAAAGGAGCAGGCACTTGAAACCGAATTTGACTAAGCACCACTGTTAACCTGTTATGAGGATTGCATCACTGGTGTGAGTACTGCCAAACTGGTATGAGGATTGGGCCTTTAAATGAAATAAGATGGTTCTCTGAAACCTTTATTGATTTTTAATTATATCAGTGGGTGTTTGCCTGGTGATAATCACTAAGTGAGGTTACAGTTTATGCATCTTTTACTCACAATTGTTTGACACTGATGGATAATCGTTATTGTATTCTGGTCAGAGTAGCAACCTAGCACACAAACAGCTCTGAGGTTTAGGCTACTTTACTGAATCGGCTTACTGAGAAGCAAAGGCGATGATCTTTTTTTTGTTCAAACTATTAAAAAGTCCAAAAATGAACCGTTTGAATGCAGATCCAGAAGCAATGAGTTAACCAAGGGCGTTATTGGTTAACAGAAGGGAGGCTAAGCAGCAGTCTCCGGTGCCAAGTCATACTCACTGTTCTGCATCGCCCCACAGTCAGAGCACAGCTTCTACTGTACATTTCACATCTCGCACAGGGCCACAGTCCTGATGAGATCTTTAGCTGATTGTTAGCTAAAAGGGGATTGGTTATTATTATTCATTCCAACTCTGACACCCCAGTGCCCCTAAGGCAACCCACTTTCCTGGCACTCTTACACCTCCGACTCCAATTACAAAGCAGCTGGAGCGAGGTGGCACACTGGTTGCTCCATATCACCGAATGTGACCAGCTCTGTATAATAGCATCTATGATTAGCTACTAGAGCCTTAAAGTGAGACACATTTATGGTATTTGTCAACCAGGCCTAAAGGCAGGACATGCTTGGGATCGTTAACGTTTACTATCCTATAACATGCTCCCTTATAACCTAGCTTGAGTCAAGAGCCCAAACCATCCCGTCCCTGTGAAGAAGAACTTTTCTCATACTCCAAAATAAACAATCTTTTACCCCTTTCTATAATTATACACTAATGTTGTAGCTAGTGTTTAATTATCATAACAATCGTGTTGCTGTGTGACTGGAAGTTTAAATTTCCATTTTGGTTTTGTTATGAACAGTATCTATCCATCCATCCATCCATCCATCATCTATATACACGCACACACACGCACACACACACACACACACACACACACACACACACACACACACATAAACTTGTATAACTTGTATTAAAATCATTATTTATTTTATAAATTTTAGGAATTCTGATTTGTTTATCATTACTATAGTAACGCTAACTTCCGGTGGAATTGTCGGATAGGAACCGTCCGTAGCCTGTCGCAAGAGTTCAATTTTTTGAACGCATCCCAATGACCAACTGACATGATTTTTTTTAGTTTGGACCCAGTTTGGACCTACTCACATGTGGTCTCATGTGACCGGTTATTTCGAAGCCGTATCGGAGCTGATTTCATCTGCCAGTGGGAAGATGTTCATTACCAATGCCTCAAAGAGGCACTCCAGTAATTTGAATTGCACTTATAAAGTTTGGGATCTCACAAGAGACATTTTTTTTTAAATGATCAAAATCAATCAGCAGTATCAAGCTCCAAAAACCCTGGATCCTACATTTCCCAGAATGACACTAAATGGCATCTTAATAGAGAGCCAAAGTCACGGCCCTTCTGGTGGACCTCACAGGACCTTAATTCGGAAAAAATATGAACGGTAGTAAACGTGGAGGCAAATTATGTTTTGATCCCGTTTGTATTGAGCCATGGATTACAAATATGATGTTCGTCAATTTAAAAGATAATTTTTCAACCAAATAAAGTCTCAGTTAGCTGTAGGTTTGTCATGTGACCACTTAGTTTTGTGTGAAACCAATCAGTGAACTACATCTCTCGTCTCACACAATTTACGTCACCTAGCTTGATGCTCAACCTGCTCGCTAGCTAGCTAGCTTAGCTCTGTTCCACAACAACCTGATGTGTTTTATCCAGTGACGTGTTTTTAGCAGATAAACAAAAGAACAAGCAAGACCCTCCGCTTATTTGATCCATGGTACGATACACACAGACTTTTCTTTTTAGTGAGACGTCATCCATGCAACGTTGAAATGTGTAGTCTTTCTAATAACGTATTTGCACAATTCTTATACTTCAACAGTTTAACAATAAGTTGAGACTTTCTTTGGTTTAACATTTTAAAAAACATAGAATAAGCATAGGTCACATATTAGAAGATGGTCACATATTTTGAAAGGCTTCAATTATTTTATTGCATCGCTAATGCTTTGACTGGTATATTTGAAAAAACTTGCCTTGAAAAAGATCTAGCTCGCTCAAACTAAATAATTAGACATCAGAACAGCAAAGAAACGTGTCGGCCGACTAACAAAGATTAAGATGGTACTTCAGACTGAGATAAATTGTAAAATTTGTTAATCCATTTGATAAAGTTAAACATGTTTGTCGTCAAAAGTTGAGGATAATAATAGTGATGAAAAGTAATATCTGTCAATACATTTTCAAATAATAGAGACCACGTCTTACAGAACAGCCCTGTCTACTTTCGAGTAACCCAGATTTCTTTTCGACGAGCGTAACCCAAACGTGATCTTTTCCTTAACCTAACCAAGTTGTTTTGTCTAAATTCAGAATGCTAAGCACATGCTTAAAATTGCAAAAGTTTCACAACGTGAGCCTGTCTCTGCTACAAGGAAGTGTTAAAACAAACATAAGATGGAAAGTGTACTTTTCCCTTGAAATGCAACTGAGAATACATTTTAGTAATATGGGAACATTATCTCACTTTGGCAACCCATAGCAATTTTGGGAGGAACCTAGAGGTAAGCTAGTGCAGTTTTTCCTGCTTCTCTCTCACTCTTTTTTTCTTTTGGGTGGCCTTTCTTTTACTCAGGCAAGCAATGTAGTTGCAAAGCTAGGAACCATTAAGCCATCTCTGACCACATTTCTATACCCTGAATTGTGTGTTAAAGTCTGGTTGCTCTGTAGCAGAGTGCAGTCCTTAAGGACGTTCATGTTATGCAACAGCTCCAGCAGTGATGGTCCACGTTAGACGTGCAGGCATCCAGTACCTCTGTTAGGTCTTTGCTCCGCCCCGACATCAGCCTGCAAGGGAAGGAAAAAACACAATAAGTTGCAGTCCAGACCAACAAAGGAATTCCCCCAGCCCCTGCCTTTGTCAGGCCAAATTATAATTAATCACAGGTTGAATAATTCAGGGTCGAGCAAATGGATGCCTTTCTTAGTCCATTTCTCGGCACCTGCCTCAGGAGGCGTCCCCAGAGCCTGCGTGTGTGTGGTGTGTGTGTGTGTGTGTGGAGTTTCTTTACTGAACTAGAAAAAAGAGAAACACACAACCCCAAAACAACCAAACACAAGACAGCAATGAAGCCTCCGCCCTACAATCCCTATGAGTCAGACTTGACTGGCAGTGTACCCTTGATCCGCCTCTTTGCTTCTTCTTCACTCTCAGTCCATTTTTCCATTTTTCGTGATTTATAAAAGAGAAATGGTACTTTTTTTTAAATTTATTTTATTTTTTATATTCAGAAAACACAAAATTCACGAACAGCTACGAACAACAAACTGGGACATAAGAACATGGGGGGGTGGGGGTTCTACTCTAAATACCTCTTTACTGTCTTTATGAAATGCATTCTCTTGAAGGGTTTTGTATGACATTAAGCCCCATGACGTTCTGGTCATTTCATCGGACTTTGCCGTTAAGTTAGCCAACACAAGTGTCATGCGGCAACAACAGTTTAGGTACCTAAACAACTAGTAGAGATTAGAAAAAAGATTTGGTTTGAGTTAAAACACTGTACTCCCAGGACACAAACACCAGTTTCCTTAGTGAAAATCTTGTGTTTTCCCCTTAACTTTTTCCGGGACACAAGCTCCACTCTCCCACTTGAAAGCCCTGTGTTTTACGTTTTATACATCAGCAGTCAGTGTGCTGCATACAGTAATACATACGTGGATTATATGCAATGTAATGTACAATTCCAGTGCATTACTTTTCATAGGTCTATAAGTATGTTTGAATGGTTTATGAGAACAGCCTGCTTTATGTCTCTGATTGGGTAAACAGGTTGGAGGAAGTTCATGTGTTTGCATGTGACAGAAATTGGGAGACAATGGTAAGCATGCTCATATGGCCAAATCATTTATGCTAATCCTGTCTCACATGTAAGTATGAAATGTACACAGGAAACAGCAACAAGACATTAATCAATAGGTTTTTTAACCACTGTTAATGTGAAGCATATGCTTTTGGCTGTCATTCGGTCACTGAATTGAAACCAGGGTCTCAAAATCATGCTTCCACAAACAGGGTTTTGTTTTGTTGCAAGGTTTAAATAATGCTGCGCCTGAAGGTGTTTACTTTTTAATTGCAAAAACTACATATCTCAGCAAAGACCGAAGGAAACACTGAGCATGTAGGAAATTGTAACAGTAAATGATAAATCCATCTGCACAACACAGCCTTGATAAATATCTACTGGAGCTGAAACATTTCCGAAGCAGTAAGCCCCTGCTTACATAACTTCAAGCATCTGTTATCCTAAATATGAACCTGTCTGTCTGTTATTCTGTCTGCTATTCTGTCTGTCCATGTCCACCTACCAGCTGGTATGTCTGTCCGCCTGCCTTCCTGTCTGTTTGTCTGTTTTGATTAGCATCAATCCACTTGGTCACCAAGTTTGTCTGTGCCATTCCAAAAACACCCTCCCAACCTCCCAACCTCCCAACCTCTCAACCTCCCAACCTCCCAACCCCCCCAACCGGCTTTGCATAATACATCTGACACCCAGCGGCTATTGCGGGCCTCTGCTGTGATGAAGAAAGACTGTGCTCTTCAGCACTCCCATAATTAGAGACAAAGAAAGAAGGAAAGCCTTGGCACTCGTTGCTTTTGTGCACCTCCTCTGCAGATACAGGTTGCAGCCACACATGAAAGCAATAATAATAAAATCCATCTGCTATATGTTTCTTTCTGGGCCGCCTTGTAAAAATGTTCAAAGGCATTACAAACTTTAAAAACCTTATTCCACAAACTGCAGTTGACAACACAAAAGCATTAATGGGTAAAAGGGATCTGTTTTTTTCCTTTCAACTTGTATATGCCGTTACTTCAGATTTACCAGGTGCTAAAGCCACCTTACCATCAATCAAACCGAGAACCTTTGAGAGATAGGGTCTAAAACAGGCGTTTAGATTGGAAACACAACTGCGTCATGTTGTTTCAAGTACCAGTGACATGATGAAATAAGAACTTGCAGTTGCCTATTGCAGTAAGTAACAGGCTCAGAGTTTGAAGGTTTATCATACTGTACATAACAGAAATGCAGCTGTGTGATTGGCTGTGTCGACATAAGAAAAAAGTGAGGCTGTGTGCGAGAATGCAAATCTCTTTTTGTGGTCTACATGTGTAAAAGGGAAACTCTGGACTGTCGGGACCTGATTCCTCAGACATTTTTCAGAGTTCATATGTGAAAATGGCATAAGTTGTCAACTTTGCTGCACCTAAACCCCTTCCTGTGTTTTCTTTGTACAACAAAACTCTGAGCTGGTATTTTTTAAGATTTATGCATTCTGAAAATGTGTTCACAAATTTAACCGACTTAGTCTCAGGTTTAGCTTTTTTGCTAGATGACCCCTCTGTGTTGCATTGTCAACACAGTGGCCTCATTGAATGGAACTAGGCTTCTGCAGGAGTACACAGCATTTGGACTCTACATCCACCATGGGAAATCGGGTCGCAAACAACATTTGACGTTTCCAAATTAGTGGTCCTAGATCACGTTGTGAGGCCACTCTATTTAGAGTTCCGGAAAAGTTGGCTAAGATATGGCCGAATTCTCAGAATGTGACAAGTGCTACAACAAAAACAAAACAAAAAAATGAGAGTGGCACAGAGGGATTACATGAGTTGATGCGTGTCTCGGCCTGCAAAATGTGACACGCCTTTAAAATTGATATTGAACAGTCCTTCCGACACAGATTGCAACTAACAACCTATTAGACTCATCTCCCAGAGTGTGACATGCAATGAACCTTTAAGATCGCACAGTGAGTGCAGGCCTTGACATACAGTACATTGCTTACACATAAAGAAGATGACAGTGAATTGTGGTGGTGGTGGTAGTGGTTGTTCAAAAACTTGTTTTGATAACTGTGTCTTTGTCCTCCACTTCTATTCTTGACACGATTAGTTTGTCCCTGTACCTTTAAGAAAAAGAAGACGATAGGGGAGGGGGCGAGAGAGAATGGGGAGAAGTGCAGTGGCAGAGGGAGAGAGCGGGAGAGAAAGAAAGAAATACAGAGGGAGGCGGTGGTAATGTTCTCATGTGTTTTCTTTCTGTGGGAAGTGGCACAGCCCCACCACAGCATAAACACACACATGCATGAACACACGCCTGCCCACAAACACACACACACACACACACACACACACACACACACACACACACACACGCACACACACACACACACACACACAGGAAGACAACACATTTTTCTACGTGTGAGCGTCCCTATCCTCACAGAGTCAGAAAGAGAGAGCCATGTTGACGACCATATTCCACAGCTGTGTTCCCATCATACACTGCAGACATAGCAGAGGAAGGAGGAGGGGACGGTTACTTGTGTGGTTGAGAAGATGAAAGAAAACGAGGATTTTGTGAGTAAAAGTTTTGTATGTTAGAGAGTGAACAAACACAGATGCAGTGAAAGTATACTTGTATAGCTTTCACCAGTGGAATTTCCTATGTGACTGATACATCACAGCTGATACAATACAGAGACAAACATGTCTGTAAATTTGTCTTCACCAGTAGATTCCATTTATTTCTGGGTGATAACTGTGAGGAAGAATTGCTTTGGATTTCTCCAGTGCGGCTTCCTACTTAGTTTTAGATGGGAACCACAAACAGCTAGGCCCAACCCGACAGAGCCATACTGAAACATGTGGTTACATCCTATGCCTGCTCACTCTCTCCTTCCACGATCCATTATCCACCATGCTCCACCCCGCCATCCTCTACTTCCCCACCACCACATATATTGGCTTTGCCTTCCTCAGAAATAGAGTCAAATTACCAAGATAAAGCTGAGGAAGACGACGGGCTACAGTCGGAGTAAGTGAGAAGAGAGAGTTGCAGCTAGCTGTTTCTGTAACAGACTTTGTGGTACCCCGATCCCCTCGGCTGGACCCGCACCCACACACTGATAAGGACCCACCTGGCGATGCCAGAGTAACAGGCAGCGCCTGCAATTGACAAGCAGACGTTGAAATTGCATCATCAGCGTGAAGGCAGCCACCACGCCAAAAACACGCCTCGGTGGAACCCACAAAAACATGCCATGCCAAGTCACTCCTCCTTCTTCTACCATCCTCACAATCCATTCAGCAACCTCTCTCTTCTAAATACCACCCCTCATTTCCCTCCCCCCCCACTGCCGTTCTGTCACATTTTTTAATTCTCCATTCCAAAACATGCCCATGAGCACGCTTGCCAGCTTGCGTGCCCGCACTAGCACGTGCATACATTCTGCATCAGTTTGTCTCTGCTGCATGTCTCCCACGCGCCCTTGTACACCACTGCCAGGCGGCACGGAGCACTGTGACCTCCCACTACCCCGAGGGCCAATGTGTGTGTGTGTGTGTGTGTGTATGTGTGTGTTCCAGAGGGGGATGGGGTTTAAGCAGACGGGTAATGGGGGTTGTCACACCAGGGAGTCAAGGATAGATGTTTGTCTGCTCCACTATGCCCTCACAGAGAGAACTGTTGCCATTATGAACATCATTCACTCCCAGAGCTCACACCACAACTCTTCGTTGAAGAAACTATCAATCACACAGAGATGAAAATGAAACCTGCAACTTTTACAGCCTTTAAAGCTGGAGTAGGCAGTTGTATTTTTGCATATTGTAATTCAAGTGGTCTGCACTTCCTCTTGGCTCTGTTTTCAGGCTTTAGAAAATCTAGCCCGTGACTGTAGACTTTGACCAATCACAGGTTAGTTCAAAGAAAGGTTGTTTCTATTGGCTGTTCTACAAATACAGATGGACATGCACGCACGACTTGAAAGCCTGATTCAATGACGGAAAATCCTGCAGAACAAAAAAGGAAGACGGACTTATCAAAAGAGAGCCTAAGGGCGTCTTCAGACCAACAAAAGGGGATACGCTGAGTTGTGGGATTTGTGTCACGTCCTATTGTGTTAATTAACCCTCCAATGTAGCACAAGTAGGCTTTTCTGATTTCGTCAGATCATTTATAGATCTCGACGTTTCTGAACGTACATGAAGGCCGCTTCATTTGAAAAAAGAAAGGGAGGGACTGGGCTTTGTTCTTTGGCAAAAAGTCAGCTGTTCTCACACTGTTCGGGAGCTGTTCGGGACTCTCACATCGCCTCAAACCGACAAGTCAGATTGCCGGTTGTTTTATTTGACCACCGAGTGTGATGTTTTTGGGTCCCCCCTGCAGAATCCACCCCTGCAGCCTAAATGCACTACCCCCATCCAAAATGAACGGGCAGATCTGCGTTTTAGTTGCACCGCCTGACGCCCAACGCAGACAGAGTGAATGCAGGCTAAAAGAGAGTCTGACAATAAACGCAACAAAACGTGTACATCGGCAAAGCGTTTCAGAGATAGAGAGAAAATGTTGCTTAGCCTTCTGCTAACCATAGGCAAAGACTAACTACTGTAGCTATTATCAAAGTCATGTTTGTGTGGCTAGCTCGATCCTTAAATAAAAGTGTCATCTCAAAGGGCGTTACAGGCCTACAAGTTTCCAAAAAACAGGACGGTAATTTGAATAGAATTGCCACTATATAACTACAACTAATATAACTAATAAGGGAATCTGTATTACAATCCCAATAGGAAAGGTTGAAATGAATGACTAGTACTCATACAGGTCACTGTATGACGCGTGTGCATGTGCGCATGCTCGTTGGGTGGAAGAAGCTTAAAGGAGAGGCGAGTGCCTCAGGAGGAGGACTGAATTTTCAAATGCTAGCATTTTTTTTTTGCCTTCTCCAGAAAACTGCCTAGCTTTGAGTATTTTCTCTTTATCTGATCACGATGAGCCAACTCTGTCTCCTGGCTGCATGTCAGATTGTGTGATCTTGTCTGAACTCCTGAAAGTAAACACACAAAACAAATCAATTACAGCAATATGGAAGTATCAAGTGGTAAAATTGGTATTTATAAAAAAACAAACAGTGATGGGTTGATGGCAACAATGAAGGGACACTAATGTGTTGTCAGCTGTGATTTGTTCCAGCTGACTTGTCAGCTGCTTGTACATTTGACTAACTTGGCTAAACTGTGTGTGATGCAAAGACGAGGTCACTGAGGGGACAGTAGCTGAAACGATAGCTGGAGGTGTGTGTCGTGCGGGGGGTTAGCTGGGTATTGCGGTGGGCGGGCAGACTGGATCGTTATCCTGTCAGTGTACAGAGGAGGGTGGGGGCCACGGAGGGCTCACTGATATGAATAATACCACACAGAAAGTAAACAGCCATTCTTAACACCTACGCCAGCTGACTGGCAGACAGAGATGGTGGAAGGGCGGGGGAGAGACAGAATCAAACAGAAGTATTGATCAGGAGACACTTGCCTAATTTTTTAAGCTCCCAAATTAGCCACAGTGGGATGATGAATTCAGAATTGCCTGTGATGTCAAGAGAGTAGGATGGAGGTATTGTTTGGTTCTCATCTCTTCCCTCTTTTGCTTGCACTTAAACATCTCCAGAGATAGACCCACGGGAGCCTGTCTCCTGCATGAACCCTGCTCCTGCTTTAAATTGCACTGTAAAAAAATCTTGAAGTCTATAAGAAGGCAGCGGGGATGGCACACTAAAGCTTTTGTTTCAGTCTGCACCACTGTGAAGAGTAAAATCAAAACCAAGCCAATGCCATGGGATGCCTGGGGAATGCCACCGCAGGCTCCACACTAAGGTGGAGGCTCTGCAAGTTGCTCACCGGGGCTTATATGAGAAAAGCATCCTGGTAGGCGTGTGTGTGTGTGTGTGTGTGTGTGTGTGTGTGTGTGTCAGGAATGTAGCAACCCTCCCTCTCACTCATTTTCCCTCTACCTCAAAGTGGCTTAAACTAAAAACGGGTGTTTTAAGAAGTAAGGAGGGATTTTGAGTTTTGCTGTGACTGTATTTCTGTGTGTGTGTGTGTGTGCTTGTGTGTGTGTGTGTGTGTGTTTTGCATGTGTGCTTGTCTGTGTGTTTATGTTACATGGAAGGGGGTCTAAGCCTTGCAGAAAATAGGTTGATGTGACCTAAATATCCATGTGGCTTCTTATTAGCATATACACCGTTTTTTTTACAGACACACACTTGTACACTGGCACCCACACGCAGACACACACACTGCAGATAACAGTGACTTGTGTCACAGAGACAGGCAAGAAGAAGGCTATTTACATGATTTGCATTGTGTCCTTTGTTTGCCTTTAACCGTCTCACCACCAGAGCAGATGGCTGGCACACGCGCACACACACACACACAACACACACACACACACACACACACACACACACATACACACGGTAGATGGACATCATGAATGAATGTGTGCGCAACCCCATGGCCAACAATTTCCATTTTTAGATTGTTTTGCATGACAAACAATTTACATGATGAAGCTTACGCTCCAGTGGTAGTGATCATGCATGACTGACAACATCAAAACTGTTAAATGAATGACACGACAGGGAGTGATAGGTAAATTTGAAGTTAAACCAAAATACTTAGTATATTTAAACTGTCCAAAAAAAGAACTGTCCCCAAACAGAAAAAGTACAATATTGGTCAATGTCCTAAACCAACCTAACCTTTTGCCCTGGACCATTTTTGGATTTGTTTGGATTTGGCTGTTTTGTTTCGCTCCCTGTTTTTTTCTTGGAATTTTTATCAAATAAATTATTATTTACCTGCTCCCGCCTGCCTCCCTCATCTCTGCTTTTGGGTCCTCATTCCTGCCCGCGTGTAACACATGTGCCTGGCTGTTGGGAACCTAATTTTTTAGGAGACAGGGTTGTCAGCTGGGTTAGGCTCCAGCCCCCCTCACAACCCTGTGAAGGATAAGAGGTTACAGATAACTGATGGATGAAAAATTCCAGGAGACCATGCAAACAATAGCGTGTTGTTATTGTGCCGCAGAAACCTGTTCAGGTTATGGACCAGTTTCCTTTTGACAGCTAACCTTTTACTTTGAACCACGGCCGTGATCTTTAGTCCACACAACGTTCCGGGATGGGAGAAAAGCGTGCTCTGGTTTATTAGCATTTCTTTAAACCAATCACAATCGCCTTGGGCGGTGCTAAGCGCCAAACAGAGCCCCTGTGCCGCTGCAAAATTAGCCTCGGGAAGGAATTTATTTTGGTGGAATGTGTGTACGTTTAAGTTTTGGTTGTGCAACAAAGAACTCAGATTGGACAGATAGTCTAGCTAGCTGTCTGGATTTACCCTGCAGAGATCTGAGGAGCAGGTAACTCCCTCAGAGTTTAAAAACTCCAACACAAAAAAGCAGAAGGTGAGGGACATCTGGCCGAAAAGGACAGCCAGCAGAATCTCCGGCAGCATCAGAGCAATCCCGAAAATGGAACATCGTGGATACAGACTATCATTTTGGTTACCATGCTACTGTCTTGCGAACATGTTCATATTTAGGTTGTTTCTTTCAAGACAAAATATTTTAAGTTTGGAGAACTTGTTAATAATTATGTGAGAAACCCTGTGGCCAACAATCCTCATTGTCATTGAGGGGTTGCATGACAGTTTACATGATGGAGCTCACTCTGCAGTGAACATGATCACCACCACAACACAATAGTAACTATGGTAACAGATTCATATATGATATAATTTAAGGCTAAACTAATAATTTAAAATATTAATATTTTAAGGAGAATTAGGAAAGAAAACATTTCATTGTGGTCTTCTGTGATCTTCTTGACAGGCTTTAGTCATAAACATTTTTTAACACACAAGAGGAGACATTCAGAAATCTCTGAGCTCAGTTTTATGTTGAACTTTTTCAGAAACTTGAGCAGGAGTCTCTCTCTCTCTCTCTCATCCCCAGGACAGCTATTAATCAGAGGCAGAAATGATAGATGTTTTTCTCACTAGCAATGCCATCTATTTTGCCTAAGTACAAACAGTAGATGTGCTTTGCATATTTATTTAAAAAAGGAAAATGGCTCAAAAGAACACACATATTTGCACATTTATGTACACACACACACACACACTACCATGACTTAAAAATGACAGATTTAGCTCTCTGCATTTTTTTGGTTTTTGTTTTGTTGCCTCTGCTTGTGTTTGGTTGTCTGGGTAGTTATTACTGATTATTAAGCAGCACAATTGACACTGCGGTCATTGTTGGTGTACATCTCTTAAAAAGAGATGTACACTCTTAAAAAGAGATGTACAGAGGCATTGATGATTCAGAGGACTGTAACACTTGTTTATTAATAGTGCGCTCCACAAGGCTCAAACCTATTGATATGAATCATTCACTGTCTGAAGAATCATGTAAATGGCCTGATCACAGTGAACCAGGCATTTATCTGACCAATCAACACTTTTCTCCACTCACTTAAAGCCCATGTTGTAGGTTAACCACCACTGTTGATTATTGGGTACAAAAAGCACTCAAGATATGTATATCATTTTTAAAAATGTCTCCAAATAGTGTTAAAAGTTAGTTTTTGGTCATTTTCGGTGTTTGCAGGTTTATGAAGTCAATTCGGCGATGACGTCAGACTGGGGAGTTAAGTCTCAGCCTAGCACTAGAACTACGGTGACTGACTGGGATGTGGAAGAGATGGAAAGGCCAGCAGCCGAATAATTATCAACCTGCCAGACGTGAGAGGGCAAATGAGGAATTGTCAAGATTGTGGGGAAGTCTCCTTCATTTATCTCCTTCTATCTCCTTTATTTTAGCAACGCAGCAGTGCATACAATGACTTTACTTTTTACTGTCAGTGAATAGCACCGAGTGAACGTCAACGTTTTCTTTCGATCTAGTGACAGTGATCCAGACCAGTGGTAAATACAACGGAAGCTGCTCTGTTATCTCCCCAACGTGACGTCATGCAATGCATTGTGGGGGGAAAAAGGAAACACTGTAAAATTGTGCTTATTTTTTGTATTGTATTCAGTTTTGCGATATCCAACACCATCAAATACAATGGATAACAGTTCAAATATTTACTACCAACAAGCAAATTGCACAAATTCGTTGCAAAATTAAACCTGCAACATGAGCTTTAAGCTATTCTTATCGCTTATGTACGTACTGTACATCAACCAGAAGCTTGTCAACTAAGCTGCACTAAAATTGTAGTTTTTAAAGATGTTACAGGTAACTTCGGAAGTTGTGGCTCAGAGCCATACTGCAGTACTATCAGGAGAGACATGTTTGCAGATATGGAAATGAGGTTTATTGTACAGCTCAATAAAATGTACAAAGTCTTTGGCAATTAGACTCCATCGCTATACGAATATTTTATATATATATATATATATATACATACAGTGGGTACGGAAAGTATTCAGACCCCTTTAAATTTTTCACTCTTTGTTTCATTGCAGCCTTTTTCCAAAAATCAAAAAAGTTCATTTTATTTCTCAGTAATGTACACTCAGCAACCCATCTTGACAGAAAAAAACAGAAATTTAGAAATTTTTGCATATTTATTAAAAAACAAAAACTGAAATATCACATGGTCATAAGTATTCAGACCCTTTGTTCAGTATTTAGTAGAAGCACCCTTTTGATCTAATACAGCCATGAGTCGTTTTGGGAAAGATGCAACAAGTTTCTCACATCTGGATTTGGGTATCCTCTGCCATTCCTCCTTGCAGATCCTCTCCAGTTCTGTCAGGTTGGATGGTAAACGTTGGTGGACAGTCATTTTCAGGTCTCTCCAGAGATGCTCAATTGGGTTTAAGTCAGGGCTCTGGCTGGGCCATTCAAGAACAGCCACAGAGTTGTTGTGAAGCCACTCCTTCGTTATTTTAGCGGTGTGCTTAGGGTCATTGTCTTGTTGGAAGGTAAACCTTCGGCCCAGTCTGAGGTCCAGAGCACTCTGGAAAAGGTTTTCGCCCAGGATATCCCTGTACTTGGCCGCATTCATCTTTCCCTCGATTGCAACCAGTCGCCCTGTCCCTGCAGCTGAAAAACACCCCCACAGCATGATGCTGCCACCACCATGCTTCACTGTTGAGACTGTATTGGACAGGTGATGAGCAGTGCCTGGTTTTCTCCACACATACCGCTTAGAATTAAGGCCAAAAAGTTCTATCTTGGTCTCATCAGACCAGAGGATTTTATTTATCACCATCTTGGAGTCCTTCAGGTGTTTTTTTAGCAAACTCCATGCGGGCTTTCATGTGTCTTGCACTGAGGAGAGGCTTCCTTCGGGCCACTCTGCCATAAAGCCCCGACTGGTGGATTGCTGCAGTGATGGTTGACTTACTACAACTTTCTCCCATCTCCCGACTGCATCTCTGGAGCTTAGCCACAGTGACCATTGGGTTCTTCTTTGCCTCTCTCACCAAGGCTCTTCTCCCCGATAGCTCAGTTTGGCCGGACGGCCAGCTCTAGGAAGGGTTCTGGTCGTCCCAAACGTTTTCCATTTGAGGATTATGGAGGCCACTGTGCTCTTAGGAACCTTAAGTGCAGCAGAAATTTTTTTGTAACCTTGACCAGATCTGTGCCTTGCCACAATTCTGTCTCTGAGCTCTTCAGGCAGTTCCTTTGACCTCATGATTGTCATTTGCTCTGACATGCACTGTGAGCTGTAAGGTCTTATATAGACAGGTGTGTGGCTTTCCTAATCAAGTCCAATCAGTATAATCAAACACAGCTGGACTCCAATGAAGGTGTAGAACCATCTCAAGGATGATCAGAAGAAATAGACAGCACCTGAGTTACATATGAGGGTCACGGCAAAGGGTCTGAATACATATGACCATGTGATATTTCAGTTTTTGTTTTTTAATAAATATGCAAAAATTTCTAAATTTCTGTTTTTTTCTGTCAAGATGGGTTGCTGAGTGTACATTACTGAGAAATAAAATGAACATTTTTGATTTTTGGAAAAAGGCTGCAATGAAACAAAGAGTGAAAAATTTAAAGGGGTCTGAATACTTTCCGTACCCACTGTATATATATATATTCCTGAAAAGTCAGCTGAACGGGAAAAACAAGATCCGAGCCATCAACACATACGCCCTGCCAGTCATCAGATACCCCGCTGGTATAATAAACTGGCCAAAGGAGGAGATAGAGGCTACTGACATCAAGACAAGAAAGCTCCTCACAATGCATGGATGGTTTCACCCCAAATCCAGCACCATGAGACTGTACACCAAGCGTAGTGAGGGAGGCCGAGTGCTAGTGAGTGTCAAGACCACTGTCCAGGATGAAACAACAAAGATCCAGGACTACATCAGAAAGATGGCCCCCAAAGATGAAGGGCTTAGTGAATACCTCAGGCAGCAGAAACCCGAAGGTGAGGACAAGGAAGAAGAAGAACCGTCATGGAGGGACAAGCCGCTGCACGGTGTGTACCACAGACAAATAGAAGAAGTGGCTGATATATTAAGAAATCCTACCAGTAGCTGGAAAAGGCTGGACTGAAGGACAGCACAGAGGCACTAATCATGGCAGCACAAGAGCAGGCACTCAGTACAAGATCAATAGAGGCCGGGGTCTACCATACCAGGCAGGACCCCAGGTGCAGACTGTGCAAGGATGCCCCTGAGACAGTACAGCACATAACAGCAGGGTGTAAGATGCAGGCAGGAAGTGCTTACATGGAACGCCATAACCAGGTAGCTGTCATAGTGTACAGGAACATCTGCCACGAGTATGGGCTGGAAGTCCCAAGGTCAAAATGGAAGACACCTCCTAAGGTAGTCCAGAATGACCGAGCTAAGATCCTGTGGGACTTCAAGATCCAGACTGACAAACTGGTGATGGCTAACCAACCAGACATGGTGTTGATCGACAAACAGCAGAAGAAGGCAGTAGTGATAGATGTGGCAATCCCAAGCGACAGCAACATCAAGAAGAAGGAACACAAGAAGCTTGAGAAATACCAAGGGCTGAAAGAGGAGCTGGAAAAGATGTGGAAAGTAAGAGCAACAGTGGTGCCAGTGGTAATCGGAGCACTGGGGGCTGTGACCCCCAAACTGGGAGAGTGGCTACAGCAGATTCCAGGTAAAACATCAGAGGTCTCTGTCCAGAAGAGTGCAGTCCTAGGAACAGCTAAGATACAGCGCAGAACCCTCAAACTCCCAGGCCTCTGGTAGAGGACCCGAGCTTGAGGATGACACATACCACCCCACAAGGGGTGAGAGGGGGATTTATATATATATATACAGATGTGCTCAAATTTGTTGGTACCCTTACAGCTCATTGAAATAATGCTTCATTCCTCCTGAAAAGTGATGAAATTAAAAGCTATTTTATCATGTATACTTGCATGCCTTTGGTATGTCATAGAATAAAGTAAAGAAGCTGTGAAAAGAGATGAATTATTGCTTATTCTACAAAGATATTCTAAAATGGCCTGGACACATTTGTTGGTACCCCTTGGAAAAGATAATAAATAATTGGATTATAGTGATATTTCAAACTAATTAGTTTCTTTAATTAGTATCACACATGTCTCCAATCTTGTAATCAGTCATTCAGCCTATTTAAATGGAGAAAAGTAGTCACTGTGCTGTTTGGTATCATTGTGTGCACCACACTGAACATGGACCAGAGAAAGCAAAGGAGAGAGTTGTCTGAGGAGATCAGAAAGAAAATAATAGACAAGCATGGTAAAGGTAAAGGCTACAAGACCATCTCCAAGCAGCTTGATGTTCCTGTGACAACAGTTGCAAATATTATTAAGAAGTTTAAGGTCCATGGAACTGTAGCCAACCTCCCTGGGCGTGGCCGCAAGAGGAAAATCGACCCCAGATTGAACAGAAGGATAGTGCGAATGGTAGAAAAAGAACCAAGGATAACTGCCAAAGAGATACAAGCTGAACTCCAAGGTGAAGGTACGTCAGTTTCTGATCGCACCATCCGTCGCTTTTTTGAGCGAAAGTGGGCTCCATGGAAGAAGACCCAGGAGGACTCCACTTTTGAAAGAAAAACATAAAAAAGCCAGACTGGAATTTGCTAAAATGCATATTGACAAGCCACAATCCTTCTGGGAGAATGTCCTTTGGACAGATGAGTCAAAACTGGAGCTTTTTGGCAAGTCACATCAGCTCTATGTTCACAGACGAAAAAATGAAGCTTTCAAAGAAAAGAACACCATACCTACAGTGAAACATGGAGGAGGCTCGGTTATGTTTTGGGGCTGCTTTGCTGCGCCTGGCACAGGGTGCCTTGAATCTGTGCAGGGCACAATGAAATCTCAAGACTATCAAGGCATTCTGGAGCGAAACGTACTGCCCAGTGTCAGAAAGCTCTGTCTCAGTCGCAGGTCATGGGTCCTCCAACAGGATAATGACCCAAAACACACAGCTAAAAGCACCCAAGAATGGATAGGAACAAAACATTGGACTATTCTGAAGTGGCCTTCTATGAGTCCTGATTTGAATCCTATCGAACATCTATGGAAAGACCTGAAACTTGCAGTCTGGAGAAGGCACCCATCAAACCTGAGACAGCTGGAGCAGTTTGCTCAGGAAGAGTGGGCCAAACTACCTGTTAACAGGTGCAGAAGTCTCATTGAGAGCTACAGAAAACGTTTGATTGCAGTGATTGCCTCTAAAGGTTGTGCAACAAAATATTAGGTTAGCGGTCCCATCATTTTTGTCCATGCCATTTTCATTTGTTTTCTTATTTACAATATTATGTTGAATAAGAAATCAAAAGCAAAGTCTGATTTCTATTAAATATGGAATAAATAATGGTGGATGCCAATTACTTTTGTCCGTTTCAAGTTATTTCAGAGAAAATTGTGCATTCTTCGTTTTTTGTGGAGGGGTACCAACAAATTTGAGCACGTCTGTATATATATATACCCTGGCTCCTTAAACAACATATATAAATATATATACACCGGTGTCTAGATTCCATCGGGGGGTCTGATGGTTCTCAGATCCCCCGATGGAATCTAGACACTGGTGGTGACGACGAAGAAGCCCGAAGACCAGACCGAAGAAGGCTCCGGACCGGTCAGCTGGAGTAGATGACTGGAGGTGGAGGTGGAGGGGGGGGGGTTGCACTCTTTGCCTGCAACGACAGCTGAATAGCAAGGGGAGAAACAGATTTAAAGCAGGGTTGTGACTCTGTGATTGGCCCTTGCAATTTGTATAGAATTCTGATTGGTTTAGCAGGAAGGTGCACTCCTTCAACAGCGGATTCCATTTAGGAAGAGAGCATTGATTAAATTAGGTCTTCCTGAAAGAATTTCCGCTGAGCTACATTTAAATCAAGAGAGATTAGTTGCATGTATGCAACAGTTATATACACCAAAAAAGTACACTTATTAGGATAACAGCTGAATTGATTTAGGAGTGCACTGATTTAAAGTTGGGTCTTCCTGAAAGAATTTAAGCTGAGCTACATACCTTTCACCTTGCTATGAACACCAGCATCAGATCATCAGGCATGGCTCTCAGAAAGGTAAAGGTAACCACTGTGCCCCAAGACTTGAGTCACAAGAGTGATCTGCCAGAAGAACTGGCAGAATCAGTCTCACCATTTCGATCACATCTTTAAAACATATTTTTATAGGCTTGCTTTTATGTGACAGCTTATAATGCCACCAAGACGAGCATCTATACATCATCTATAAGTTGCTAAGACCACGTCACAGTGTAGGCTGAGGTATGCTTAAAAAGAACCAGTATGTACGACATTTCACTCAATATTTTGCTGTTTATTTGTTCTGAACGAGACTGTCCTCCCCTTAAAAACGACCCCTTGTGCAAACAGCGATTACGACCCATAATTTCCTTTATTGTTAGGCTCCGCCATCTAGTGGCCGTAGCAATTATAACGGGAGCAAAGCAGGAAGAAAGGCTTGATCAAACCAAGTAGGTCATCAAATCAAATCAAATCATTGACAACAGGCCGGGGTTCGACTCTGACCTGCGGCCCTTTGCTGCATTCCCCCCCTCTCTCTCCCTTTCATGTCTTCAGCTGTCCTGTCAAAAATAAAAGCCGAAAATGCCATGCACTCCTATTGGTTGTATTTCCTGCCACCGCAAGGGGTCTTATTTTTAAAATGCTCCTACAGGTTGTATTAGAGGGTAGAAACAAGTGACCCATGTGATTGCATGTTTTGGAGGACTTGGAGAACTTTGCTTGTCTTGAACAGCCACTAACTATAATATGGGGTAAAAAGCCACTCTTTATGGAGAGGGGGAAGACATGATAAATAAGGGAATGTAGGACCATCTGACAATCAGTTCAGTTGAACCATATTGGCCCCTTAATGATAAAACTGAAAACTTAATTTACATGTCACATAGGATCTGATCATTTTCTGAGATACTCTAAGTAGTGATTTTAAAGAGCTTATTCTGCGATCTGAAACAGCAATATGAAAATGGTCAAATATCTTCTTTTGCTTCATTTGTTAATTGGCAAACAGTATATTGTATTCCTGCTACTATATGGTTTAAAGGATAAACCATATAACTACATGTTTGTGTTATGGTCCTTCTAGAACATAAGTGCATCTTGTAAGTCAGCTGGCCATCGCTGTAGCTGTTGCGATGTGTTCAAGTGTAACTTTAACAGAGGAGGTCATGCAAAGTGTAATGCAGTAATTCATTGAGTTGTACTTGGTGTGTCAGGGCACATGGAGGGTTAAGTTGATTAATGTTCAATAATGTGACTCCCATTTTACTTTCTAACTGGGAATAAAGGCTCGACAAACTAACTGGACTTAAATCACTATGTGGATGATTGATTTTTAATCATTTAAACATTTTTAGCAATTGTAAAAGGTTTTTGTAGGACATTATCAACTCACTTTACATTGTACCAGGGTATCATACAGTGCTGGGGTTGATGGTGTCGCACATCTCAGCACAAACTTCATAGTGGTGTGTTTCTAGTCCCATAGTAGTTATGTCATTGCAACTGTCAGTGTTTGTGTATGTGTGTGTCAGTTTGGCATGACTAATGAAGATTTAGTTAGAACAAAGAGGCGGATCTGAGCCACAGAGTTGGCTATGAGGGAGGCGCAGTTGTAGCTACAAAATTGACGATTGGCCAAGACAACATGGCCCCCTCCTGAAGAATGTTTCCACCCTGGCTGCCCGCCTCACTGGCTGGCTGGATGGCTAACTGCTTGCCTGGGAATTAATTGAATGGGCCACTCCATGTGCAAGAAAATGACCATGCTCTATGTGTCAGGCAGTGTCAATTTACTGTAGGGGTGGCGGATGAGTGGAGCAGGGGAGTAGCAGGATGGAGAAGGATGAAGATAGTTTATAATATATTGAAAGTAAAGCATGGGGAATAGTTTTATAGTGAGTTGAGGGTTTGTGGTGCGAGATTATTGTCCCACATGCATAATGTAACACCATGAATGGTGTTTTTATTCAGTGTCCCTCAATACATCATCATTATGAACATTATGGACAGTCGCTCAGTCCGTAGGGAGTTGGGTTGGGAACAGGAGAGTCTCCGGTTCAAGTCTCCGTACATACCAAGTACGGAATGTGGACTGGTAGCTGGAGAAGTGCCAGCTCACCTCCTGGGCACTGCCAAGGTGCCCATGAGCAAGGCACTGAACCCCCCAACTGCTGGGGATTCCTCTGCCATCTCTTGTATGTGTATTTCAGGCCTGTGTGTTCTAACAACAGAGTGTAATTTACTTTGCGGGATTATTATAAGTATGATAAAAATATATTTAGCACTAACACCAAGCAATACTGAGCCACCATACATATACATTTAGTGACCAGAAAAATAGAAACATGGTTAGCATCTGAACCTCTGAAACACAGGGTGTTTCTTCTATATTGATCTTTCAGGCTGTATGTATATGTCAATGGACAAAACCTAATAAGATGCTGTTTTGAAAGATGCGGATCATAAAATCTGGTTTTGACATGATGCCTTGGAATCATGAATTTGAACTTATAGCACACTATTATTTGTGCTTTTTGTTTTTGTTGCATGCAAGTACAGTAGGTACAAATACTAGTTCTAACCATGATTTGATTAATCAAACACTAGCTAGAATGACCAAATTAAATACATTTTTTTTAAATGCATGTATGCATAAATACGGACATATTCACTGGAAATAAATAAAAAGAAAGTATGTGTAAAATGCTTGCAGTTGTAAAGTCTAAACTGTATGCTCTGAAGTGTTTGATTTATCTTTGTCGAATCACAACTAATCATCTTCAGTATATTAACATTATTACAGTCAAGTTTTGCAACCGTACACTTTGGTGGAGCAGCACATTTAACAAGTCAACAACACCATCGTAGGTTTGGGAGGCTAAATGAGCTCTCCTGCTGTGTCCCCTTGGTAAACAGGCAAGTGAGTAACATGTTTAATTGTTTTTTTTGAGTTTGTTATTATGTAATGTAATATTTTTCCTCTACAAATGAAAACACAAACTCCAAAACATTCATTTATTACTTACTTACATTTATTACAATAAATAATAAATAATAATAATAATAAGTCTTTTTCCCCATAGATTTAAAGAGCTACAGACAATTTCCTGTACACCAACAAATACACAGATTGATTTCATCTTCATATCTGATCTAAGGTTGGCAATTATGTTTAGTTCTAATACAAAATCAGGCTAGCTTCTCCTCCTTTAATGACGTACTCACTCATGTACTCATTTACATGACTGAAAGTCATGCTTCTTAAAGATCATTCATGCACCACAGACCCAAAGAACAAGCTGGATGTCTTGGCAAAGGCTGAAATAATCCAACAGTATGGAGAGTATCAATAATGAGGACACAAACCTCAACTAGACTCCAGAGCCCTGCCCAACATGCCAGGATTTGTCCAACTAGATAAATCAGAAATAATTGCCCAGTTCCCCTACATTTACTGGCTATACTGAATCGAGATGAGGGGCCACAACACAATACAATCAGACATCAGTCACTTCCCAGCCTTCACGGGTCAATGGCTGAAACAATAGGGAACATAGGGTAATTGTTTACCATATTTTTTGGACAAAGACAGTGTTTTTCAATTATTTTTCGTCCCAATCCAGATCTCAATTTGGTCAACTGAAGGGCAGAGATAAAATGTAGCTCTTCATTTTACTTGCCATGTTTTCATTCTCGGTTAATCCTTGCAGCCACTTTATACATTTGGATGTCAAACCCTTCATGCGTAATAGTGACATGTACAAAAGTTTGGAAACCCTTAGGATCTGGGTCTGCATCAATAATATGATGTCAATCATTGGTTGCAAATAAGACACTGGTAGACACAGTGTGCCTGTTAAAACTCTACAGCTTTTCAAGCTGTCAAAAAATTCAAAATGTCACAAAAGTTACAGAAATGTCTCTCAGAAACTAAACCAGAATGAACTAGTTTAAGTGGCCGTTGCATAACAGAAATATTTACTTTGGGAGTTACATATGGGAATGTCGGTGCACACTTTTTACAGAAAGACAAATAATTAGTGCTGTCAAACAATTTAAATAATTAATTGCAATTAATCACACATTTTTATCTATTCTAAATGTGCCTTGATTTCTTTTTGTCCCATTATTTTTTCTCATTTTAATGTTCTTATCAACATGGAAAAGTGGATCGGCTTGTTTTGTGCAAATGTTTTTTTAAAATTGAAAACAGCATTAGCATATAGCCGACTGTAGTGTTCAGTTTCACATGTAACATTCACACTTTTTTGTTTTATTTCCGGTCTAGCTAGATCCGGTGGGGTGTTGTAGTTTTTTAACTCTACTAGTTGTTGCAACAGCATGTGAAAAAAAAACACGTTAAGTTTACTACGCCAATAATGATGTTAATCTCTCATTAAAAAAAAATGTACGCTGTTAAAATGGGTTTGCGCCATTAATAACGTGTTTAACTGACAACACTACAAATAATATGAACTACACTATCTATCTACACTATCTTAGGCATCCATATTTCAGACTCCCTCACATGGTCGCTTCATATCAGGTGTGCCATTAAGAAGGCAGATCAGCGGCTATATTTTTTGAGGTGTCTTAAGAAATATGGTATGTCCCTTAATATTCTACAGAACTTCTACCGTTGTACAATTGAGAGTATATTGACAGGTAACATTGTAGTGTGGTTTGGTAGGGCTACTTCACATGATCGTAATCTTCTGACAAAGGTGGTCAAAACTGCATCTAAAATCATCGGCGTCCACTTGAACCGTTGCAACATATTTACTGGAAACGCAGTACTAAGAAGGCACATAGTATTCTTCTTCGTAGGATTCTAGTCATCCTGCATATGACCTCTTCTCCCACCTTCCATCAGGGAGACGTTTGCAGAGTATCCCAACGCGCACATCACATTAAAGGGATAGTTTTTACCCCCAGGTAATAAGGTTACTGAATGATGGCACAGCAGGAAGGAGGGCTGGGGCCTGTATTTAGTCACTTAGCCACTGTTTATTGTGGTGTTTAAAAGTTTTAATGTTATTTATATTATTATTATTGTTATTATTATAACTGTTAATGTTGACTGGTGCTGAGAGAGTGCAATAAGGCATTTGTATTTCATTGCTGTGGTACTCTGTACTAAGGTGCATATGACAATACACTTAAACTTGGACTATCTATGCAGAATAGAAACATTTATTTTCAATGGCACGCGGTAGTGTTAGGTCAACAGTGGTTGACTGAGGGGAACTATAAACAGAGGGAAGACAGGAAGAGAGGATCAGGACAAATGGTGTATGCAGGGCTGAAATGGAGTGAATCACCTTTAACAGGGTCCTGCCTCAGCGCTTCTGGGTGATTGAACAGATCAGCCGGGTTCAGTCTGACAGAGTGAAAGAGACAAAAAGAGAGTGGAAGATAGAAAGAGAGAGATTTATCAGTTTATAGGGATGTGATCCTCCGACTGTTCCAAAGTAGTAAATCATGGTGTGTGAACACCTGCAGGGTAAAAGGTTGGGTTTACCCACACTACCAATGTGACGGTAAAGCGCTGGAGGTTAATATGTGTTCAGAGCACAAACCAAAAACTGCAAAAATCTGGGTCCTTTGTGTATTGATAAAATATGAGATAAAAAACTATTATTGTGTAATTCTAGTTGTGTTACCTTTCTCCATTCAAAAAGCTTTTGTGGTTTCGTCTAGGTAGGACAAGGTAGTCTAGTTTTGGACATTACAAATCTATTCATATTTTCATACTCTCAAAGAATTGTAAGCTATGTCATCCCCCCTCATTTTCTCACTCTGCATTTACTGTCTGCCTCTCAAACTGTGTAATAATAACGAGAACGTATAATCTTATATTTTTGTGTACGTTCTTCTAGCAGTTGATGTGACACAGTAGCCAAGTCATAAAAGCTTTTAAAAATGCACATTTCTTTTTCCAACTACAATAACAACAACTGAAGAAGAATGATGTATTTAGCATGAACAGTGATAACCACCATGACTGAACAAATGCCCTTTTCCGGACCCAATAGCTTCTATCCAGTCATTTATCTACATTTTGTCCAGATCCATTTCAGATGGCCTGCAGAGTGCATCTCAAATGTGTCTCAAGTGACCAATTCTGATTTTTGCTACTCTGTTCACATGTGATTTTATCTGTGGGGACACTGATTGCTGCAAAACTGAAAAAAAAAATTCAGTGGCTATTTGGTATTTCCATTTTGAAACAAGCCCAGTTTAGCTTTATAGACTAAACCTTAAAACAATTACACAAGTTTTCTATTACTAATGGCTATTACAATTCGGGGGACCTCCCGATTCAAGCCAGTTAGCATGGTTTTTGGCGATTTGCAAGTCAAAAGGCAACACTGGTGATTATAATAGAATGTTTGGCTTCAACTTTGTTTTATACATTTTTTTTTTATTATTGTCCTGTTTCCTTTGGATGCATTCCCGCCCATATTGTCTACTTATGATCAGTGAACTCAAGAAAAAAATAGTGCCAGTTACAGAAACTTCAATAAAATAAAGAAAAACAAGGAAACGTACATCAAAGCAGGAAACTGGGCACTGATGTGGTTAGAGAAATGAGCTCAGGACTGGAAGATCACCGGTTCAATCCCCAAAATCCCAGATTGACAGCCACTGAGATGCCCTTGAGCAAGGTCCTATACCCCAACCTCTCCCGTGCAGCTGCTCATTGGCCAGCAGATCAGACTGTGGTTGTACTGGGCAGCTTCCAGGTATGAATGTGTGTTTGTGACAGGTCGTCATTGCAAATTACAATTTTTTTTTTCTTTTCTTTTTTTAAAAGATTAACAGGCACCACAATTACCACATATTGCACTTCAACAACATCACAGTAAATGAAATGATAAGTAGGATAGGTAGGTATTATGCACACCATACAGATTTGTAGATACACATCTACATGCACCACTGACTTACTGCTTGTTTACTTCATGATTTTTCTGAGTTAACTGTACCAAGTCTGTTAGACGCTTTATATTGTATTAGATAAATCTCTTTTAGCTATTAGCTTTAATAAAATTATAAAAGCTAGATTTCCTAGTTTTCATAATACAGATGATATATTACAGCTCTCTGACTTTAAATAGGTCATTAAACAATTGTATTTATGCAATAAATAGATTTATAGTTTTGGAACATTTGGGAGAATGTGCACATACTAAATCAGTTTTTTTCATGTTTTTCAATGAGATGGCCCAGTAATACCGCACCTCCTAACTATACATGTGCACGCATAAAACATTATTATTTTTGTGTCATGAACCTCTGCTATTGCCTACCATTAAAACAGTTTTCTCCACTTCCTGTTTTCCCTTTTACTTAAACTCTTTGTCATGTTGAAGAATGTACTCAACCTGCCCCTCTCCTATTCATGTATGTTCATGGCTCAGTGTACATTGACACAGACACACACACAGAGCTTGTGACTAACAGTTTTTCATGAATAACACTGAAGACATTCTCATCAGATGTGCACTGAAGTTAACATTAATTCGTTACATATCCAACCTGTTCTTCATGGCACCAATGTGTGTGTCACTGTCTATGTTTTGTGTGTTGCATATGTGTGTGTAAGAAAAAGCCAGCCGACTGTTCGGGGACACACTGAACAGCACGTTCTCATAGCGTTTGTGAGCACAAGGCTTCTGCAACACGTGAAACTTTATAATTTGCCACACTGATGATATCTGTGTTGATGATACCACGTGTTGCTTCTAGTTCAGATATATTACTGCAGGTACTTTCCAGCTCTCAATTCACATACAATGAATGCAGCAATTTTTTCCTTTCCTACCATTCTGCAAAGATGGAAAAGGTCTGCATGCTATCTTCATAATGACAATGCGGACACGCTGATGTTGAAGCATGTATGACATTTACCTATTCACCATTTTAGTTTGGCATGTTAGCATGCTTACATTTGCTAATTAGCACTAAATAAAAAGTGAAGCTGAGATTGATGGTAAAATGGTTTTGCTGGTATTTTGTCATAAACCAAAGTATTGTATAAATATACATTTTGGCCTGGCGATGGCACAAGAGGAAAATTCATGGGATCACCGAGGTCACCAGGATTCATCCTCTGGGCACCATGAATTTGTGTGCATGACATGTTGAAAATAAATTCTTAAACAATACATTTTAAACATCTGTAATTTGCAATTTTGCGCCTAAATTAGCAATAGCATCCTGTCTTTCTTTTTGGAAATGTGACTGAACTCCTTTCTGTGTTTCCTTATAAATGATTGTAAGAATAAGACCATAATGATCGTTCCTCATCGACATTTTCTACGGGATCCTGTGAAAGATTTCTAATTTTAAATAATTCAGCATCATCTTTAGATGGATTCATAAAAGAGCAGCTTATTTTTGATTGGGTTAAAATGATTTTGAAATTGAAACGGTGATCTGTTAGAGCTGTCGTTAATGGGAATGGTTGGGGAATATGTGATACTGAGTAACAGACATAGACGTATGCCATTGTCCCAGCAGCTTTTTTGAGCTTTAACATGAGTTGTAATAGCTGAGATGAACTATTACTACCTCTGGCGACTCGTTAGTGTTAAGCTAATTACTGGTGCTTTGGTGGAGGGGTAGGGGGGTTAGGATGTGAGGGGAGGAGCTAGGCTAATGAGGGATTAGACAGAGGTTGTTACCCTGTTTCTTTTGATGGGATTACTGTGCTGAGAGCTATGCTGGATGGCTTTTAATGATGGTCGTTCTAGTGTCACTGGAAACAACATCAACTAAAAAAGTGGCTCTGGGCACAAGACAAGAGGAGAGGAGAGAAAAAAAGGAAAGGAGACATGCAGTGGCACTGGCCCTCATTTATCAACCTAACATCGAAACCATTGCAGATATGAGCACAGAAATCCTCTTACGACAGGCTTCATGTGGCATCCATGAAACGTTCGTACCACACCAATCACAACGTAAGAATGATCGCACATTGATAAATTCAGCGGCTGGAAACAATCGTAATTTAAATATCAGGCCCCAATATATTCTCGGTTTTGAAGCCTCGCCCCTAGCCTATCATGGACCATCACCTTAACCCTGTCTCCTGACAGCAGAAGGGCTGGAAAAACAAGCCAAAATATGTCAGTCAATGGCAGAAAGAAATTGTTGACCTGACAAAGAAATAAAAATGTTGTGCATCGTCATGTTTCCTGTATTGAATATTATTGTCAAACATAACATTATAACTTTTGAAAGCCAGGAGTAATATCCTGTCTCCTTAGTATAACCCCCAGTTGGGGCTGTGCTGGACACTGCTCTCTGGGCATCGGGTCAGCTGGCTCCGTTGCTACATTTATAGCACCCTGTTTTCTGGCGCAATGTTGTGCAGAACCCCACAGGCTAAAACAGTTGCTATAGCTATGTTTCCATCCACACGTTTTTATCCAAATTAAGTGATATTGAATGAAGAATGCCTGATGAAAACAGAAAAATTTGATGGAATTTCATGAATATTGAATCAAAGGCTAATAAACGCTGATGGAAACGGTATTTGCTGAATAAATAATGAATTGTGATTAGGTTTTAGGTCATTTCATTGTTGCAACCCGCCACAAAACGAAGAAGAAGAAGTTTTAGTTCATTTCCGCCCAGTATTTCCGCTCTGTTTGCACACATGGCGGGTGTCAACAAAGACAGATGGAAGTGGACGAACAAGGAGACAAGAGACTTTTTGAATTTAATTTATTTAAGTTACGACAAGCCGTGGCACATCCTCTGCGTAAATGGAAGGCACTTAAACAGTGATACATGTCTCAAAAAACAGTTGTCTCGCAGTAGTGCAGGAGGGACAATAAAAGGCAAGTTGCATCTGCATCATCATAGCAATGTGTTGATAGTGTCATTTTGTTATTATAGCTTAATATAGCACTATGAGATGGCACATAAGCAGTATTACAACTTGTGCAATATTGATCATTTGTTGGTAGACGACGCAATCCGTTTTGTCAAGAAAAATTTTGTGCGCAAATGTTTGCTTGAATGTTGGGTGATTCAGTGCGAAAAATGAATGGAAACACCTTAAAATGTCTAAAATCAATTTGATATTCCAATTTGATCGCAAAACAGCATGTGATGTCATTACGCACAGGTTTTTATTCACTTTAAAGCCGTTGGATGGAAACACACTTTCAGATTTTTTCGCAGCCTATGCTCATGTTCAAATTGATAAATGCCGAGCTTTGCGTAGAAATCAGCGTCCCCCATCCTACACCTGTTTTAGGTCGTATGGACGTTTCATAAATGAGGGCCACTGTGAGGTTTAGTTAATTCACCCCTATCCTGCACCGCGGCGCCTCTCTGCTGTCACCTCACTCTGGGAGACACTCAGCATTAAAGGAATGTTTCATAGAAAACACTGCTAATGTTTTACACTGCTACATATCCAGAGCTGGTCTAAAATGCTAAGTGCCAATATAGTGTAAAAAATAAATGAGTAGAAAGGTACACATGTTGTGAGACATATTTAAAAGCATTGGGAGTTGTCCTGGTAGCTCAGTTCTCATTGATATGCATACCATCTTATAATTTCTGCTCTGGTGATTCTCAGAATAGGATGAGTCACACCTACCCGACTTCACTCTCTATTATTCCTCTTTGTCAGCGCTGGCTTGTGAGAACTTGTGACTGAATTAATCTATTCATTTTCTCTATTTGGAAAACACAATATTAACTTATATTGTTTGCACCCCTTACTCAAAATTAAAAAAAAGAAGTCAGTATCTAGTACGAACTCCATTTGCCTCATGCAGTGCAACACATCTCCTTCACCTAGAGTTGATCAGGTTGTTGATTGTGGTCTATGGAATGTTGGTCCACTTCTCTTCAATGGCTGTGTGAAGTTGCTGGATATTGGCAAGACCTGCAACACTGTCGTATACGCCGATTCAGAGCATACCAAACATGCTCCATAGGTGACATGTCCGGTGAGTATGCTGACCATGCAAAAACTGGGAGGTTTTCAGCTTCCAGGAACGGTGTACAGATCCTTGCAAAATGGGGCTGGCATTATCAGGCTGCAACAGGAGGTGATGGTCATGGATGTATGGCACAACCATCACGGTATCTCTGTGCGTACAAAATGCCATCAATAAAATTCATCTGTGCTCAAGTGGCCACCATGGGCCACTCGATCCACAACGTTGACATCAGCAAACCGGTCACCCACACAATGCCATACACGCTGTCTGCCATCTGCCCTCTACAGTGCAAACCGGGATTCATCCGTGAAGAGAAAACCTCTCCAAAGTGCCAGACGCCATCGTATGTGAGCATTTGCCCACTCAAGTTGGTTACGACAAACTGCAGTCAGGTTGAGACCCTGATTAAGGGACAACGAGCATCCCTGAGATGGTCTCTGACAGTTTGTGCAGAAAATCTTTGCAAAACCGATCAGACAATCTTGGAGGTGAAGATGCTGGATGTGGAGGTCCTGGGCTGGTGTGGTTACAAGTGGTCTGCGGTTGTGAGGCCGGTTGGATGTACTGCCAAATTCTCTGAAACGCCTTATGGTAGAGAAATGAACAATTCACGGATAACAGCTCTGGTAAACATTCCTGCAGTCAGCATGCTAATTGCATGCTCCCTCAAAACTTGTGACATCTGTGGCATTGTGCTGTGTGATAAAACTGCAACTTTTAGAGTGGCCTTTTATTGTGGCCTGCCTAAGACACACCTGTGCAATAATCATGCTGTCTAATCAACATCTTGATATGCCATACTTGTGAGGTGGATGGATTTTCTTGGCAAAGGAGAAGTGCTCACTAACACAGATTTAGACAAATTTGTGGAAAAATGGAGGTAAAAACAAAAAGGTGTTGCATTTATAATTTTGTTCAGGACAAAAACCTCAAAAACCAAACAAATAACACTTCATTAATCAATACTATCTATGTTCAGGCTGTTCTCATGAACCATTCGTACAGCTACAAAAAGTAATGGACTGTAATTTGTATGTATTCCACATATTGTTTGCTGTGTGCACAACACTGACAGCTGCTGGATAAAGCATGATTTATTGTCCTGGGCAGGCTCCATGCATTCGCCGTAGCCTACGTAAGTGGCCTGAAGTTTATACTTGTGAGTTGTGTGCGTCGACCTCTTTAAGAGAATAGCAGGGCCTGCATGTGTGTGCGCAAGGAGAGTGTGTGGTAGAGCGAGTGAGAGAGACTCTAGAGGCACAGTGAGAGAAACAATGCGTCTCCCCTTTGCTTTCTGACCACAATGGGACATCTGTAACAGGACATGCTAACACTGTCCTTGATTTCATGCTGTTAATGGAGAAGGATAACCAGGAAATGAGCTACTAAGCCACTGCTGAGTGATGTGCGTCCCCGCAATGTGTAGTTACATTTTAGAGAGGTGCAAGTCAGGCTATTGCGTAGGGTCCAGCTTACATGTACCTATGTATGTAGCCACAACGTAGATTTACCGCAGAAGCATAAATCACGCTTAAGACCACTCTGGTCCGTGTAGAGACAAGGTTGGGGTGGATGGGTAAAAAAAAAAAAATTAAAGGGCTTTCAAGTGTTTGTGTCCCGGGGAAAACAAAACTTTTACCCATGAAATGTAGTTTGTGTCCTGGGACTACCACTTAAGGGAATCAGTGTTTAAATCTGGAGTTTTTTTCTAATCTTAACCATTCGTTTTGGTGCCTAGGCTTAACTGTTGTCGCATGACGGTCACCTTTTGTTGGCAAAACTCAACTGCAATGGCCACTGAAAGGACCGTGACCTCACAGTGCCCGGTACCCAGCTCACAGTCTCCTTTTGTAGGCTAAACTCAACGGCTTCTGAAACATGACGGGTACCCAGCTCAAAGCAGTGTTGAAGTGAAGTCAACAAGTGTCGAGTCCAAGTCAACTTTCGAGTCTTCAATGTTCCAGTTTGAGTCACCATTACCTGAGTTTGAGTCAGAGTCGGGTCACCAGTCCTGAGAATAGGGACTAGAGTTGAACTCGAGTCCAACTTCAAGACTTGCCTCACTGCCTATTACACATAAAAGTACTCAGAAACATCATCCAACTTCCAAGTCCTATTTTATGAATGCTCAAGTTTGATTTTATAAATCCTCAAGTCCAAGTCATCAGTGTGAGAGTCCAAGTCAAATAATGAGTCCAAAGAATAGCGACTCGAGTCAGACGGTGCGTTCATGCCACCTAGGAATATCAGGGACCGCCCCGTGATTACGTTATTTTTCCGACTGCCAGAGTTCACATGATGAGTGCTCTTCTGTTACATAGAGCATAAGATGTGTGAAAACATGGAGGCCACAATAACAAAGATGTACTGCTGTTTTCTACAAAAACAGCACATCGACAGGTGTTTGTTTGTGTTATCTGCAGGACAACAAACAGGAAAGGACACACATAAGGTGTTGTTTTATATATAGGCCTTTTTATGAATAATTTGAAACATGTTACATGTCTGTGTATGTTTTTTGGCAGAGGCATTTGTCCATGATAAACAGTTTATTGTCATTCAAATATTTTCAGTGAACCAAAGTCATCTACTGTACATCTAACATCATCGGCAATGTGTCACCAACTGGGAAACTCTGTTAACAAAATCTATCCCCAGTTTCCCACCTCTGATTCCCACAGGAAGTGACATGAAAGATGACGTTTTCTCTGGGAATTTTTTTATTCTGATGACCATGAACGCACAAAGAGTCCAGGACTCAAATACCCCATCACTGGTATTGCGGCTGTTAGCAGTCCAAAAGAGGGCTACCGCAAGGGACTAAACACTGAGAGATGCACACATGTGACGCACTCGTGATCGTATTGCAATGATATTTTGATATAATGATGATATAATGATTTATTCGTCTTCTTCTTCCATATGTACAATACACTTAGCAGTGCTGTTACCTAATGTAATTGTTACCTGGTGAGTAGAAATAATTGCGTTATAATGCGTGCTACGGTTAACAAAAGTGTTCGCTCACAGCTTCACCCCCTCTCCGTCAAAGCCCAAAGAACCCAGGTGCACAGGTGGAGCAAACAAATATATCACTTCCGCTCAAACCGTCATGAAAAGGCCCACCACCTACAATATCAGCGCATAACACAATAATCAAAAAATGAGACCATGAACAACATAATATGGCTCCTACATGTATTACCAAGCTGCAAACAGCAGAAAGTTTTGTTGCATGATCACTGCAGGATGCACAAATGGACAATTGTTTGCCAACACTTTCCTTAATTTAAATAAAATGACCCAAAGTCCTGAAGCCACCTTCGGGTGAGCCCCTGTTCCACAAAATCCCCTAATGCTCATGTCTAATGTTATTTTTTCAAACTCTTTAACCCAATTTGTTTCTCTCTGTCCGTCCTGCTGTTATTATAAACTTGTTTGGTGAGATGAAGCCTCTCAACTTGCACGTGGACTGATGTATTTAGCTGAGCTGGTGTTGTCTGATCATATAGGGTAATTTCAAAATGATGTCTCAGTTTATAACTGTATGCTGGTCAGGATGGAAAAAGAAGTCTGAATATTGTAGTCGTTGAGCATTGAAAGGTGATATGAACACACCAAGAACAATGGCTTCCCATTTACCTCTGAAGAAATAGGAACTGGTCTATTGTTTTGGAAAACCTGACATGGTTCTCTCTTCTTCTCCTTTTTGACATATACAGTACATTTTCACCAGTGGCTCCTGCATGAACAGTGTGTAGATGTAAGCATGTGCGATCTATATTAACAAATCTAGCATAGCTAGACTACATTTATTAGAACAGTGTGAGCCCCACAAATACGAATATTGACAATTTCGAACCAACGCCTTTTCTGCAAAATTTACACTTTGCAATGTGGGCCGGACCGGGCCTTTCGTGGAGCCGGTTTGTTTGACACACCTGATCTAGGCCTCATGGGCCTCATGTGAAATGGTGTTTGTTACCAGACACTAGGAACAGAAATGTTTTTGTTTATTCATTTTTTACAAATTTACCATGCCTGCAGTGAACAACATGACAAATTGCACAAGGCAGGATTTTTTGTAATTTGCGTTTTGACATTACATTGATTTTTCTTACTTTTGGAACAGGATCTGGGAGTAATGGATTTAGTTTGGCTTTATATTGCTAATTATTGGATTTGCAGCTTGTTCCATAGCCCACCAAGTGGCCAAAACAATTAATGCTGCTTTAAAAAATGTGTTTCAGAAATGCATGAAGAGCCAACATAAAATCAACAAAATGTTGACAGCTAGCACATACACATCATGGATGTATTCACCCGGTTGGAGCTGGTTACACGCTGCAGGTCTATTCTGAACATACACTCAACATACAGCCATGAGCATAAAAGGATATGTGTGTGGTTGGATTAATGTGATGCCATAGCAACCAAGTAAGGCTCCTCCTGGTCAGGGCCCAAAGGAAAGAAATGAGCAAGAGTCTCTCTCTCTCTCTCTCTCTCTCTCTCTCTCTCTCTCTCTCTCTGTCTCTCTCGTTTTGTTTTGGGAGCTTTAATTTAGCTGTTGTTGGAAAATTACCCATAATTGCAGCCTGCAAATGCTTATCCCTCTCTTTCTCCTCTCCAGCTACTCTCTAGTGTGTACACACACACACACACACACACACACACACACACACACACACACACACACACACACACACACACACACACACACACACACACACACACACACACACACATTTTCTCACTGCTACGCTTGGACACATTGCCACATTGAGACACGCACACGTTTGCATGGACACACACGCACACGTCCACCCCGAGGTTTATAATATGACTAGGGAAACATGATTTATGTTTCATAGTGCAATCTAATTGATTTGATTAATCACAGTCTTACTTGCCTAATTAAATTACCACAACAGATTACAGAATATTTGGCCATATGCCCGGCAGTCATGCTGTTAGATTATGTGTTTCTGAAAAGCTGTGATCAATGAATTTTATGGCCAATATATCATTCAGGATCCATTCCTGAAGCAGAGTTTGTGCTTTACAAAACATAAACATTAGAATTCCCCAATACATTTGTCCCAGTAGTAAACTGTAGTACAGTGTGTACTATAGTACTGTAATTACCCTTGTGTGATTAATAAAGCATAAATTATATTATATTATTATTATTATTAATAATAAATATGTACATTGCAATACGTTTTTGTGCACATGTTCTTAATTGTGACATCCCACATATACTCCTGATGATATGCTCACGGATGTATATGTCATGAGCATATAAAGATATCAAATATTCTCTTTTAAGAGTGTTGATACTATACTTGCTGTCCTTTGTCCCAGATAAAGATTAGTTGATCCGTTTTATCCAAGATCTCTCACAGTAACCGAGTAGGAATAAGAGTTGGTTGGTTTAGTTAGTTGGTCTGGTTCTGGAATTACAAATGAAATATGAGTGGAGCAGTTGTATTATTATTTTGGAATATTTATGTCCTGTTGGAATATAAACGTATACAGTCTCACTAATTTGTTAGATTGATGTCCCTTCTGCAGATTGGATTCAGACTTCCATAACTGTGAATAGGTTTAAGATTGTTAAGAAATAAACAAACAATATATAGAGGTACATTAAGAGAAGAACTAGCCTACTTATATTGTAACAAAATGTTAGATGCTAATTTTGGAACGGTTTTCCCAGAAGTAACAGAAGGAAAATAAAAAGTAAAGAATACTCCAGTATTTTGTGTTGCATTTACATAAAGATGGGTGACTTGTGGGAGACAGCTTTTTTTGTAATCCCTAAAACCAAGCTGAGAAAACCCTGATAACATCACTATGACATCATCAGGGTTATATTCTCAGACTTAACCAGACTCCCTCCAGAGCCACAGAAAACATTGGATAACTAGAATTGGTGGCGTGCCACTTTAAGCTTAATTTGCCATGTTAAAACGTTTTTTGTGTGTGGGCAGTTTTGAAACAGAAGAAATGAGTCAAAACTTAAGAGAGAGAAAAAACCGCGAAGATCATGTGTAGGATGACTGTAAACTCGCAACTCTGCATTACATGCACAGTTTCTTTTCACACTCCACCACAATGCTATCCTCATTAAGCTCACTGTTTTATGGTTTCTTGAAGTCTAGAAAATCTATAGATGGCTTTAGATGCTGTTATGAAACGTCTTTTTGCCACGTTGAGACAGCGGTTTACTGAGATTAGGTCACTAAGATGGCCGTAGCACAGAAAATAAAAAATAAATTCTAGGTGAGGGAAAGAAAAAGAAAGAAAAGACAGAAAAGGAAAATACAAGGAGCACGGGAGGTACAGCAGGACCTTATAACGTGGGCAAAAGAGTGTGAAGATAAAGCACATAAAAAGAGAGCGGGGTATAGGGAAGATTGGAAAAGAGAGTGAAGCCAAATAGAGGACAAATTGGTCTGCAGAAAGTGGAGAGCAAGGAGATGAGATGGAGAGGGTGCAGGAAGGAAAGAGAGAGGACAAGAAAATGCAGAACAGAGAACAAGAGTGAGAGACAGAAAGGGAAAGAGAAAGGAATAGAGGGGGAGAGTAAGGAGGTCATGCAGTGGTTATGAAACCAACTCTGACCTAATCTGGCGTGTTTATGATTCTGTGTTTTCCTCCTTTTTTCCAGTCACTGAGATGCAGGCTGGAATTAGACTGGGCGGTGGCTTAGGATGAGCTCAAAGAGAGATGGGAGCATATCACACTGTCCATTTTACTTAGACATACAGCTACATACACTGTGTGAGTGTGGGGCAGTGGGTGGAAATAGAGAAGTCAGGGTGGGTCACAAACAGCTTCAATCAGATGCACCCAGCAGCACCTAAATCACTGAAATCCTGTAATCATTAACCAGGGTGTTTCCATTACATGTGTCCAGATGTGAAAGGGATGCCATGGAGAGAAATCTACCCTTTTTCCTAGAGTAAATTGAAATTAAATCTACTTTTCTGAGTTGGTAATTTATACGTACAGTATAATAATAAGGCTGTCAACTAATTCTGGTCCCACTTGATCATGTTCTTTGTCTTTCTCCAGAGGAAATAAGGTAAATCAAATTAGGCAAATCCGGGGTTCTAGACCAACAATAAGGATCAGTAATAAATTTGTGAAAAGTCTGTGCATTTTCTTGTATTTGTTGCTGTCTTTGTACAAAGCAAATGTCACTTTCAGACTAATTTGACCAATGCCACCACTTTCAAGACATTTACAATGTTGAAAAGCTTTAATATTTAAAGCCACTTCCACATATGCACTGCAAACCAGAAGTTAGATGGAGCTGTATGTGAGAACACAAATGTCTGAAACAGTTGCTAAAACAGGGTCGCCCAACTTTTCGTACAACGCAATGTCATCGGGAAAGGCGCCGCAGGGGCCAACCAAAGACGAGCAAGCACAAATTCCTGGTACATTACATTACAACGCAGACGAGATATTGTTTACCTGGCAATCAATCAAATGTTTGACACTTATACCATTCCCAAGTTAAAAGTGAAATCCTGTCTGTCCTGTCTTCATCTGAACTCCCCCAACACAACATTTCTTAGGTCTGTATTACACAAGTATTACCCCCAAGTATAGAGGTTGTCATATGTTGCACAGATTGTAAAGAACTCTGAGGCAAACATGTGATTTTAATACTAAACGAATCCATATGTTTTTTTGATAATTTATCACATGTATCTTTTTTATCATCCTGCCATTGTGCTTGCCTTCTTTCAATGTCTTTCTTTGTCTTTCCTTTGTTTGCTCTCGTGCTAATACTCCAGCCAAGCTTCACACTGAATTATAGATTCCAGTTGACCTGCTGCCATGGTAGAGAGAAGTGCAGCTTTTCTGCTGCAGCGTTGTTGCATATGGATTTTACAAGAGTCAGTGATTGTATTCTCATCGTAACCAAACCACAGACAATGTGAAACTAATACTTATACAATATGCTAAACTTTGAATCCAACCTAAACACATGTGAGTATGTACTTCTGTTTCTCAAAGCTACCAGACTGATGGTAGTCTGTGATGTTATCAAGATCTCAGGAGTTTGTCTACTGATCATTTAATAATATCCTGTGAAATTTACTGGGAATTCATCCCATTACATAGACAGCGTGCAGATTTGTTTGCAGTTATTGGGTACACTAAATACAGTGAGTATGTTAATTGTGTCTGTTTGGTATGTATGCACATACACTACATTAGGAACAGAGATCCAGAGATCAGACAGAAGAACTCCAAAAGAACATCATCTTTGTCACAAACAAAACATTTTACTAACAATGGTAGCTGCTGATCAACCTAAAGGAAGTCATTACATCGCTATCGCTATATTTGGATGGTATTAACTCATCTTTGGTTTTGGTTCTTTGGGGAATTTGATAATAAAAACTTTCAGTATCACTTTAACCTTAAAGCAGTATAAGTTCAAATTACTTTTGCCTAGCATGTTTTCATATAATCAATTTGTTTGAGCGTTTCTACCCAAATTGTGTCCATCCATCCATCCATCTTCAACCGCTTATCCGGTATCGGGTCGCGGGGGGAGCAGCTCCAGTATGGGACCCCAAACTTCCCTTTCCCAAGCCACATCAACCAGCTCCAAATGGGGGATCCCGAGGCGTTCCCAGGCCAGGGTGGAGATATAATCTCTCCACCTAGTCCTGGGTCTTCCCCGAGGCCTCCTCCCAGCTAGATGTGCCTGGAACACTTCCCTAGGGAGGCGCCCAGGAGGCATCCTTACCAGATGCCCGAACCACCTCAACTGGCTCCTTTCGACGCAAAGGAGCAGCGGCTCTACTCCGAGCTCCTCTCGGATGACTGAGCTTCTCACCCTATCTCTAAGGGAGACGCCAGCCATCCTCCTGAGGAAACCCATTTTGGCCGCTTGTACCCTGGATCTCGTTCTTTCCGTCATGACCCAGCCTTCATGATCATATGACATAGGTGTGGGTAGGAACCAAAATTGACCGGTGGATCGAAAGCTTTGCCTTCTGGCTCAGCTCCTTTTCGTCACAACAGTACGATAAACGGAATGTACTGATTCTCCGACCAATCTCGCGCTCCATGGTCCCCTCACTCGCGAACAAGACCCCAAGGTACTTAAACTCCTTCACTTGGGGTAAGGACTCACTCCCTACCTGAAGAAAGCAAATTGTGTTGCTCTCATTATAGCTGTTCAATTTTGGATGATATAAACCAGTTACATGTCCAGAAACTCACCCTAGCATGACACAGCGTTTAGTCACAGTTGGCCAGTTACAGGTGATGAACCGGCTCCAGGATGTTTTTCTTATTAACATGACAGACTGCCTTGTTTTTAGTGCTAATTGACTTATACTTGATTTGCAATAAAAGGAGAATAACTAAAAAATATATATAAAATAAATTTCACTTAAACACTTTAAACTCACAAGATGAAGCAACAATTGTTAGGTAATGACATCATAGTTCAATAAAACCATATGGTAGAATTGAAAAGCTGCAACGGAAACATGCTATACATTCTTGCCATGACTGCAAAGTCATCATAACATTGTAGTAAGTGGGTTATCAACAGTGACATTTTGGAGAGGCACCAAATGCTCCCTGTTCATGTGTCATCACAACCTCTCATCACATTGTGATAATAATTCAGCTGAGGGATCACGTCAAGCCGGTGTAATATAAATCCCGCGTTGTGCCTTGTTCGGGAGCTGCAATTTATTTATAAATTTGATCGTGGCAATGTGTGCGTAAGACAGAAAGAGAGAGAGTTTCATGTTTGCTATGTCAGTATGAAAGTGTGTGTGTGCGTGTGTGCATGCGTGCGTCAGTTTCTGGGAACCAGCAGACAGTCTGACCAAGTCATGCAGACTGTCTGGGAAAAGGCATAAATAGTGGTGTTTTAATGTTTTCTTCTGTCCTCCTCTGGCCGCATCGGACTGCAAAACAGCCCTGCTCAAGGGCTTGTCTGTGTGCTTCACTTTCTAGTGAACAAAGCCAAAACAAACAACACTTCTCCAGCTGAATTTCTTCGAATACAACAGACCAACATAATACACAGGAAGCCTGCACTCTGATGGAAAATTCACATCTGTACCGGTAATTCTTTTCATTTTTTCCTCCAATTATAATATTAACCTTCCCTGAGCTGACATTCAGCCACCTTCAGTACAGTTTATTTAAATGTTTATCATTTTCATATGACGTGCATACACTTCACAACAGGCTGGTTTGAATTCATGTGTATCATGTGCCGTTTCCTGCAGGGAAAAGGCCAACTAACTACCTTCAGGTTTTCTGTCTTCTCCTTTACAGGGCCTCTTCAATCCCCACCTCCTATTCTTACACACAAACGCATTAAATCTCTCTCTCTCTCACACACACACACACACACACACACACACACACACACACACACACACACACACACACACACACACACACACACTACTGTGCACCCAATCGGTATGACACATGAGAACACATAAAAATGCGTATACACACACACACACACGCATGCACGGCTGGGACGGTATGTGAAAAAACCACAGGCAGGGAGATGAAGACAAGGCAAGGCCTCCATTCTTACTGATTACTGCAGGAGAGAAGAGGAGAGAGAAGGCTTTTGCCAACTCCTCTCACAATGATCTGAACACATACATAGACGCACATGCAAAGAGAAACAAATCTCTCTGCTGGCTGCTGCACCACTGTATCTACAAATACAGACAACAGTATTATGCACTTTACTATACATTAAAACAAATCTGATGCTCACTCACAGAGATACAATCAGTAGAACTGTTAGCACACCCAGACAGCATTTCAGACATTACACACACATACATACATACACACACACACACACACACACACACACACACACACACACACACACACACACACACCTTTTCGGTCTTAACACATGATACATTAATGCTTTTACAGTCTGCGCTCTCTCGGACAAACATTTACACTGGCTCCCCTTCTTCCTCACTTCTCCAACCTCTTGAACTCCTGTTCTAACACTCCTGTGTTTATTGAGCCGGGCTCACACACTCCCATGTGTAACCGCTCGGACCTTCCACATACTGTACAAGCCCTGTCATACACCGCCGCACAACAGTTTACACCCTCACACTACAGGTTGTGCTGTATGTTGCCATGCCAACAAATGCTGAATGCTCTACATTTCTTTTTGTGTGATTCTAAAATTGACACAAAGAAACATTATACTTTAGATAAACAAGGAAGAATATTGTACTTTTTCACGTCCATTTTCCGAAAAATGCTTCACAATCCAAAAATGTCCTCACTCTGAGTCTAAAATTTAAAATGGTCCCCACAGAGACTTAAGTACAAGAATTCTCACACACACACACACACACACACACACACACACCTTGCCAAGTTCTTTGATGTAAAATGGACAGTAAAATGCATTCATGTGGCCCAATAAAACATCTGCTCCAGACAGGTTCCCCCTCCATCCAGCGGCCCGATCAACATTCAAAAACAGAGCTCCTTCCTCTGGGGCTTTATGTCTCCCTGGGTTCTCCATGTCTACGTTGGATCTGCTTTGTAACTATATGAGGTGTTTGCAAAAATCAAAGCCAGGTCCCCCTTCCTACAGACACCAGGATCTGTCTGTTCGTCTCGCGGTTTTACCGTCTCTCCCGGGCTCTAAATTATCTTTTATTTCTTCTTTTCCCATTCTGTGTGTTGCCAAAACTGTTCTAGTTGTCTGTTAAAATAACTCTTTGAACACAAGACATGACTTCACCTACAGTCATGAATACAGATTAAGATTTGCAGAGATGGAAGATTAAAGGGGGAAAATGCTAAATTAAAGAGTTAAATATCCATTGCCATCTGCATCTCTGTGTGTTTTGTGTTGATGGGTGGAGGTGGGCTGGAGCCTGGCATCGTTTAGGGTAATGTGGCTCTGAAAAAAATAAAAACTCTTTGCTCTATGCTTTTCTATCACTCATGCATGCCGTCATTTGCATGTATATTGCAGACATAGAAATGCATATGGTTGAGAGGTTTCTAAACTCCCAAACCACCATCTCTCTTCTTTCCTTTTCTCTTTTTTCACTCCGCTCCACATCACCTCATCCCAACCATCTCAAAATCTTTGCAAAATCTCTCCACCGCCATTTTGTCTCTTTTTCTCCCCTTTTGTATGAAATATTAGCACACTTCCTTTTCTCCTTTTCTTTCTTGCTTGCTCAATTATTTTGCTCTTCCAGTGCAGCTTTTATTGTGAGTCCTGTTCTTTTTATTAGCAGTCTAGAAAGCGTGACATTTATTTGAACTGCTCTTGGAGTTTTTTCATCCCCATTGTCTCAGTGAGGCTGCTGACCCCTCAGCGCCATGGCTCCACACAGGGTCAGCTCTTGCGCTCTATCGCCATTCATAATTCTCGTATCAGCCAGCAATGAAACTTCGTATCTTCAGATCAACAATCCCTGCCTTTTAATAACACGGGAAATTACTGGTCTAGGTAGCTGCTTGGAATGAATATTCTGGATCTACATCAGCCAGGTTCATTAAATCAGGACAAAAAAAAGAGAGGAAAATATCTCGTTAACCATTGTTTAATGAAAAGAAAATTAGATCTGTCACTTACAAATGACAATGATGTTCATTTCTCCAGGTATGTTTTGTCTACAACAAAAATGTAGCTCAGCGTATATTTTTTTAACTATTAATCGATGAACTCAAATCAATTCAGCTGTTATCCTAATAAATGTATATTTTATCATGCTGTGTACAACTGTCGCATTTCTGCAACTAGTCTCTCCTGATCAAAACATATCTCAGTGTAAATTCTTTCAGGAAGACCTCACTGTTAACCAATGTTCTACCTAACTCGGATTAGCTGTTGGAGGCGTTCACCTTCCCGCTAAACCAATCAGAAATGTACACAAATGGCAAGCGCCAATCACAGAGTCCCAACCCTGCTTTAAATAATGGTTTCTCGCTTTGCTATTCAGCTGTCGTTGCAGGCAAAGAGTGCAACCCTCCACCCCCTCACCACCACCTCCAGTCATCTACTCCAGCTGACCGGTCCGGGGCCTCCTTCGTCGCCACCACCGGTGTCTAGACTCCATTGTGTGGTCTGATGGTTCTCTACCCCTATATACTGTACATATATACAAAAGATTCATGTAGCAATGGAGTCTGATTGACAAAGACTTTGTACATTTTATTTAAGCTGTACAATAAATCTTATTTGCATATCTGCAAACATGTCTCTCCTGATTGAAATGCCTTTGTGTGATTTCTCTTGTTGTCTTCCTCACATTCACACACAAACACGCACGCTCACATGTGCAACACAGTGATGACGAGTGCACTGGAGCTTCTAATGACCACTGAACGTGTGTGTGTGTGTGTGTGTGTGTATGTGTTGCGCACATGCTCTCTTTGGCAGGGGCAGCTCCTGACTGATCTGTTTAAAGACACACCAGCCACTCTGAATACGGTCTCCATAGCCGGCCATAAATAATGAGATTTAGCTCAGTTAGCATCCTCTTGAGGTGTAAAACAAGTGGAGAGGCTACAGTTAGCCTCCAGTAATCCACACAGCTCCTGCTCGGCTTGCTAGTGGATTACAACCCCGGGTCAGTGTTTATCCTTTACGTAAACTAACTGCTGTGTGCAGTGCTCAAGGCTGTAGAGCGGAGCCGAGCAGAGCAGACACCACCTGGCCCGATAGCATCTGATCGCTCAGCTACTTGACGAACAACAGGACACTCCGGCTTCCATTGCCCCCCCTCCCTCCCCAGCAGCAGTACCATCACCACCAATGCTCCATCCATCTTTCAGCTCTTACTCCGATCTCTATCTCTACTGCTCAGACATGGGGACTGGAAAGGCAATTCAATCTCAGTCATAAATAAAAAATAAAAAATAAAAAAATAAAAAAGGAATATAGGCTACCAGTCACAAAAATGACAAAAAATAGTTTTTACATTGAGAATGGTTGCTAAAGCTCACCCTACTGTCCACTATTTAACAACATGAATCTCAATTAGTATGATTGTATGAAAATAATTGTTAAATTTATGCAAGAAAGGCACATTGTTTGCTGCTGCAAGGAATTATGGGACTTATCTCCTTTCCTTTGGTAAAGGATAGTTGAGTGTACCCTGTGCTAAAGGAGGTACAAAAAAGAAGCATTAAAGCATATTTCCTTTTCATTTGGAGAATTCAATGAAAGCTCTTGTCATGGCCGCCTTTTCACACCTGAAAATCTGAACCAATGCCTGGACCAAGATTCATGTTTTTGTCACATTGTACACATTTTTTGTCATCAAATTTAATTTTTTATATTCATAAAACATAATATAGGAAAAATAATATTTACAAACACACTGGGACATAGGAACTTATCCCAGGGCCACAAAAAAATAGAAAATTGTATACATTGATCAGGTAAGTTTTGGTGTTACTCTGCAGTTAAGCAAACACACTAAAGAACTATACATGACTAAACTACGTCCTGTTGTCATCCCATACTGTACGTTAGCCATGTCTCCCGATACTAGTAGGCTAATCGATTGGTTTGTAGATGGGCTTCCCCGTCCTCTCCTCTCAACTGACTGGTGCTCACCCCGTGCTACAAAAGCTCTTTTTGTTTTGTTGCGTTGTTTAGAAGCAAGAACTTCAGCCTACTTGGGTTTTGTGTAGTAACCCTAACTATAGCCAACATTTACTACCACTTAACAGGTAAACTGCCAGTTTTTCTCTGCTCCAATAGCTGATAGCTGACAGCTATGACAGAACTTCAGGACCAAATGAGGTACTTAGATACATTTTCACTTACACTACCTTCCTTTTGCTTCTTGCACAAAAACGCAACACTTTTTTTTGCCCACATTTTTCATGAGCTTAACTCAAAGACCTAAGACTTTTTCTATGTACACAAAAGGCTTATTTCTCTCAAATATTGTTCACAAATCTGTCTAATTCTGTGTTAGTGAGCACTTTTCCTATGCCGAGAAAGTCCATCCACCTCCCAGGTGTGGCATATCAAGATGCTGATTAGACAGCATGATTATTGCACAAGTGTGCCTTAGGCTTGCCACAATAAAAGCCCACTCTAAAATGTGCAGTTTTACTGTATTGGGGAGGTCTGGTGGTGAGTCCGAAAACCAGTCAGTTTCTAGTGTGACCTCCATTTGCCTCACACAGTGCAAAACATCTCCTTCACCTAGAGTTGATCAGGTTGTAGATTGCGCTCTATGGAATGTTGGTCCACTCCTCTTCAATGGCTGGGTGAAGTTGCTGGATATTGGCAGAACCTGGAACACGCTGTTGTATACGTTGATCCAGAGCATACATACCAAACATGCTTAATAGGCGACATGTCCGGTGAGATTGCTGACCATGCAAAAACTGGGATGTTTTCAGCTTCCAGGAACGGTGTACAGATCTTTGCAACATGAGGCTGGTATTATCAGACTGCAACATTAGGTGATAGTCATGGATGAATGGCTCGACCATCACGGTATCTCTGTGCGTTCAAAATACCATCGATAAAATGCCCGATAAAATGTTTGTTGTCCATAACATATGCTTGCCCATCCCATAACCCCATCGCCACCATGAGCCACTCAATCCACAACGTTGACATCAACAAACCACTCACCCACACAACGCCATACACCCTGTCTGCCATCTGCCCTGTACAGTGTAAACCAGGATTCATCCGTGAAAAAAAACCTCTCCAAAGTGCCAGACGCCATCGTATATGAGCATTTGCCCACTCAAGTCGGTTACGACAAATTACAGTCAGGTCGAGACCCTGATGAGGATGACGAGCATCCAGATGAGCTTCCTTGAGATGGTTTGACAGTTTTTGCAGAAAATCTTTGCAAAACTGAGTGTTGCAGCAGCTGTCCGGGCGGCTGGTCTCAGACGATCTTGGAGGTGAAGATGCTGGATGTGGAGGTCCTGGGCTGGTGTGGTTACACGTGGTCTGTGGTTGTGAGGCCGGTTGGATGTACTGCCAAATTCTCTGAATTGTCTTTGGAGACGGCTTATGGTAAAGAAATTAACATTCAATTCAATAATAATAATAATATATACTTAATTAATCTCACAAGGGGAAATTACAATTTACACTGTTATTACACACAGGCCTGAATTACACACACATGCTCAGTACCTACACTACCGGTCAAAAGTTTGGGGTCACTTATACATTTCCATACCACTCCATTATAGACAGAATACCTGCTAATTTCGGTGGGGGGGGCTGATCTTTAATGCAATATCTACATTGCCCATTAGCAGCAACCATTCATCCAATGTTCCAAAGGCACATTCTGTGTACTAATCTATCATTTAAAAATAAAAAACTAGAAAAACATTGGAGAACCATTTTACTATTATGTAAGCACATAATGTAAACTGAAAACGGCTGCCCTGGTTAAAAAAACAATGCAACTGATCTCAGCTGGCATTCTGTCTACAATGGAGTGCAATGGGAATTTCTATGTGACCCCAAACTTTTGACCGGTAGTGTATACATGCACTAAATGGAGAGATGGCAGAGTGAGGGGGCTGCCAATGGAAAAGCGCCCCCGAGCAGTTGGGGGTTCGGTGCCTTGCTCAAGAGCACCTTGGCAGTGCCCAGGAGGTGCACCTCTCCAGCTACCAGTCCACCACCATACTTTGGTTTGTACCGAACTCCCTAATGGCTAAGCTACTGCCATCCCACAACAGCTCTGGTTTACATTCCTACAGTCAGCATGCCAATTACATGCTCCCTCAAAATTTGCAACATCTGTGTGTTGTGTGATAAAACTGCACATTTTAGAGTGGCCTTTTATTGTGGCCTGCCTAAGGCACACCTGTGCACTTATGCTGTCTAATCAACATCTTGATATGCCATACTTGTGAGGTGGATGGATTTTCTCAGCAAAGGAGCTCACTAATAAAGATCACTCACTAATACAGATTGACAGATTTGTGAACAATATTTTGTGTACATAGAAAAAGTTTTAGATCTTTGAGTTCAGGGGCATGTTGCATGAAAGTAGAATTAATATATCCAGGATAACTGAAAAAGCGCAGCTTGACTTGGTGTGATCTGCTCATCGCGGCTTAATCGGTTGCACATTTTCCGAGCCAGGATGAGCAGGTGAAGCTATGTCAAGCCAGGTGTAGAAAGCTAGGATAAGTGCATGTTCGCGGCTTTCTTAAATAGACCACGTATCGATCACAGATTTACTGATGCAAAGATAGAGAAGACGCATGCGGCATATGTTTCACCCAATGAGCAGCAGCTTCTAATGGAAAGTAACGAGGAGGTGAAGCAAAAAAGGGAAATACGGCTGTTATCAAACAAAAAGAAAAAGCCCAACAGACTATAGCGGACCGACTGAATGCATAAGAATTTAAAAATATCTACTTAGCCTACTAGTTGCTCCCCATTTTTACAAAGTTGTATGCTACACTGTGTTTTAATTGCTTTTATTATGCTTGTTTCATGTGTTTGTTTTATTGCTGTTTCTGTTTTTATGTGCTTTTATGTTTTACAGCACAAAAATAAAAAGATTAAGAAACATTGTGGTGTTTCCTGTGTGATGAATGAACACTAGGCCTACACTATACTATACGTTTGACACGTATATAGGCCAAGTTATTGGTCCAGGGATGTGGGACTAACTGAGAAGGTTATGAAACCAAAAGTAAGCTATAATACCTAATAAAAAACATTAGGCCTACATATTAAGGAGTAACACAAACTAGCCTTTATTAGAGAAGGACAAGCAACAAGAAAATGAAATCATTAATGGACTGGTCTCTGACCTGTCTGCCATTAATGTCATCTGGGAATATAGCTGCATTGTCCCACTTAATCTCCAGAGCGCGTCCTTTATAAACCTGAAGCTGCATAGACCACGGACACCACGCTGCTCATCTCTATGTTTACAAAGAGAATGGACACTGATGTGATGCACAGGTCTGCCGGCAGGCAGCGGCCGCACACCAGCTACTATAACTACTAGCAGACCGGCCCTCGAAACACTACCATCCCACCGAGAAAAGTCTTGATTGCCACTCCGCATCTGTGTGCCAGTGCAACCATCTAAACAACTGCAATAGTAGGGTTTAAATCAAACTCGTGACAACAATAATGACAAGTAATGCATGTTAATAAAACAAAGCAGAACACATTCAGAAGACAACGGAATAACTGTTAAACATGTTTATTTGGGATCAGGGAGGCAGTTGATTTAACACATGAGACTCCAGGATTAATCTTAGCCTGGCTGTTAGCCTGATATGGACCAGGCTAGCCACAAAGAATAAATCTCCATGGTTACTTGGGTGGGTTTAATTCAACCTGCTTTTTTGCAACCAAGTCAAAGCTAAATTCATCTAGGATAACTTGAATATCCCGGCTTAATCCCTTATCCTGGTTTTGTGCAACAGGCCCCAGCTCACGAAAAATGGGGGCAAAAACAAAAGTGTTGGTCAGTGTATTTAGGAACCCTAAGCAAAAAAAAAAAGACTTCATCTGAAACTTCAATCTTAGTTTACACATTATCAACCATCTTTGATACAATTACCACATTGACTGGCTTGATCCTCAGTTGGGAGGTGAGATACTTGATGGTAACTGTCCAGGGTGATTTGTCCTATTAGATCAGCGTAGAGTTGAAAATCAAATCAATGTTATAATCAGCCTCTGTATCCCCATTCTTTTCACATTGTAATGCAGTTTCATAGTCCTTAGTAGTGTAAGTGTTAACACTTTACAATAAGGTACACAAAAAAAAGGGTAGTTACTGTTTTTGAAAGAGTAACAAATGATTAGTAACTTCTGAAAAAGGGTCACTAATTATTTGTTACTCTTTCAAAAACTAACTACCCTTTTGTGTACCTTATTGTAAAGTGTTACCGTTGAAGTATTCCATGTATGGTGCCCAACATGAAAATTGCTCTGTTTTGTTCATTGGCAAAAGATAAGCACATTTCAGAAGACAACTAAGCGCACAAGGATAAGCAACATAACTGTGTGCAGTCCTCGTATTCAGGCAAGGAAGGTAATGCAATAAAAAGAGTATCCAGTGACTTATGATAATTGCACAGTGATGACGGAATTGCAAAGAAAGCGTTAACATTTTTAAGATGACAGGATGAATCTTCATGCGGTTCCATAAATCACTTGCCAATCAGCCATAGCACTCTTTTCTGAATGATTGACAGCTGCAGGCTGCAAACTTCCCCTCAGAGGTTTGAGCACACCTCAACCAATGTGACAAAAATTGCAGTTTTCTAGTGGGAGAATGGAATGTCTCCCAGAGAGGTGATGTCTGTCTGTCGGTCTTTTAGGCTTCCATTTTTCGGCATGTTGGTGAGGTCGACAGATACAGTTTCACTCCCCTTGGCAGAGCCAGGCCTCGCTGCTGACAGCAGGTTTTATTTGATGTGGACGTCCCGTGTTGGGTTTCAGAGCTGGCTTCAACATATGATCTCCATTATGACCAGAGGAGGAACGCATGCGGGTGGATGACTGGTGACTCTGGGCAGAGGGGAAGGGGTGTTGGAGTAAGGCCGACAGATGGAGAGTAGCGTGGAGGGAAAAATGTAAAAGTAGATAGACAGATAGTTCAGGTGGACAAGCCAAGAAGAGATGTTGAAATGGATGAAATAAATGAAAATGAATGGAATTAAAGACCGAAATGTGTAAGGGAATAAGTGAGAAAAGTGAATGGGGTTTGGTATAAATTCTATCCAGTTTTGCAGCTACCGGGCCAATACTCCTTCATATTTAGCTGTGTACAACAGTTTTGTACAAAAATTGTGTGGAGAAAAAAGTAGGTTACTGAATTTTTAACAATGAACCTTATAATAACCTCACAAAATTTATGGTCAGTGATTGGTTTAATTTCAGTCTTCTACATTAAGGCTAACACACACACACACACACACACACACACACGATGTTGATGACGCTAAGGAAATATACATTTTCTTTTAGATATACAGATGGACCACATTATATACCATCTGTTCATTTATTACATAAGTCCTCGCTATTAATGATGTTATGGGTATTTTGTATGCCAAACATGTCTTTGAAGAATATATAAGCCTATCAGTCTCCTTCAACTTATGTTTACCCTATTTAATAAAGTAATTGTGTCCATAAATGAGAAGATTTAAGCATCCATCACAGTTAGCACAATAGCTACAAATGAGAGCAGTTTAGACTAATGAAAATAAATTTGTTTTTCAGTGAAGAGATTGCAAATGACATTATCAATACTCCACTACACATTTCCTTCTGTGGCAAACAGTAAGTCTTAACAGCGTACGTATTCTTATTTGATAAAGTGATGATTTGATAATCTATGACATACACCAGGCCTATACTTAATATCACAAGTCTCACCATGAACTTTATATGAACCACTTTTAGAATTAGCTCCACTAGAAATTAGGATGTAGTACATTACACATAGAATGAAATGAAAAGAGCTACAACAGGATACACATTTCTAATCTCATCCAGCATGTATATGCTTCACAAAATGTAATTACGTATATGTTGGCACAATACCTGATTGTTACTTAACTAATGCAGCCCTTTAAAATCTGGAATATGTTCCAACTAATAGATTCAAGGTGTTAGATGGCATTAGTTTAAAGCACTTAATTCCACTAAAAGTCTTACATAGCGCCTGCAGTGAAAGGTCAAAACGATAAGTGACTTAACTATGGCAAACAAGTTTTTGTTCAACAAATGTAGTTATTTCTGTCTCTAATAAGTCAGAGTACAGAATAATGAATTTAGGAATATACAACAGATCATTGTCACAAGCTCTCTTCATACATCAAATTATTGTCAAACTCCAACTAAGTGGAGTGATAACTGACACAAATAGAGCCTGTGATGACAATTATATAAGCAAAAGCAGTATCATCATCAGCAGTAGCAACTCTGGCTCAGTTGTACTCAGTTTGGACAATTAGGAATCAAACGTCGCACAGATGATGTTCTGCATGACCTTCAGGTGCCTAAAATTTCATTTAAGCACCAAAAATTAATCCCGTCATTATATGTGCATTAACAGGCTTTGCAAATGTAATTCTTCAATAATGGAAGCAAGTTGCTTATGGTATATAGTCTCCCATCTTCTCTTGTGTTGATAATAACTTGGCTTAACTCTAGCACCAATGTTGTTTAATGTTTAATCATTTGATGGAGGAGGAGGAGGGGGGGAATCATATTTATTGGATTTTACTGTTTTGGGGGCTCTCTCCGTCAAATTGAGCCTGCACACCATTCTATAATTCCTTCTTATCGGCCAGAGGCTTAAGTTATTTACTTTAAAATGGACTAATTTCTTATTCCAGCGGAGGGGGGACCGGCCGCTGACTTGAACAGCTGCTTCATGACCCAAAAAACTGTCAGTCTTTCCCTGGAATAAATTGTGGAATGTTCCATTTTACGGCCTGGGGGTGGCGGAATCTGGAAGATAACACGAACCCTTCGCAAAACGAGCTGCCTTTCTGTTGGAGCGAAATAATCACAATCACACACGTGTTTAAACATATTTGGCTGTACGTGTGTGACATTAATGAGGTTTAAAGCCATATTGGACACGTTGTTTTGTGCCATTCTCGCCCGCCTCTAAAAGCAGAGATTCGTGTAGGCTCATAGTAGAATCAATTCACAGGGAGGGCAGCTTGAAACCGGCGCTCATGCCTGTGCGCCTAGTTTGGGAGAGTGGCGTGTCGGGCAGCTTGGAGTTTAATAGTCCGGGTAGCATCCGTGCTGTATGTACATGTCTGTCTCCCTATGTGTACGTGCATGGCTGTAACGGCTGTACAAAGATCGAGGGGGAAAAAATGTGCTCGTAATTTTGATTTAACATGTTAAAGCTCTGATCGAATCTTTGTTTTAGGTGCTGCGGAGGTTTATGACAGGTGAAATAAAGTAACTGCTCCAACCAAGTCCGCTCTGGTGGATGTTCTCCTCTAGCTCTATTTGTGTGTGTATGTGTGAGTGAGAGAGTGAGAGAGAGAGAGAACGATAGAATGTGTAAAATAAAGAGGATGGCACACAGAGAGTGTGTGCGCATTTTCCAATTCCCTCCATATAAAAAATATAAAACAACACCAAACTTTTCACTGTGGCAAAGCAGATCTGACACAGACTGACACTTGTCACACACACTTGGCATAACTCAGATGGTTGCGAATTTGACAGGTAACATGCACAGCTACCTCTGTACACAAAGAAACAGTAAAATAATATTAATAATAATAATAATAATAATAATCTATAAGCAATACCAGCAATCAAGATTTCAATTTCAAGATTTGTCAAATAATGGGAAACAGCTATCAACCCCTAACACCAAAATAGTAGTCAAATATTCATATTTCAGTGTTAAATCTATCTTAAATCTGCGGCATCTTTAATTTTAATAATTCAAAGACCATTACTCTGGCTTCTTTCCTTAACTTCCCATCTCCAGGTCACTTTCTTGCACAGGGTATACAGAGCAAGAATACATCACATGTCATTATTCTCTCTGAGTGTAATCTTTGAGATGAATTATTCACAAATATACACCACAATAGACTGTCCAATCAGTCCTCCTGATGAACTCTCGATATCCTTCCTTTAACTGTCTGACTGTCGCTCCCCTCTCATTATCACACACGCACACACGCACGCATGCTTGTTTAATGCACTGCAGGTTGGCTCCTGCAGCAGGTCTGACCAGATAAGAGCAGTACACAGCTTTCTGCTGGGAGGGAGAAAGAGAGAGAGAGAGAGAGAGAGGAACATTGCCTCCTCACTCACATAAACCATTAAATTGTAATAATGGGGCCACCAGCACTCAAACCTGGATCCATAGCACCGCCTGTGGGTGATAAACTGCGTGACAGCCCAAGGGACATGGGTCGTTTTTGTGCTGGGATTGTGCACCCTGCTGCTGAATGAGGCACTCATGACAATTATTTGGGGTTGAATAGACTTAAAGTTGCAACAACTGTTTTAAAGCACGTGTAGATAAAGAAGAGAAGGGTTGAAAGAGTGAGGGAAAGAGAGAGGGAAGGGGAAAAGTGAATATCTTAGCTACAGAATACACCATTGTGGGCAAACATTTCTAAGTGGGAGTGGGGTTGTACTGGGAGAAGTGGACTCAATACCGCAGCACTGAGATATCAAGTTATGGGTAAGGCTCTGTGTTGAGCCACTGTCTAGTGTCAGAAATAAGAAAACACCATCCTTGTGAAAAGGATTTCTTCCAGCCAGTGCCAATGGCAGAAATGGATTAAACCTAGATTTGCTTGATGGGGGTCCACACACACTGTGTTTAAAGTACAAGTGACATATGTGTGTGTGTGTGTGTGTGTGTGTGTGTGTTTTGTCCAGAGCAGGAGGCTTCAAGGATCATAAAATCTTAGTATCTCTCTCCCTATGTCAACAGAGTAATACTGATTGTGAGAGAGAGAGAGAATAAGGGAGACAACAGGGCACACTTGCATTAAATGAGTCCACTTGTCAATGTGAAAAGCACACACCCTTCCTACTTTTTCATTCTTTTGTTTTTCTACCTTCATGTCCACACACAAATATGGGATCTATGCCAGATCTGTTAGAGACACACACACACACACACACACACACACAGTCACACACAGTCACACACACAAGACCCCTTACCTTTCTCTATGGTCCTCTCTCCAGCTCATCATCAATGGGAGCCCATCTGCAGCCAAACTCATTCAATGCACGCAGAGCGAAGGCCAGGCCCAGTCAAGTTATTGAAGTGGCACTACAGTAGGCAATTTTTCTCTCTTTACCTGAAGTGTCTGAATGTATGGCAGACAAATCAGAGCTCTGATCCAGCCTTCACCTCCTGTGTGGTTGGTGAAAAGGGAGTCAAAGACACAAATGTGCACTGTCTAGCCACACAGCATTGACCTGCTATGAGGAAACAATGAAAAGTCTGGGGATTCTTGATGAAGTTTGGTCTAGGCCTGTTAAATTCCCATGATTCCTGTCACTTCACTAAAGGCGTGTACTAATTGTCGTCACCTTTTGACACCCACTCCAGTGTTAATGGGGAGTGTCGGTGCTGCCTTCACAGTACGTATGGTGACCGGCAGCACCACGCTTTCCACACTTCACTTAACACAAAAAAGTCCTGCCAAAACATCAAGGGGATGTAATGTAACACCCTCTTGTAGAGAAGCTTCTCTCCTTTGATTACGTGTCACAGCTGACGACAAGGAGGCATGTTTTGATATTTCCTTCTGTCTGTCTATCTTTCACACAGCCAACCAGCATGCTATGCTATATTGGACACATGCACTGGGAGTTCTGTTGCGTTGCCCCTGGTTTGTGTTTGATTATGTATTCATTGTATCTGGTCTGTTTATGATGCAATGACAAGGACGCCGAGGCAAATTTCTATGTTTTTCTTTTCTTGAGTGAATCTTGTTTTTGAAGAAGTTTAAATCTGTTACAGATAAATGAAACAATAACAAGGTGTGTTATTGCAATCTGATCTCATTTGGATTGATTTATACAGATTTGCTGGCCATGGTACCACAATGTAATGCAAATAGGTTTACTCTTCTGTATGGTCTTAGTACAAGTTGAAGATCATTCACCCCTGTAAACAACTGTAAGCAACTTTTCATTCATAAATGATATATTCACTGTCAGGAGAACATACAAATATAGATTCAAGATTATAAATTGACACTTTTGGTGTGGCGATTATGAGTGTATGATCTGAGCCAAAATGCTGAAGAAAAGTTTAAGAACTTCATTACATGTTTTTGTCTCCTGCAGGTAAAGGCCAGAAACGGCTTCATATATTCTCTTAGCAGTCTTGCCAGCAGCAAATTTTGCCTTCACTTGATGCTTCAGCTCTCATCTTTTATGTTTTCAGTGAGCATTTTCAATCCCTCCGAAACAAACAATGTATTTTGTAGGGTAAATGTTACCCATAATTCTTCTCGAACCATTATGCCCACCACATTAGAAAAAGGCGCATGACAACAAAATGAACAGCAAACATCTGTCATCTACATAACCTTCTCTCTCTCTTTTTTTTATAAAGATTATTTTTTGGATTATATTTTTGACAGGACAGATATAGACATGAAAGGGGGACCGCAGGTCGAAGTGGAACCCAGGAGTAAACCTCTATATATGGACGCCTGCTCCACCAGCTGAGCTATCTAGCGCCCCAGAACCTTCTCTCTGATGTCAAATGTTAAAAATACAAAAACTCCCCTGATGCATAAACGTGTATAGTTATTAAATGTATCACTTACAGTAACACAAAACAAGGCACACATCATGGTAGTTTAAGAAATACTGAAACTATGCTGCCACCAAGTGGACAGTAACACTTAATACACATTCAGATTTCATTGTCAGAGGGAGACTTTAGGAGAGAAAGACTGATTGGTGGGATTTTAATCAACAGATTTAAGGACAAAACGTTTTTCTTTCTTTTACAAAGACACCAGAGACTTGAATGACCTAAATAATATAGCCAAAAAGAATGTGGCTGTGGATGTGAAAGACCTTGACTGGCCTGCACAGAGCCTGATCCCAACCCCAACAAACACCTTAGGGATGAATTAGAAGGTTTATCGCCCAACATTAGTGTCTGTCCTCACTAATCCCTGCAGCCAGTGTATACAATCTTGTGGACAGCCTTCCCAGAAAGGTGTATGCTGCTATAGCGCTGTAAGTCCATGGCTTTGGAAATACAGTTCAGAATAATAGTGCTTTTAAAAAAGTGGATAATGCTCAAAATCCTTAGAATAACTTTTAATTCTTTAATATCAATGCATTGGGAACACTGCACATTCAAATCCAAAATAAATCATGACCAATATTGATCACGTTTGTGTTATTCCTTTACAGAATATGAAGAAAAAGGAATATTAAAAAACTTTACAAACTCAAATATTTACTGTATAAACTGAAAAATGTCTTGAGTGTTTGCTTTACTGTAAATCACTGCACTAATATTTAGTTGCATGACCCTTATTTCTAAGAACTGCTTCATATCTGTGTTGCATGGAGTCGACCAACTTCTGGCACCTGTGAACAGGTATTCCAGCCCAGGACCGTTGAACTACATTCCACAATTCCTCTGCATTACTGAGTTTTGCCTCAGAAACAGCATTTTTGATGTCACCCCACATTTTTTATGGGCTTGAGGTCCAGGGATTGGACTGGCCACTCCATAACATCTGTTTTGTACATCTGGAACCAAGACTTTGCTCGCTAACTGGTTGTGTTTTGGGTCATTGTCTTGTTGAAAGACAATATTCTAGCTGATAGCTTTGCTTCACATAGCCTTCTTCTGATTGTAACAGTACTCACAGGTAACTTTAACTCTTCTTTGATGTTCCTGGAGCTGATCAGTGGTTGAGCCTTTAACATTTTGGCTATTCTTCGATCCCTTTAAATGGTAGTTGATCATTTCTTCCCACGTTGTTCAGGCTTTGGGTGCCATTTCAAGGCATTTGAAATCATTTTGGCTGAGCAGTCTATCATTTTCAGCACTTCTTTGGATGTTTTCCCCTCTCCAATCAACTTTTTAATCAAAGTCCGCTGTTCCTCAGAGCAATGTCAACAACCCATTTAGCTGTATTTCAGTGTGAAATGCGCTTTAACCGTGCCCATTTCAATTACAGATTCAATTACACAGAATGAGCAGCATGCATGTCATGACTGTTGGGTCTGTTGGTTTTCTATGCCTCTGCAACACTTACTAGTACATTATTTGCCATGTAAAAATATCCCTTCTACCCAAAAATATGATTAAGAGGTTATTGATGTTGGACTGCTATTATTTTGAACACAACTGTAGGTGTTGAACAATCACACAAATATGTAGTGTACTGGTGTCGACGTATTTTTGGAAATGCAGTGTATTTTGAATTCCCCAGTATTCATTTAGTTTTCCATCCTGCTATTATACTACCTAAAATTATTTATTTTGTCTTTGGGGGGGGGTTCACTCACACACACACACACACACACACACACACACACACACACACACACACACACACACACACAAATGTCAATATACTTTATTTAATGTTTTTAGTGTAAATGAAAAAAAAACACTTCACTCTTTAGTTTATTTACAATGAAAACACTTTATTTCTTCATGTTGTAAGCATTATTTCATTGAAAATAAAAAGAACAGTAAAAAGGAAACAATACAGTTTAAAATTCATATAATACTCCTTGTCATATACCTTCAGTTTGAACTAGCGCAGATATTGATTGAATGGCTTTTTAATTAAGAGTCCTTTCTGTAATTATTACATATTCTATTCAATGTTTACAGTAAATAGTAACACAAAAAATCACACAAGTCTACAGTAGAGTTTTGCCATATGGTAATGGCGGGCAGTTAAGCTAAACTATCAAAGCATCACTTGCATGCACGGGTTATTGTCTACATAGCATGGATGAAAAAAGAGCGTTACAGGACATCAAAAGCACTGAGAGGGAAACAGAAAATCTTCTCTAAGACTGTGCAACTCTGTTCAATAACAACAGTCTATGTTAAAAGCTTTGCATTACACATTGTTTCAGAGGTTATCCTTCAGTGTGTGCTCCTAGGACATACAAAATAGTCAGCTATTAGAAAGCACATGGCACATATAACAGCTAAGAACTCTTGGAGTGATATAAGAGCAATAATATAATGATATTAGTAATAATTATAATAATACAGTAATAGGTGCAATCTCCCCTGTATGTGTCTCTTTCCAGTCTGTGTTGCAATGTATTTTACATTCAGATCAATTGCAGTTGTATGATGAATTAACTGTACATGGGCCTTTAATAACACTATAACAGATCAGATTCTGAGTAGAGTCGAAAATAAATACCGGTAGTGTTGATTTAGCTCATTCTCAGATACAGTTTCTAGTTTTGAATCTGCCAGTTTTTCAGTATTTGTGTGCTGTTGTGGATGTACACACACACACACACACACACACACACACACATATCCAAACTTACACAAACACACGGAGGAATAAGTTGATAAAAGACACTCTTTTAGTTTTTGAAATACGTGGGCCTTTGTTTCTCTGATCTTGGTGAGAATGTGTCCCTCATCTGCAAATTGTTTTATGTTGCAAAGGGGAATGATTCGATGATGATACATGTTTTTACATTTCTAACAATTGCTGCAGCGCTCACAAGAGTGCCCTCTCCATACATCTTCCTTTCCTCTCTTACTCTCAGCAATCCATCAATTAATCCAAACTCTCTGTGAGAACGAGGCAAAATTAAATCTAGAATGAATATCAGCGTTTGTCTTCTCTTGTCCACGCCAGACATGAAAAATTATTGAAAGCTCTCAGCTGCAATCCATCTTTCCTGCTAGTCTCCAACATGGCTCTCACTGACTTATCAATAGGCAATGGACAGGCTGATCATTAAGGATAATCTGATGGACTTGACGAAATCTGGGCTGTACAAGGAAATGAAATGCCATCGGACCAACAAGACCAAGCTAGATGTTTTTTATCATAATTTTAAATGATGGGAGCGGGTGCCATGCTCTTAAAAATATGTTGTTGTTTTTTTAATTCTGGTGACTGGTTGAGTCCAGTGATGTGTTTGTTTCACCTCTTGCATTGATGGGCCGCATATTTAGACATGGTTACCCTGGGAAACATGACAGCAGCTCTCCCATTGGTCCTTTTCTAAACGCAGGTTTTGTTCAGGTCAACTTTCACCGGCAGAGGCCCCGCCTCCTGGCTCTCCTCCGATTGTTTTATGGCGACAGCGATCACAGGACTCAGGTGATACGGGTTTACTTTGTGGGCATTATCCAGAAACTCTTTATCTCCATTGATGCTCAGCTGAAAAGACACAAACCAGAAATGAGTGAGAACAGCGACAACACAAGCCACAAGTTACCCTTGACTTTCATGGTCATGTTTGCTGAGTCACCAAACCGCTGCAGACAGAGAACCCTTGAGAGAGAAACTTAATCTTTTCAAGTCATTGCTCCTCTCACATGTGCATACATATGGTTGTGGGTTCTGTGTGTGTACCTGTGTCTTGATGTGCTGCTCTGGTGCGGTGACAAGGCTGGCACAGCTGAGCCACAACATGACCATGATGGACAGGAAGAGACAGGCCGCTAAAATCCACCGCGGAAGGCCTGAACGTCTGCAGGACAAAAGAGTTGGAAAGGAAAGGAAGGAGACGAGAGTTAGGGGATGAGCCCGAAGAGGGATAGAAATACAGAGAAACTAAACATTAAGACATCAAGACGAAAGAAATGCCTTTTTTTAACGTTGTCCTGCAAATCCCAACTAATTTAAATTATATCATTGTTTTACGTCTTTTATTGTGTTTTTCCTACAGTACCATCAGTATGGGAAACATTCCGTTAGATAATCCATCTCAGTGGCTGCACCTCAATCCATCACGTCTACCTCTGTTTTTGTTCAAGTTACAACATCACTGCAAGGAATCAGGTATCACAGTTGAATGAACAAATCAGATATGATTAGCTTTCTCAAGCAAGTTACAAGTTTCTGCAAGGTCATTTTCATGCAGAGAGTAAACTGGGAATCAGACTAAGACTAAGTGGTTTGCTTTTGGAAATGTTTGTCACTAACATTAAGTGTATTTTTATGGGGGAAGCTTTAGTTCTCTCAATTAAGTCTTTAATTCTAAACAGGGTAACTCAAGCTCCAGCTCACCGTGACATGCAGCCGAGGAAGTCATGCTCAGCTGTGGGGTCGTCTGTGTGCTGCTGGGCAGGGTGCCTCCCTTTGCCTGCTCCTTTGGATGCTCCCCTCTCGCCATGTCCCCTCACACCTGCCAGACAATTCATTGAAGAAAAATAAATTTCAGTTGGATGCTAATGAGGGACATGCATGTGCTGCTAGAAAAAAATAAAATAATAATTGTATGTGTTGAATATGTTCTCACCATGGGGTCTCTGGGTGTGAGAGTGGACCTGAGGCCAGGGTTTGTCCGCCACGTTGGATCGAGGGGCCTGCAGCTCGGGCAGAGAGTACTCCATCTCTGGCTGGCTCTGAGGAGAGAAAACAACAACATAGACACTCAGTCATCATAACAGTAATTATACCACAGTCATTTACCAGGAAAGGGTCTGTTAAGCGCTGTGAGGCCAGACCGCAGAGGAGCTGCAACTAACAACAGTTGGCTGGGAAGCTGGAATGAGAGAAACACCAATTTCATTTTTATATTTACAAATGTAGCACAACTAAACAGAACAGTAAGCATTAAAGGAATATTCAGACTTTGAGGAAATGTATCAATACTTTTCTCATGTCCATATGGTAATTATGGAGATAAGCTGTTCCCCCTGTTTTGAGTCTTTATGCTAAGCTAGGCTAATCACTTCCTGGCTCTCGCTCCATAAGAATTTAGGGTCAAACCTTGATGACCATGATTGATCACGGTGTGGTAGCCCAGTAAAAATAAAAAATGACAGAAAAAGACATTCATGTAGAAAGCTAGCATGCAGCACCACCTGAACTAACTTCTGTTCAGTAATAAGTCTCCCAAATCAGTGAAAACACTTAACTAGCGAAATGAATGTGGAGCACTCAATATGTTGCATAACTTAATCAAACAGCCTTCAAAATAATGATTGCCTTCCTTTGTTCTCGCCTGTTCAACATGTACAACAGTATCTTTCTCACCTAAACCAGTTTAATATAACCCCTTGAACTGGGACAGCACCTCTGAAAAAATAGCTTTAAAAATGAATGCTACAGACAGTATTCGCACTGTTGTGTGTTTCATTATGTGCACAGTGTTTCTGTTTCCCCCTGGAGAACTCATTAAAAGAGGAGTTGCTGACCCTCCCTCCAGTAGTCGGCTTTAACTATACTATTGCTGGCATCAGCAACAACACGCCCTCGCAAGCACAGCTCAGTGGTTGCTCGGTTACCTCCCAATCGGAAGGTCGGAGGTTTGATCCTTGGCCCTGCAGTCTCATGCCGAAGTGTCCTTAGGCAAGACACTGATGCTGTGTGTGTGTGCATATGTTTATCTGGTTGAGCAGATGGCAGCCTTGGCCACAGTGTATGTGTGTGAATGGTCCCTGTACTATGTATAAGTGCTTTATAAGAACAGCCCATTTACACACACACACATGCGTGCACACACCCCAGAGAAGTACAGTAAACCCCACTGCAGTAGCATCAACCTCTCAGTATTTATCATTCTTAAACTAAGTGGATCAATAAACTTTGAAACCTCTTGTTGTGTCTTACACTGTAATGGGAAAGCAGCTAAATTCAATCACTCTCATTACTTCACTGAGGAAATGATTGATCTGTTTTCTACTGAATTTCAATCATTTTTCCAGAATAACAAAACAACATACTGTAGTCAACTGTGGAGACATGGCCGGTTAGTTTGCTTCACAAAACCCTTACAATCCTTTAACCCTCTTCTGTTGAAAAGGTTATTTCCCAACCTGGGTTTATTACCCCTAGCGAGCAATGTTTTCAGACAGGGTGCATTGAAACCAGATGCAGCGGCAGATTGAAGGTTTGGCTTCAATTTTCATTGGCTGCAGACTGAGGAGCTCTAACCATCAGAACAAGCGGAGCCTGATCTGCATCTGTCATGCATTATGAGAGAGGGAACACAAAAGGTGCTCTGGCTTACAGCAAGAGAGAGGAGAGACAGAGAGAAAGAAATAAAGAGGGGTTTGAGAGTTCAGAAACAGTCTCAGCCATGAAGAGACAAGCTTTCAGAAGGAAGAGTGGTGGATACAATTAGACTGAATCTCACCCTCTTAATTTGTTGATTTTGGGCCTGGATACATTCTGATTTTTGAGGGTCAACAAATGAATTCAAACGTGTAATGTGAAAGAACTTTGACTGACTTTAATCACAAAACAATGTCTCTTTGCCTCCATACGTAGAGGGGAAATGGTTACAAAAGGTATCTAAGGACATAGCTGTGCATTAGGTAAGCAAATTATTCATCAAACAAAGACACACTGGGGAAATATTTAGTGTAAATTGAACTTTAAATTGCACTGACACTGTCAAACTCCTGGCCTTTAATCTAGAGGCCTTAAATCTGAACTTTGATTGCAGCACCTCCATGTGGTCAATAAAGAGCACATATCTCCATTAGGCACGGGACGACATAGGAAAACAGAAAATGTATAGAAAATCTAAAAAACAACAACTGTTAAAGGGTTTAGCACCTCAGGCTGAAACACAAGTAGGATTAAAAACATGTCTGGTGATATTCTGAATTTCTCTAATTGTCAACACATCTCATGATATGACCAAAACCAACAATAAACGGATCCTATTGAGTATCAAAATCCTGACATAGCTTCTTGTTCTGTGGCATTGAGCTCCATTGTTGCCCAAACTGAGTGACAACTTCATTAGGATAAACATGGCCTCTGTAGTTTGTTGTGAATAAAACCCACATACACATACACAAGTACACCAAATGTGTCATGAAATCTGCTGATGAAAATAATTCCCAACATATGCACTAATTACACCTGTTTGTTTAAAAATAATGTTTAGCTTTGTTAGGAAACTACTGAGTGTTGTGAATATGTTACCAAGGAATGTCTAATAAGCATAGACAGTTAAAGAAGTGGACCAACAGATCCCGTTGTTCTGGACAGAGACCAGTGAAGGAAAATAGAAGCTCTTTTCCGGTGATGGCTAGGCGTTACTGCGCAGCCTCCAACTGAGCTTAACAACGTAGATGTGACATGGGCAACGTGACTGAAAGTTGTAAGTCTTCTGGTAGCTGTGCAAGATAAATCTCAATCATTCCCAATCAGCAGAGACGGAGAGCGTAGGTACATGTTAGGAGATAACATAGGCACAGGCTAATTATTGCTAACTAACATGCTAGTTAACATTAGTAATTAAACCTTAACAACTGATGTAAGTCGAAACTGCCTGCGAGCTTCTCCTGACAATACGGTGATTTGTCGTCTATGCGACAGCAAGTTGTGTGGTTATGATGCAATCGTTAGCCTAGTTTTACAAAAACATCTGCTACGGAGCCATAATGTAAAATACGAGGTAATGGAGCCTTTTATACATTGTCGTGTTTCTTTAGAAATAAAAAATGCACAAATAGAGTCTTAAAACGCTTCATATGTAAAGTTATTCACTGTCAAAGTGGCGCCCAAATGAATGGCAGTCAATGGGACGATAACTGCAGGTGATGGCTTTGTAGCATTAAAATGGCGCCATGGGAGCTTCGCTTAGAGAGGAGAGGCTTACCCCCTTGCTAATAAGGGAAGAAGTTCCACTCTCTATATACTTCCGGCTTCTGAACTGGTTGCAGTTCCACCAGAGTTCCACTTGGGGACAAAATCCACTTTCCCCAGGATATCATTTTTTGTCTAGTTATTTGAATTTTGTTCTATAGAGTCCCAATCATTTTGCACTTGCCTGCATCACCCCCCGGTAACTGCAACCAAATTTGGTACAATGGGGCTAAATAGGGAGTGAACAGGCATTCCGTAGATATGCTTTAATGTTACATTCCATTCTCTAAAAACTCTAAACAAAGCCTCTCTCATATGGTTTCATAAATTGTTACACTGTTTTCCTTTCTGAAGATGTTTCTGCGTGAACCAACCTTGAACCAATACTCCTTTCCTCTGGAGCCTCTTTCTTATCTTTCTACTCTCACACACGTCATCTAAGTGAATGGAGCTATTGTAAGAAAATGTATATATTCTTGTGTTTTCTCATTAAACCTTTAGAACATTGTGAACTGCACCATGCTTTGTGTCACTTTGTTCTCCTACATGTTGTAATGCTTTCAGAATCAACTCACAGAGGTCAAGCCAGTAGCTGATAGGATACAAACAGCAAAACAACTGTGATCAGTTTGTTTTATAACGCTGAGCCTTGTTTAAAAATGAAAAAAATATATACTTGTGACCCAATTTTATAAGTTTGTCTTCAGTAGGAACTAATGGGCTCGGGGCTGAGAGGATCCTGTATGTAATGTTCATGCTTAAGTCACTTTCAGTGTCATGTGCCTGGAGGAGTACACTAAACTCTGAAAGTACACCAACTTCCTTTTCAGTGTAGCATCATAAGTCAAAGTCACGCTTCCTTCAAACTCTGTTATTTCACGGGAGCTCTCCGCTCTGTTCAGGGTTTTTGTTTCATTAAAATGTATTCGGGCAGAATGACTAATGCAACCGTCAAGAACAAATAGGGAAATAGACTTTCTCTCTTTGTATTCAGCCTTACGCCGAGTTCAATTTGTTCTGCAGGCCAGCTCGCTAACAAAACCACAGCTCAGTTGGAGGAAGTCTTAAATTAACTCACTTTTGTCCCCAACACTCTCACGCCGTTGCACCATCATGGGCTAATTTGTCAAAATAACAAGGGGGTGGTGAGAAGCAAATGAATGAGTTAAAGCCAATACTTCCTCAAAATTACAAGTTTTCTTTATTTTTTTCCATCACTGGGGGACAAACTGCAGTTGTGACCTAAAAGTAACTTACTCCACCCTTATAATCTGAACTAACTGCTACCACTGATGTTTGTTTGTTATGCACATGACCAGTTATTCTCACAACTGGAGGTCACACAAGCACACAGATGGATGTATAAGGACAGCAAGCTCTTTATGGCCATCCACATCATTTATATGGCAGACATCCCCTCTGCTGTCCCTCAATTTAGCTGGACTTTTTCTGTTGTTTCAACACTCAGAGAGTCAATCTGTCAACTTGGTGGCGGTTTGCCAGCTGCCCACTAAACACAGGCCTGATAGTCTTCTCACAGCCCCGTGGAGCCTGGCTTCCCCTCGCTGCTTCAGCCTGCATGTCACTTTCATAAAGAGCAAACATCCATCAATATGTCTGAAAGAAATGTTAGTAATTTCATGTTCTGTGGCTGCTGCATCTCTATAGGAGGTGGTGCCTCAAAGTCCATTCTGCACACAGTTTCTTAAACCTAATAGTGAATTTGAGCATATAAAAGACTCCTCTGTTATACAGTAGCCCTTTTGTATGGGTTACTGTGTATGAATACTGTGATTTCTCATTGAACCCTTTAATTATGTAGCTAAAAATGCCATCAAAGTCACAAACGGGAAAACCCCTGACAGGGATGCAGGTTTCTGACCAGTTTTTGGAGGACATAGTTGGGTAGTCTGGTGGCTAGACAGACCAATACTTATTATAGCCTTTATGTATAGTTGGTTTACTTTACTGCATTGACCTTAGCAATATGTGCAAGATCAACTAAGGAGCCAGAGTATTTCTGCATACACCTATACATACAATTGCTATGTAATCATAGAAATATAAAGACATTTTTAATCTGCATCTGGATACAGATCTGCATAAAAATACACACAAAGTGACAGATAATCACCGGATATATATGTTTACTGATGTAAGTATTTAAAAATATGTTAAAAAAAAAAACCTTAACTCAAATCCTGTAAAAAAATAAATAAAAATCCTTAATCTGGACCAAAAATAAATAGTTCCAAAACTACTTACAGTTTTTTCAGATGTTCAACAGACATACCAAAGGGAGCCAAAATATAATTTCCTCATGAAACTGAGTGTGTCAGCTCCATTTCAAATTACAGAACTATTTGTCACAGCCAGAACATTAGTCTTTATTGCAGACAACACTTTTCTAAATCTCCCAGTGAGTCTCCATCCTGAGGTGAGTTATGAAATATGCATGGTGCTGAAGTAATTGACGTAATTTAAAAGGACATTTATAAACAATTAAAGGGCTGATAGAATGAGTGCAGTTCTCTGAAGTCAGCCACCTTGTCCCCATCCCGCTGTGTGCCCTTGCTCACTCCACCTTCACAGATGCACTGACTCAAAATGGGCTGTGAGATGTTTTGGCAGTGACCCAAGCTCTACTGCAGCGCATAGCTTAGAGGGTATATTTCACTATCTTAACAGGAAGCAGGGGTTAGCTCAACTAATAATCTATAAAGGTCTGCTTGCTTGCTTTTAACCTCCAGGTAAAAACATGAAAAAGCTTTGTAGATATTAATCATTTTACCCCATCATGACTCAGCGGGCCATAATATTGTATAGTGTATAAGGATAGTCCATTTATGGAGATTTTAGTATGCATTTCTTTTGCAGCGATGTGTTGTCAGTGCGGATATTCAGAATGACGTGGTAAAATCTTGCATTACTACAGTTTAAAATTTTAACATATAATTCCTAAATCACAGTATAAATTGTGTATTCTGTGTTCTTTGCTTTTGTTCACTGATAAGATTTGGTATGAAGTGTGCTGGATGGACTCCAACCCAAAATGAAGAAGAATCACTTTTAAAAGCTGACTTTGCTGCTGTGTTTTCTCGCAGCATTGCAGGTGCAGAGATCACATGTCAGCCTAATTTCTTACATTTTTGGGAGTGACAATATTTTCTTTTTCAGTGTAGCCACGAGAAGCATTGCTGCTTCCCACAACTCTATTGTTTTTCCTCTCTGAATTATCAACGCACCGCTGCTGCCACAAATAAAAAAAACACATCATGTCAGGCATATTTGAGAACTTCTAGGAGCTGGGTTTAGTTTTAAACACCATCAGGTTACATAAACTGTGAATAGAAGAGAGAACAGAAAACGTTCATTTACCTGAACATTTAGCAGAGTCTAACTTTGAACATTTATCTATGAATGGTCTTACCTGAAAAACCACAACTTTTCCATCATCAGCCTGCAGATAGAAAGTCCAGGTGGAGGAGATGAAGCTCTGGGCAGAGCTGACGATGTCATTGCACCAACTGGACACGGCCTCCATCACAGAGGGGGGCTTAGGGCGGAGAGTCATGGCCCTGAGCTGCGGAGGAGAGAGCAAGATCCTCTATTACAAGGAGAAGTACTGACTATGACTATGTATGTGCTTCAGTATGCTGTATGTGCACACTATGTGCTGCTAGTAGTGATATTAACATCTCATAGCTGCATTTGCAGTGTTTGTGTGTGCAGCCTTTCTCACCTTCCTCCTCTTGATCTCAGGTTCAGAGGGTTGGCTGGCACAGCCGGTGCAGCAGGCCTCCTGCTCCAGCAGCTTAATATATGCCTCCTGACAGGCTTGAGAGAGAGAGAGAGAGATAATTGTGGAGAATGAAAGAAGAAGCACGATGGTAAAAACAGAAAGACAAAGAGGGGTGTGAGAGAACAAAACAATAAAGAAGAAGCACAAAAGAGAGTGGGCATGGAGCATTGGGTAGAAGATAATAAGAAGTAAAACTGGCACTGGCTGTTTATGTGGAAGGAAGATGAAGATGCAAGGGACATGTATCTGTTGGCCGTCCGTGGAGACCATTCCCTCCACGTTGCCGTGATTTAAACAGGGGGAAGTGAAGCATGCCTTCTGGATGACAAATCCCATCATTGATTTCCAATACAGCAGTTCAAAAAAGACCCATACAGCCGGAAGAAATACTCACTAAGTCTGTCAGCTTTTAGGAAACAATATTGCGATATTGGCCGAGCTGTTGTAATCAATATTTTGATGTTTAGGTAAAAGAGTCCAGTCTTGTCAAAAGGATTCACTTCTTCAAGGTTTTAAAGGAGAATTCTGGTCGATTTTAACATGTAGCTCTGTTTTTTTAAAGATTTGTAGTGCTGTCAGTAGCGAGACCAATGAAAATAATTGGTGCTGTCTACACCGTGTTATCCTCCTGCTAGAGTTATCACCCAACAGGCTTAAACAGGGCAAGTTTTAAATGTGTTTCTAGCCTTTAAACATGTTTAAAATGTCATTACCAGTACTTAGCCATGTGCAGTTATTCCTTCTAAGTGAACACAGTGAATTTGACTGCAGCAGATGTGACAGAAAGGCATAAAAGTTGTGTTAATACAGCCAGTGCACATGCCTCTGTCCACACTAGTTTATTGTCACAACTTTTATGCCTTATTATCTTATCTACTGCAGTCAAATTCCCTGTGTTCACCTGGAAAGAATAACTGCACTTTGTCTCTCTACTGACAGCACTATAAAATTAAAAAAAAAACAGAGGTACATGTTAAAATCAACCGGAATTCTCCTTTAAGACACAATTTAAGAAGAAATAGCTGGAAGTGAAACCTGCATTTTATGTTGCACTTAGTAAACTTAGATTGAAATGATTCATATTGGCTACACTTAGATTAGATTTTTACGAGGATTCGGTCCACTGCCATTCATTTTGACAACATGTTAAGGACTGAGGCCTCAGCAGTAGGGCTGCACCATATAGGGGAAAATATGTGATATGCAATAACATTGTTGAATATCGCTATAACAATATTACTTGCCATAAATAAACATACTAAAATGTACTCAGTACTGCTGCTTTCCCTATACTGCTAAAATACAACAAATTGATTGTTTCCTTTACATTCTTTTATTGAACACTGAATTGAATATAAAAAGCACCACTAAAAAATAATGACAGATACATTATGAAGTGCAATTTTCAGAAATTTTCTTTCAGCTATCACAAAAATCTCTGAGCGTCTATGACCATAGGTAGCAGTCTTTTGTGATGTGTTTATTGCCTCAGTTAATATTTCAAAGACGATATCATTGCGATGACGATAAAAAAAACGTTATATTGTGCAGCCCTACTCAGCAGCTTAAACCTTGACCTCAGCTTGCACAACAAGACTGTCAGCCATTCAAAAGACAGTCCAAGAGACAGACTGACACACTGACTCACCCCCCTGACACTCCTCCCTGCTGGTGTTGAAGCCGGCGTTGCCATTGACAAACTGGCAGATGGAGTAGAGACGACAGCCGCGGTGACAGGCGTTCATTATGGAGTCCTACCAGGCAGACAGAGAGAAGAAAGGGCAATGCAAAATTAGAGATGTCTCCTGCATTCTTGGATAAACCTTGTTAGAAAATATGACAAAGATGGGTTATGGCATCCTTTAATGACACGTTGCAGCTGTTGTATTATAGCCTGTCATAAACAGTTGATAAGAAGCTTTCAAAGGAAAACCAGTGACAATGAGCCAGTAGCAAAAAAAAAAAAAAAAAAAAAAAAAAAAACTTGTGCAGGAAAATGAGGTAGTGTGAAAATAAGATGCACATTACTGTACTTCCTCTTGTCATAATGCATTAATTATCGGTTTGAAATAAGGAAACAGCGCCCTCTGGTGACCTGGGAACAGGAGAGACAAAGAGATTCCCTGACCGCGACCATAAATGGTTCATTACAGCCTTGTGCTTGTCATTATCTTCACTGCGTGGCCCTGTTTATTCACAGCGGGGTGTTTATCTCAAACCATTCAACTTATAGATTGGAGGCGAGTCAGACGACTGTCTATTCAGCATTTCTGTAGTTACTGCCCAGTATGTTGGCCCTAAAACTCGATATAATATGCTCAAGTTGCTCGTTTTCAATCAAAATCTTCAAAGCAGGTGACTGTGCATTGCTTTGCAGCTCTGCTCCTGCTGCCCTGCAGGATGCCTGAACCACACCTGAAGGCAGCACAGGAGGAGGAGGATGAAGAAGAAGGGTGTGGGGGGGGGGAAAACACCCGACACTGGAAGTCAATAAGGCTCCAAGGCATAAACTCCATGGTGAGATTACCAGCAATCATTTCCCGTCCTGCTAGGGTCTAGTCTGGCGTCGTCTAAGCAGGAAGATGCTGTGTAGTCTATACCTGCATTAAAAGATAATTGTTTCATGGTTCATAATAGTCTCACTGATCGTCCACAGCATGCGCTACGCCTGCCCTGGCCGATCTTAATTGTGCATTAAGGATGTATCAATTATTGGCGCAGTTTAAAGCGAGTGCATCTCGAGATGAAAGTGAATGCAGTGTACTTCTTAGACGAGTCTGTGAGGTGCAGAAGAAAATGAGCTGCATCCATCTTTCGGCCTAATTGTGCGCCGTAGCAACTAAGAGGATGCAGCGAAAATCGAAGCGAGCATGCCATTACGCACAAACCTAAACACATTTCTTTCCTATTTTCCATGTAAAGATAGAGGTTGTTGTTTTTTTATGCCGAGTATATGGTGTGTATCTGTGCTGAAATGTCGGACAGCAGGATATAGAATATGTGTCAGCTTTGCGATAATGCGCTTTCTGCAGAGACAGCCTACGCTACAGCACACAGGAATAACTTACTTTAGCAGGGCTTTTGTTTTTGATGGTGAGCTGGCATTGCTTTTTGCAGTAATTGATGTCGCCCAGTTGGTTGTCAAACAGATCCGAAGACGCCGCAGCGAGCCCGGCAAGAAGCACCGAGACTAGGGCCGAGAAGCCGCACATCTTTTCGCCGAGCCGGAGCATCTGAAACCCTGGAGAAGACGAGCGGAGAGAGCGTCGACCAGCACTGGGCTCCCTTTGTGGCGGCGCTGCTGCTGGTGCGGATGCTGCTGATGCTGCTGCCTCAGCCCGGGTACTGTCTGCTCCGCTGGTCTGCCTCTGCTCGTGGCGTCACGCGCATCCTCCTCATCATCATCACGCACAAGCTGGCCCCCCTAAACACACACACACACACACACACACACACACACACAACCAGCTTTCACTGCAGTGCACAAAGTGAACAAAAATGTGTCAGATAGTTGAAAAGGGCCAAGCTGCAGATGCCATGCACAGAGCAGAAAATTGGAGCGTTTGTTGAAGTGTTGGCAGGTCATGCATTATCAATGTTGGCCTATCCGTTGAATGGAAAAAACCTGCTGGGACATGTGGGCCACAACGCATGTCTAAGGAGAGATGGCCTGGAGAACCAACAACTAATATATATTTCATTGTCTGTTTGATGGTTCCTTTGTGATGCACTCTGTAACTTTGGTTTATAAATGCTTTAATAATAAAACATTGTAACGTGAAGATGACTCTTTGATTATTGTGAACATTGTAGGAATATTGTGTACCTTATAGTTATCGGATATAGGCTAAATAGAGTGAAAATACTCAGTTACAAGTAAAGGTATAAGGTTACATTTAAAAAAACATCAGTAAAAGAAGGCTACCCAAGTATTAGTGGCAAAAGGTATTAAGTACTCATTATGCAGAATGGCCCCTTTTAAGAGTTCTATTCTTAGTTGTATTGATATACAGTGGACAGTGTAAACAACAATTGAATGTAGCTGAAGTGGAGCTGATTCTTTCATTCCTACAGCTGGACAGGTAAATCTAGAACAATAGAGAATATTTCAAAGTAGTAGTAGTTTTGTAGTCTATATAAATAATTGATGTAGCATCATGTATTTATAATGTGATGTAGCTAGTAGAGTAATAGCATACATGGAATAAAATGGGAACATTCATGTGCAAAATTGTGCAAAGTAGGCTACTTGATTAAATATACGTATATGCTCTTTATTAGGCCTATATTTCCAGAAAGAACCACCTTCCAGAAAAATGTGTTATAACAAATATTAGAGCGCGCGTGACTTGTGACTGAGTGGGAAAACAAGGGAGGAGCAACCAGTGTGGACCTGGGTGTTACGGCAGCAGCATTAAAGGAAGTCCTCCTCGGGTCCCCGCCAGCAGCCTGCAGCCAGCTTGGGCTCCAGACTTCCAGTGAAGAGCCAACATTTGATCGGAGAAGAGCCGCTGGAGAGTGAAGCTGCGCGGTTCCTGTCTGCTCTTCACGGCCCGGAAACTCGACAAGGACCGAGAAGGAAGAAAAGCAGCTGAAAGAACCATGTTTCCCTTCATGTTTCTCCTTCTCCTTGTTCCACATGTGCTGTTGTCCTCGACACGTAAGTACCCAACTTACACACACAACCGACTGGACATCACCGTGTTTCTGTCGGTGTAGACCTCAGTGTGGTATGGGGGGGGGATATAATACTGTATGTGTAACTTAAAGCAGCAGAGTTACAGATGGAGTCAGTGTTTTCCAGAGTGAGCTGCTGCATGGAGGCTCCAAAAAAAGAGTTTTAAATAAACTTTACAAAATTCAGCACAGTTTTCACCTGTCCAGGTGCTATCACCACACCAGTAATAATTATTATAGGCAGCCAGAAGGTGGATTTTCAAGAATTTCCAGTGCTTATAAGGAGGAGGATCCTCTTTCACAGTATTTGTCATTTTATATTGCAATATTGATATATTAATCTAGTAATTTTTTATGGAAAATCCATAGAGAAAGTGTCAATGGTTAAAATCACCAAATGGGAATATCAGCTTTTGAGAAATGTTATGAATTGAATACCTGTCAAATCAAGACATTTAATTAAAATTCCCAAATTACAGTCTGACCTAGAGGATTTATATAGACCACTGTCACCATTGCTATATGCCAGTTTAAAAAAAGATATACATTAGCCAATATTAGGTTTTTAACAAACATTTCTGATAATAATTCCTTAATTTATTTTTTTTAGATTATTTTTATTATCATTATATATTCATCATTTTAGGCCTTTATTGACAGGACAGATAAAGAAATGAAAGATGAGAGACAGGGAATGTCCTGCTCTGTACTACTTTTACAATGAAAAATAAACTTCTCAGTGCTCTCTGGTGGACAAATGATGTCATAGAGACACTTTATGTATGAAATTATGGTCCGTTACGTATATAACCATAAACATATCTTTTGATTTTTCTGTTATTTATCAGATGACATGTAAGAAACCAATGTCAGCTGATAATTTAGAGGTCTATTTCAAATCAAAATCCAATATTGTCCACAAGGACCTAACACATAAATATTATTGGGGAGAGCTACCATGGTATCAACAGTTTACAAACATATATATTTACTAATATATATATAAACAACGCTCTACAACGTCCATGTTGTCAAATCTTATTTTTTTTGTTTCATATCTTAAGTTTGTATTTGTATGCATTTTATAAATCAGAACTTTAATATATTTTGATGTTCCTCTGTTCTGTTAAAATATAAACATAAAAAACAAAAAACTTTATTTTTTAAACTGCATTATTATATTTTTAGCGTGGACTCAAATAACTAATGTTAGGGAAATATGTTAATGTCTTGTTTCTTTTTTTTTTTTTTAAATTAAATCTATACTGTATAATATATATATATAATAATAATAATCTAATATATCGGAATATCAAATTTTTTAATCACCAAATATTTGCATCATTTTTGGCCTTTTACAATCCCTTATCGGTAGGGCTATATATATATATATATATATATATATATATATATATATATATATATATAAATAAATAATATTCCAAGTTATTATCATGCAGACATTTCTAATGTTAAGACTGAGAAAATGATCTGCAAGTAGCTTCTGTATGTGTGATTAAAAAACACGTGTGTTGTTTTTCTCATGTATATTTCATACCCGTCATGTTTTGTAATGAATCCCACTCACCGAGAGGTCACCCAGAGGTCAACCCTCACTCTTCCTCTACATGTAGATGCAGTTTTGATCTCTGTACACTTGGCTTCATATTTGTTGCTACTTCCTCCAGTGAGGCTGGAAACAGTGCAGTGGCACATATGTTGGAAAGCTTGTCCACCCCCCACCTGGAGCACAGTTAATGAAACTAACCTCTACACATTAACCCTCATATCTCTGAGAAAAAGAAGCCCAGTGGTAACATTCAAACAGAGCAGAGGGTTTCTCATGAGCATCAATCATAAAGGCAAACTTTAAGTCTAAGAGGGGTTGTGGTATGGAAAAGCATTCAAGGATTTGACCGACAAACCAGGGTGACCTTTCTGACTGATCCTACTCTCTTGGCTCCATAAATCCACTTCATTACTTGGTCATAAATATATGCTGAGCTTCTGCTCTGTTGTGGTGCTGCCGCTGCTGCCTCACAAAAACACAACGTTTTCTTACGGTTGGAAAGAGATTTGGACACACTGTGTCCAAGTTCAACAGCTGCGTGGGACCTAATGCGTATGGTATTAAGGAGGGTCAAATCAATGGAAATTAAATGATAAAAGGGGGCCAAAACACAAAAATGTGTGTGTGTGTTTTTGTGTGTATTAAATTTATATATTTTGATTTTGGACATTTGCTGGGACAAAAAGTAATTTGAAGTAATCATCACCTTGGGCTCTGGGAATTTGCGAGCATAATTTTTTACTAATGGAATTCAATGAAAGCATGACATGAAGAAAAGTAAAGGTGCGTTACAAGAGAAAGAAAGGTAATACTATGCATGTGTGTTTCCACCATCCAGATGAAGCAGTGATCTCCCCTCAGGATCCCGTCCTGCATATCGGCTCCAGTCTAACAGCCACGTGCACGCTGGGCCCTGAGCTCGGCCTCCACGCCAGCACATTGTACTGGACACTGAATGGAATAAGTGTGTCCAGCAGCACATACAGCGTGTTGAGCCCTGACACCCTGAGCATCACCCTTCACAACCTCAACGGCTCCCAGCAGCAATCTGGAGACAACCTTGTGTGTCACGGAGCAGATGGACACGTCCTGGCTGGTTCGTGTCTCTATGTGCAGTAAGTGGAGGCTTTTCTGGCTGTGCAGAGTCATTTATGGAAATGTCTCATTGAAATGCACTTGGGCTCAGAAGGCTGGCTGTCAGGCTGGCACACAGCTTTTAGGAAACTGAATGACTTTAAAAAAAATAAAATAAAAAAAAGATGTAGTGAGTTTAGTCTTATAGTGTTTTTGAGCACAACCACAATTACTATGGTGGTGTTAATATCTGAGGACACACAAACCCTGTAAATGAACATGTTTTTGAACTTGGTAGATTAATAGATGTTCCTTTTATTGAGACGTGAAATTAAAATTGAATTATAAAATCATTAAAATAAATTATAAATTATATTTATAATAATTTATAAATTGTTTTGTTCTCAACTGGTATTATCACACCACCTTATAAATAACTCAATAATTCTTGACAAATAGTCAGAGCTTCTTTAAGACAAAAGTGTTATCCTTTTGGGGAACCTAAACTCTGTTGTTTATTGTTAGTTCCACATAAAATCCTTTTTGATTTAGATTGTCTGTAATGAGATCAGTTGCATAATCAGCTTTTTTTTTTTTTCTTGATGGAGCGAACGCTTCACATGCATGGAGAGAAAAGTGGCCTTGTGTTTTCTTTCTTGTAAATTTACAAATGAAATAAGATTAACACTAAGTAGGCCTAGTATATTCACTATTTATTCAACACCACTTTATTTTTTTTTAACTTCATTTCAAATGTGTTTTTTCATTGTTCTTTTTTTCCTCCAGGGCCTCCAGAAAAGCCAGTCAATTTAACGTGTTGGTCCCACAACACCAAGGACTTGAGCTGCAAGTGGAGCCCGGGGGGGCTGGGTGAGACCCACATCCAAACCAAATACACCCTCAAGTACAAATTGAGGTGAGCGCCCCAGACCTGCTGCAGCTCACAGGTGATCACCTCGCCCGACACCACTCAGGTAGACTAGCAACAAATGCATTAGTGCCGCGTACAGTTTATCATCTGCACCACGCGCTGCGTTTAGAGGCTGCAGTGTGTCGTTCTGCTCGTGTGCTGTTACAGTCAGTCTGCCTCTTCAGAAAGCTAGTTCATTTTGGTCATTGTTTGTTTCTGTCCAGATGGTACGGGAGAGAGAAGGAGTGTGAAGTTCACAACACAGGGAAGCAGCGTTACTCCTGCTACATCCCCCCGCAACCTCGCACTCTTCACACCGTACGAGATCTGGGTGGAGGCAGGCAATCAGCTGGGGTCTGCTACCTCTGACATCACCATGCTCGACATCCTCGATGTAGGTGGGTAAGCAAAGGTTTTGAGATCATCTGAAGTTGTAGAGCTTAAATAATATAGCTAATTTCATTCCTGTCTTGTCCTTTCCTGTCATTGCTTTCATTTCTTTTCCTTTCCTTTCTTGTCCTTTTTGTCCTTTTATGTCTTTTCCTTTCCTGTCTTATCCTTTCGTTCCTGTCTTTTCCATTCCTCTGTTCCATGTGTTTGTCTGCATATGGCTAACATACTTCTCTATGGGAGAGGGGGATTCATTTTTATAGTTCGCTCCCTTGGTAATTGGTTATGGGTTCAGGCTGCAACTCTCAAAGAAACGGTTTTGTTGTACAAGTTAACCGCACATCCGATGCCTCTGTGGTCAAGGCCTCACAGGTTTCTCCGCAAGAAATTTCAGTTATAATATACAAGCGATAGTGGGTACATCTTACAATTTCTGTTGTTTCTGTGTTGTGGCCTCCAGCGAGCGCCACATTTTGAAAACAGTGTTTATTGCCCGTGACTGGGCATCCTCTCCCTCCATTCGTCCTCACTTCCCACTAAGGAACAGAGAAGTTGGAGCTGTGAGTGGGTTGGAGGAGTGTTGCCATATGTATGATGTATTGCACTGCCTCAATAACAGAAACAATGAGCTGGGAGTATATTTGTTCTGGCTTGGTTTCCCTTTCTCCCTTGAGCTGAATGCGTTAGAACAAATAAAGCTGAAAAACAGCGTCACGCACCAGTAGTGTAGGATGTCTAAAGCAGGAAACACTTTTACAAGTACTTTAATAGGTTCCTTTCTTTGTCTCTTGTGCTGCCATCCCCTTTATCTTTCCCTCCGTCTTTCTCTCCTTCAAAGCACTTGATTTGTTTGCAACCTTTATTGCAGCAGATAAAATGTTCTGTTTAATACTGACTGAGGGAACAGGAAGAACAGACTGACCTAAACCAAAGCTCTGTACATATGGTGACTGTCCAAAGTCACCATATGTAGAAGTCATTCCCTTGCAATCTGGAACTGTCATGTTTAAGTAGAAGAAGGATTTTGTTTTATTAATTGTTCTCTCTCTAATAGATTCATTTATTTGTATTTCTTTCACTCACAGCTGGCAAATATTCAATCAATGTATGCATATATCGATTACATTATGTTATGACTATTCCCCCACACGGAGTTTGAGAAAGCTATTCTATACTGTAATGCAGAGGTTCCAAAACGTTTTAGGCAACGCACCCTCTTCTACATCCTAACCGGGTTGATGCACCCTCAATCTTTTTTTTTTTTTTTCTTTTTATGGCCAAATTAAAATAAGGGGCTTTTGACTCACATTGGCATTGTTTGTGTTCAGGTGGCGATATAGATAAGAAGCCTTCATACAGCTGTTAGCCAGAACCTCACTGCACACCACACACTGTGGCTCTGGGCAATCTGCATCGCCAGTCCAAGTGAAGCCCAGACCCGAATAACTTTTATCATATTTCCTTTGTTTTCTTCCAGTCTGATTCCCACTCTTGTTGCCTCTTTTCCCTACTTGCCTGGATGATGAGATATGTCCTCCTGATTGGTCGGTGCTCTCCGATCCTCCTTTTTCTGCATCTCTCCATTTACCTCACCTCCGATTCCTTAGTCTCTCTCTTTGTCGTTCCTCTTTCATGACTTGTCCCACCTGACAGTTAACTTGATTTTAGCCAGCTGTGCATATTTGCGTAAAAAAACTAGCTAGTAGGCATAAATAGGTAACGTTAAAGCTAAAGCTAGTAATGGTACGCTACACGTACGTTACGTAAAGACAGGCTGACTGAAGTGCATTTCAGTTTCAATTTATCAAATTTTTAATTTTAGTTTATTTCATGAAAAATCTCAATTGGTCAAAATGGAAGCAGCAGTGGACTAGTAAGCTCCAGAACCACTGGAACCTACACTTCCCATAATGCTCATGTTTCTGAACTGATCCCACGTCATGCTGAGGTAAACCTGCTGGCATTATTAGTGTTTAAATGGATAGAGAGCTATTTTGACCTTTTTTTGTTTTTAAAGAAAGATCAGTCAGTCAGAGAGGAGAAATTATACAGAATATAATAAAAAGACAAAACAAGAATCAAAAAGACCAGTCACCGAAACAAAGTTGTGATAATAATGATAATAATAATAATAATAATAATAATAATAATAAATGTTGACTTACCGAACCACCGCTTTGCCCCTTTGCGTCTCATTCCGACACGCAGCATGAAGCTCTGCAATGTGGCACCTTCCCACGGAGGTGTGGGTGTGTTTATTTGTGCTTTAGAACATAACCGCTGTGAAACAATCAGAAGATAACCTTTTTATTCCTCTGATTCACTGCCTTGTTTAGCGCTCCTCTTCATTCATTCTCTAGCTCGCTTGACCACGCTGCTCTCTCTCTTTCTCTGGCTGTTGAGCCGGGGAGGAGGGGCTAACTTTGAATGCTATATGGTTAGAAACAGTAAGCCACACTTACTACATATTATACCTTTCAAATATGAGACAGATGACAGTTTGCTGGCTCAGCACTGATCATCCTCACCATGAAGAACACCATCGGTGTTTACAGTACAATATTCACTGTAGGTTTCATCTCTCTCTCTCTCTCGAGGTCATTCAGGCCCCTTGCCCTGACTACTGAACATCTGCTGCATGCAAACCTTTGAACAATTGTCCTTGTTCGTGCAGTGACAACCGACCCTCCTGCCAACGTGCAGGTGAGTCGTGTGGGCGACCTCGAGGACCAGCTGACAGTCCGCTGGGCCAGCCCCCCCGAGCTCAAGGACATTCTGTTTCAGGCCAAATATCAGATACGCTACAGGCTGGAGGACAGCAGTGAATGGAAGGTGGTATACACACACATACACACACACACACACACACACACACACACACACACTGTAGCTATGACACCTCTGAAGCAGCTGTGAAAATATTTGATGTGCGGCATCGACTGATCCATTAAACGATGAACATAAAACTCGCTCCTGCTGCATCTTCAGCCTCCTGCGTGTGCTTTCATTACAAACATCTTGTGTAAAAACCTTGACTGCTGCCTGGTTCTTTGCTGGTTCTTTTTAACTCTCTGGCTTTCATCCAGAAGTGCAGAAGTGAAGCTTTTAGAAACATTTACATTCTTTCAAACGGCTTCTTTGTTTTCTCCCCACAGCTTCTTTATGTTCTTTTCTCTGTTGTGTAGGTACATACAATATGTCTTTAAATAAGAGGATTAATATCAACACTACATTATATGTGCTATAGGCAAATTCGCAGTAGATGCAATCACGTACGCGCATGCATGCACGCACTCACGCACACACACAACCTCACAAACACACTTGGCGTGGCCGCAAAAAGGTGGGGAAGCTCTTATGGAGCGACCAAACAAACGACAGAGAGAGCTATAGAGCTGCTGGTCACAGCTATAAAATAACAACAGCGATAAAAGGTGTAGCAAATATCTCTGTTTAGTTGGAGTTGAGAAGGATTTTGACTGTATTTATGACATCCTCTCTGTCATTTTGTTCCCTCTCACAGGTGGTGGATGATGTTGGTAACCAGACGTCGTGTCGGCTCGCAGGCCTCCAGCCCGGGACCGTCTATTTTGTCCAAGTGAGGTGCAATCCAGTGGGCATCTATGGCTCCAGGAAGCCCGGCATCTGGAGTGACTGGAGCCATCCGGCTGCCGCCTCTACACCCAGCAGTGGTGAGCACATTGCAGAGGACATTTTACCTAAGACCAAATTACCTAAATGGTGCCTCATGTTTTAAATGGCTTTTAAATGCTTCTCAAACATCTGTGATGCCCACAAATCTTGACCGTTCGTTCTACCAATCAACCTTTCATTGCCAATTGAAGCCAGAAAAAACAATGTCCTTATCCCTGTTTCAACATCCTGAACAAGTAGATCCAAACCGCATGTGACCCAGGAGAAACCAAACATCAATAGGCTAGATACCTTGATAGAGATCTCCCAGCAGAGGATTAGACGAACTGCAAAGAGCCAGGGGGACATTTTGATAGATTTTGGTTGCCGGCTTCAAAGATTGATCGAGTTAAAAAAAACTGGCTGTCTGTCATCGCAGCACACACAGGGCATATAAAGCTTGAGTAGAAGCAGCAGGAGCAGATAATGAGTTACATAGGTTATGTGGTATTTAGTCCCCAGAGGGAGGAAGTCGTTATCGGGCTCTGTATTTTGCCAAAAAGAATCGATTGTAGCAGACTAACGACTTTCCTCCCCAAAAATAGAAATATGGTAAATCACCACCACAGTTTAGGACATTAAGCTGAGTAACATTTCTTTTATATGAAACTGTGTACATCAGGTTTTGTGAAATTAAGCAACATGAATCATCGTAAATGTTCATTGAGCGACAGCGTTTTTTTTCACCAGAAGCCTCTTAAGTAGAGAGAGGTGAGCTACTGTAAATGTTTCTTTATCTAATAATACAGCAGAGCATTATCTTAGGGTTTGGTACTGATGTTAAATAAGTCTTGTTTCTATCCTACTAAAAACTACGCTCAGGTATGTTGTGATCGATATTTCAGTCTGGGCCAAAGGGCTGGCCTGACTGACTGACAGACCAACATTGCCTCCATAGAGCCACGCTGTGCCTGTTAGCATGGCTAAAAACACTCTAAATCTACTTTATTTTACCAGGTTCACTATCAGGGCTGATTTCCAGAGAGGTGTTGTGTTAGAAAAAAAGAAAACAAATTATAGGACATGTGAATATGAACCATGTCAGTCACATTTATGCTGACACATCAAGCAGATGGTGCAGGATCTAGCCTCTACAGCACCTTGCACTAACACTTGTCCTAACTATAACCTTGACGCTGTTCTCTTGTCCTCCCCCTCTCTCTTCCTTTCTTCACTCACACTCTCTCCCTCCCTGCCTCTCCCAGAGCGGCTGCAGAGCGGCTCCTGCGATCCTAAGCCTGGCGAGCAGAACTCCACCCTGCGGCGGGAACTCAAGCAGTTCTTCGGCTGGGTCCGCAAGCACGTATCCGGCTGCAGCGGGATGTCAATCAAACTGTACGATCAGTGGAGGGTGTGGCTGCAGAAGTCGCACAAAACGCGCAACCAGGTAGGTAAGCAGATAATCTCTCACTTTTCATTATCTCTCCTGAGACACACACACACACACACACATTGAAGTCCTGAACTGAATTTCTGACCCTGCCTTTTTTATACCATGTGGTCAGCATATTTACAAACACAAAGAGGACTGATTTCTCTTGAACTGCTTGGCTCTGTGAAGTTTCAGTCTGTACTTTATGATCAGGTAAAATGTGCGGTTAGGACTTTACTCTGATCATGAAAGCAGACGCACTCTGATTTTATTACATATTTTAACAATGTAGACTTGATCTTCCGCTGATGACCACAACACAGAGCAATGAGCATGTAAATGTAATTCACAGTGCAGTTATGTTCCTTTTGTTTTCTCCTGGCATAAGGAGCCCCTTTCACTAAAATAACTCGGGCCAAATGGCACGCAGAGCCCCGGCATCTTCTGTGCATTTACAGTATGTGACTTTGTGAGGAGTTGAGATCATTGGCCACATCCTCTGCTGCTCAGTCCTTGAACTCACAGAAACTCTCACTCCACCTGACTCAGTTAGCTCAGCAGTCTCTGGGTATTTGTGCTTAAGAGGGGCACACGTTGTGGCCTGAATAATGTCTTTGTTCACTAACCGTGACAGGTTCTCATTGATTACCTTGAGAGAAAGGTATCAGAGAGCTGGGAGCGATACGCAGAGAATAAGAAGAAGATGCGAAGAAAGACAAAAGCAAGAACAACAGAGAAGCGGTAGCCAGTCAGAGCAATAATTGTGATGATTGTAAATGAATATGGTTTTTCCTGTTGAATTATCCCAGCGTGAACCATCTGCTTTTTGTCTTTTCAGATTCTACAAGACAGTAATTCATAGCAGCACCGCTCAGCACCACTGTGGTGTTTAATTCCAGAACGGCATCAAGAAACTGATGGATAACTGGCCCCGAGGGTCCCAGCTGTGTGAGCGATACTGCAGTGTTTGGTCATACCGCCTTAACTTGAGTTTAAAGGGCCCGAGTGGAAGATAACTGAAGTGAGACAATTCAGCCTTTTTCTGCCATTTCCGCTGGCCAAATCTGTTAGCTCGGTTTGCACTGACACAAATGTTACAGCCTTCAGCAACTGTACTTTTATTCCGAGGGGGGGGTATTACTTAATGTAATGCAAGTATTTGATGATACTTTGATGTCTAATGATACTAAAGCAATAGTAGTAACATGAGGCAACTGGGAACAAAATGTACAAAACAACCCAAACCTTACTTTTCCAGGCCAAGAAACGTTTTGCAAAGTATTTTTGTAGAGCTGTGGTTTTCTCCAGGCTAATCTGAATATGTGAGATTTACATTGTTTTGGTCATTAGGATAATTTATCTAATACTGTTGGAGATATGTTTAGAGTAGGAATGCCATTAACAATTATTTAATTAATTAGTTTCTTGATTAATCAATTAATCATTTTGTCTATGAAATTTCAGGAAATTGTGAAAAATACCAGTCACCATCTTCTTAAGAAGATGACATCTTCAGAAACTGCCCCCAAACCCAAATATATTCAATTTACAATGCTATAAATCAGAGAAAATCTGAATACAGACTACTTGATTATTAAAATAGCTAATTTTGTTGGTTTCAGCTTTAGGTCAGTGAAAACAAAATGTAACAATCCCTTTTAACCCTTTCAACAGTAATTAGACATCAAGTAGCAAGCTACCTAAAATAAAATGTATTAAACCATTTATAGTACTTCAGATATTCCTGACGGTGTTGTAATAAGGCCTTACTATCTGTAATTTGTATATGCTGTCTACCATTTGTTTGAAAACATTTTCATACTGTCTATATTTTTATAACTTTCTATGTTAAGTTTTTTTTTAAGTTATATTCTTTTACTGCACCAGTACACTGTAAATTTGGTTCTTACCAAGATAAAAAAAAACAACTTTAGATCTAGAAGTGTTAGATCATTTATCTTGTTAAGAGTGATTTTCTTATTTTAAGTGTTCAACTTTACACTATAATCTTAAATCAAGAAAGCTTGTCAAGTGAAATTATCTTGCTGCATGGATAGATAATGTCACTTGTTTTGAATACCTTTTCACTCAGATGTAGATTTTTTTTTTTTTTTTTTAAGACACCCCTTTTTTGCAGTGTATGCCTCTGAGAAATACTGAGTATAATGTATAAAATGGTACAAAATCAAATTTGTCTTAAAGTGTCTTTTTATACATTTCTTTAAAATACAATTCATCAAGTAGAAAAAGATAGCAGGATAAGCCTCCGGGAATTATTTAACCTTTTTAGAGTATGTACACATTTCATCAATTTCTTTCTTTCTTTTTTCGCTGAGGCGTGCATTAACACAAACCCATGACAGATAGAAACACAGAGCCAGAATGTGAAAGGCCCCCTGGGTGGAGTGAGACTGCAGCGGTGAGCAGGGTGGAGCCAGAGGGGGATCGATAAGTGCAGCCGGCGAGTCCAAGATGGAAGTTGCAGCAGAGCCAATCTGTCAGCTCTGCCGTGTGGAGAAGTGAGAGGGCGGCTGCAGGCCTCCAGGGAGCCGCCTGTCAATCACACTCCTCAGAGTCATACTTAAAGTCCTGCATGATCTCACTCAGAGCCTCTTTGTTCTTGATGATCCTGAAAAAACACATTAGTTACTTTGTTACAAACATTTTGTGAATTTATTTGAATTTTCTTTTTTTTTTACAACCAAAGAAGAGTCTGTTAATAGAGGAAATAAAGTTGTGCAGCTGACAGCAGGTTGATAGTGAGTGAGTGGCTGGGTCAGCAGGGAGCGAACGCAGTAAACTGGAAAGGTAGTAATAGCTGCTCTTACTCGTACTTGATCTCCTGAATCTGTTCTTGACAGTCTTCGTCCTCCGGGTGATCCTGGGCCCGCTGCCTGGCCAGCTGCAGCTTGGCTGTCTGTTGAGAAGGCACATCAGATAAGATTTATGCAAACCATTCATCAATGGGGGACGCAGGGGAGACAGATGAACTATAAGATAATAGAAGCTTTATGATGTCACTGGCTGAAAGGACGTTGAGTTAATACTAAAGGACTTCACTCAAAAGTGCTACACATCACCTCTCAACACTAGATGTATGGACATGTGGACATGTGGAATGTGGGAAGCACTGAGGCGTAACATTTTAACACCAGTCTCAAACTGACTGTCTAATGAGCGTCACAGACAGGCTGCAGCTATCATGTCACGGACTTGAATCAGAACCCAAATGTTCCCATCTGAAGCATCTGCAGTTTTCCTTCTTAAATGGTGCTTGCTTTCAGACATTTATGACTTGAGCAGCCAGCATATTAACAACCGCTGAATTCTAACATGACAGTGGTGAAATGAGAGAAAGAGGATGAAATGTTTTGAATAAGTCTGCCTCCTTGTGGTAAAACACTGGAATTGTATCAAACACACAAAATGTATGCACTTGCAGTAGAATTGCATTACATGATAAATATTAAAGGATTGAAATCATTGTGGCAGGTTTTACAGCAATACTGATGTTGAATAACAGTAAAAGAATATACTAAGAATTTGCTAAGGAAAAAAGATAAATTAATCCTCCATTACATACAATAGATTAAATGAAACAGCATCTACATATTACTAAATAAATCAAAATGAAAAGTGAAAAAAACAATTGTAAACATTGTCTTCTGAATTTAGCTATTTGATGTATTTAATTACACAGTTGGATTTGACTTTACTTATGAACCTCTTTTGATGTATAATTTTTTTAAATAATTGTCTTCTTATTTAAATATCAATCTAATAACTTTCCTCTCAACCATTTGCTTGTC